>CM074723.1:245136129-245443629 GCA_037306005.1 Rhinophrynus dorsalis | reverse complement strand
ACAGTGGATGTGTGGCTAATAGGGGCTAGAAGCGCAAGGTTATCAGGCAGAGTATGAGGGGTTCTATGGCTACCAATGGGCAATGGAACAATGCTGGGTATCAGCATACCTCCCAAGTGTCCCTCTTCGAGCCCCAAACCCCTCTGTCCCTCTTTCACACCCTGGTGTTCCTCTTTTTAAGACATCAGACTGTGTGGTGGGTATATAAGTGTATCACCCTGGTGTCCCTGTGTTTAGGAGATCAGACTGTGTGATGTGTATATAAGTGTATCACCCTGGTGTCCCTGCGTTTAGGAGATCAGACTGTGTGGTGTGTATATAAGTGTATCACCCTGGTGTCCTTGTGTTGAGAAGATCAGACCGTGTGATGTGTTTATAAGTGTATAACCCTGGTGTCCCTGTGTTTAGGAGATCAGACTGTGTGGTGTGTATATAAGTGTATCACCCTGGTGTCCCTGTGTGTGTAGGAGATCAGACTGTGTGGTGTGTATAAAAGTGTATCACCCTGGTGTCCCTGTGTTTAGGAGATCAGACTGTGTGGTGTGTATATAAGTGTATCACCCTGGTGTCCCTGTGTTTAGGAGATCAGACTGTGTGGTGTGTATATAAGTTTATCAACCTGGTGTCCCTGTGTTTAGGAGATCAGACTGTGTGGTGTGTATATAAGTGTATCACCCTGGTGTCCCTGTGTTTAGGAGATCAGACTGTGTGGTGTGTATATAAGTGTATCACCCTGGTGTCCCTGTGTTTAGGAGATCAGACTGTGTGATGTGTATATAAGTGTATCACCCTGGTGTCCCTGTGTTTAGGAGATCAGACTGTGTGGTGTGTATATAAGTGTATCACCCTGGTGTCCTTGTGTTGAGGAGATCAGACCGTGTGATGTGTTTATAAGTGTATCACCCTGGTGTCCCTGTGTTTAGGAGATCAGACCGTGTGGTGTGTATATAAGTGTATCACTCTGGTGTCCCTGTGTGTAGGAGATCAGTCCGTGTGGTGTGTATATAAGTGTATCACTCTGGTGTCCCTGTGTTTAGTAGATCAGACTGTGTGGTGTGTATATAAGTGTATCACCCTGGTGTCCCTGTGTTTAGGAGATCAGACTGTGTGGTGGGTATATAAGTGTATCACATTGCTCCACAGCAATAAAACTCACATTAATGTTTGTTTAAAGGGGAACTTTCACCCCGCAATAACTAAATCTCCCCTTACTGCTCACCTGGCGACTAGCTGCTTAGTAGCGTTAGTCGCCAGAAATCTTACCCCGTTCTCAAGATTTCGGCGTTTTAAAGGATCAGGAAGCACGGACGTCTCTTCACAGTGACGTCCGTGCGCCTGCGCTGTCAGTCCCTTGTCAGTCCCTTGTGCACCGTACGGTGCACAAGGGACTGACAAGGGACTGACAGCGCAGGCGCACGGACGTCACTGTGAAGAGACGTCCATGCTTCCTGATCCTTTAAAACGCCGAAATCTTGAGAACGGGGTAAGATTTCTGGCGACTAGCGCTACTAAGCAGCTAGTCGCCAGGTGAGCAGTAAGGGGAGATTTAGTTATTGCGGGGTGAAAGTTCCCCTTTAAACATCGTTATATATGTTTATACATTATCTGTGTAAATAAAATACTTTGGTGTTGCTCTTGATAATTTATTCAGTTACATCAATGGCTCATATGTATTAAAGCAACCTGGTTTTATTCTGGAGTAAACCAACTGCACAATAGGGGACAAATAAAAGTTCTTAAAATCCACTGCACTTGAATAGAGTTTTTAACCTCTTGAATGCTAGTGAGGTCTCCAATGCATTGCTTTGCATCATATTGAAGACTGCTCTAGCATTCAAGGAGTTAAAACCCCTATTTAATGTGACAGGAATTTTGATTTGTTCCCTGTGGTACAGTTGGTTTACACCACAATAACTTCAGTTAGTTAGAACAAAAAACAATGGCAAGAGTTGAACATAAAATGGCTTACTTCTTAACTATTTGCATTTCATTATATATAGATTAAAATAAACATATATGTTGTGTAAGGATAACTCACTCCACACTATAGCGTTATCATCACTACCACTGGTGGCAGGCACTCTGTTGAATTTTGCTGTGGGCTCTAGCCCCAGATCGTTTTGGAACCTAGAAATGCCCCTGGTGTACCCATCTGGCACTCAAAGGGTTAAGTTGAGGTAACATAGCAATATAACACACTGTGGCTCTTCAGTTGAGGCAGCATAGCAATATGCTGAGGGAACAAATAGAAAGTGGTGTTTGAGGCTTGCCCTCTGTAACATACAGCAAAGCGTCTCTCCCCCTTTAAGGAGAAAGAGCGGGAATCAGGAAGCAGGAAGTGGAGGAGTGACAGTTGAGACAGTGAGGTGACTGAAGAGATGAAAAGAGTTAAATAAAAGAGTTGCTATTAAGTTTATCCCTGAGTTTGTATTTTATGGAAACAAAACACCTTCGTACTGAAACAGAGTGTATGGAAGGTTACAATTATCTGTGGGAGGTGAAAGTGTGTTTGTGGGGTCATGATCCTAAGTGAGAGTGTGTGTGGACCAGGAGAAGTTATTGATACCCCCTACTTCAGGAGCCAGTGGCAGTTATATTTTTTTTGTCAGTTGGATAGTGGTGGGCGGGCTGGAGGTAGGGTTGCCACCCAGCCGGTATTTTACCGGCAGGCCGGTAAAAAATTGGCTTCTGTCCAATGTTAAGTCTATGGAGGGAATGCCATAGCTGGTATTTTTTTGAAGAAAAGGTGGCAACCCTAGCTGGAGGGGGCGGGCCAACTCCCTGTATGATAAACATGACCCCATTCAATCACCCAGTGGGAGCAGTAAAGTCCCCATTCAATCACCCAATAGGAGTTGTGTCTCCTAATGAGACATAAATTATGAAATGAGGCATTATGTTCAATGTGTGTTTGTTTTCTGAGGAGACATAAATTATGCTCTGTGTGTGAGGTACCATAAATTATGCAATGAGGCTTATTCTTTTATATATATATATATATATATATATATATATATATATATATATATATATATATACATATATATATATACTAGCAATATGTGACGGCGTTGCCCGTCATTGTAGTAGGGTATGTGTTATGTAGCATTTTTTGTTTGAAATGTTGTAGGTGGCATGGTGAAGGTATATTATAAGATTTTTTGTGTTTGTTTGTACTGTACATTTCATTTAGCTGTATTGACTGATGATTTTTTTTTTTGTGTACTGTGTGAAGCAGAAAGAATCACATTGCACACATACATAGACACACACAGATACAGTGCATTGATCATACATACACATGTACATACATGCGTACACACACAAACACACACACACATACAGATATTACGGTCCTGTAAGTGCCAGAGGGGTAGGCAAGGCATTGCTTATTGTGCTGCTTAATCCTCTGGCACTGAAAGGGTTAACCAGCTGTCCCAGTATGTAGCGAGAGTCATGGAGTCCACAGTCCCTGAAGTGGACTCTGTACATGCACACTCAGAGGCTGCCAGACAACCGCCGGCCCGGCTCCCTGGCCAGGAAGACGCCTTGGCCAAGTGCGTTACTAGGGGCGTAGCCCGAGCACCGAGAGCGGGAACTGAGGAGGAATGGTGTGTGTGGTTGGAGCAGGGATGGTGTATGTTGTTGAAGCAGCTATAGTGCAGCATGTATTTTTTTTGTTCCAGGTTAATTACACAATGCAGGTGTGTGACAGCGGGAAGAGAGCGGCGGTGAAGAAGCTTGTGTTTAAGAGTGTGTACTACAGAGTGGCCCCATCATGATCTGTCTCCAGCTTCTCAGCCACGGGTAATAGCCACATCCAGCTGCTGCTTGTAGAGAGCTCCTTGAAGGGCCGAATGACCAGGCTGTTGCGGGGTGGAGTGTTGTGCTTCATGAAGGGGGACCATGAAGGGCCTGCCTGCCTCTGAGCTACATGAAGTAGCTGGGCTTCCTGCAGCAGAAGCACATTGTGCACCAGGAGCCGAAAGCATTGTTGTGTTGCGGATACCAGAAATGAAGGTACACTGGAGCTGATCCCGCCCTCTTTGTTGGATCAGCTCATTGTGTACCTCAGGTTGGTGGAGTGACCCCTGGGGACTGTGTGTGTGGCTTTTGTGTGTGTGTGTGGCTTTTGTGTGTGTGTGGGGGGGGGTTTGTGTGGGGCTTTTGTGTGTGTGTGTGGGGGGCTTGTGTGTGGGGGGGGCTTTTGTGTGTGTGTGGCTTTTGTGTGTGTGCGTGTGTGTGGCTTTTGTGCGTGTGTGTGTGGCTTTTGTGTGTGTTTGTGTGTGTGAGTCTGTGGTGTAGGAGCGAGTGGCAGTCATTTTGTTTTTTTAGTCACTTGGATAGTGGTGGGCGGGCTGGATAGTGGGGGCAGGCTAACTCCCTGAATTATTTAAATCACTCCTCCATTGAATCACCCAATGGGAACAGTAACTCCTTACTTAAGCTGACGTAACATAGCAATATACACACAGTGATTCTTCAGTTGAGGCAACATAGCAATATGCTGAGGGATCAAATAGAAAGTGGTTCTAGAGGCTTGCCCTCTGTAACATACAGCAAAGCATCTCTCTCCCTTTAAGGAGAAAGGGCGGGAATCAGGAAGTGGAGGAGTGACAGTTGAAAACAGATAGTGAGGTGACTGAAAAGATGAAAAGAGTTAACCCTTTGAGTGCCAGAGGGGTACGCAACGCATTGCAAAGCAATGTAAGGGTTAAATAAGAGTTACTATTAAGTTTATCCCTGAGTTTGTATTTTATGGAAACATTACACCCTTGTACCAAAACAGAGTGTATGGAGGGTTACAATTATCTGTGTAAGGTGATGCAGAGTGTGTATGGAGGGTTACAGTTATCTGTGGGAGGTGAAACAGAGTGTATGCAGGGTTACAATTATCTGTGTAAGGTGATGCAGAGTGTGTATGGAGGGTTACAGTTATCTGTGGGAGGTGAAACAGAGTGTATGCAGGGTTACAATTATCTGTAGGAGGTGACACAGTGTGTATGGAGGGTTACAGTTATCTGTGGGAGGTGACAGTGTGTTTGTGGGGTCATGATCCTGAGTGAGAGTGTGTGTGTGGACCAGAAGAAGTTATTGATATCCCTACTTCAGGAGCAAATGGCAGCTATGTTTTTTTTTGTCAGTTGGATAGTGGTGGGAGGGCTGGAGGGGGCGGGCCAACTCCCTGTATGATAAACACGCCCCCACTGAATCAGCCAGTGGGAGCAGTAATGTCTCCATTGAATCACCCAATGGCAATTGCGTCTCCTAATGAGACATAAATTATGTAATGAGGCATTCTGTTCATTGTGTGTTTGTTTTCTGAGGAGACATAAATTAGGTTCTGTGGGTGAGGTACCATAAATTATGCAATGAGGCTTATTCTTTTATATATATACTAGCAATGTGGGACGGCGTTGCCCGTCAGGATATATAGGGAATTAATGCACACACACGGATGCGAGACAAAAACAGAGACACACACGCAAATGCACACGCATGCACTGAGATGCTTAAAGAGCGACAGTCATACACACACATACATGCAGACACATAGAGTGACTGGCATTCATTCATGTAATTGAAATGCGTGTGGTAATTGCACATACTATGGTGGAAGGTGGATCGTGCTGGCTCCCGGGGTTTGAGTGACAGTGAGACTATGGTGGAAGGTGGATCGTGCTGGCTCCTGGGGTGTGATTACGTGTGAGTGATTGCGTTTGAGTGCGAGATTGAGTGATTGCGTGTGAGTGATTGAGTGAGTGTGTTAGTGAGTGTGTGTGATTGAGTGAGAATGTGTGAGTGAGAGTGTGTATGATAGTGAGAGGGTGTGAGTGAGAGGGTGTGAGTGATTGAAGGTGTGAGTGATTGAGGGTGAGAGTGTGATTGAGGGTGTGAGTGTGATTGAGGGTGTGAGTGTGATTGAGTTTGAGAGTGTGATTGTGATTGAGTGTGACTGCGAGACTGTAAGTGTGAGAGTGTGATTGAGTGTGAGACTGTGAGAGCGTGAGACTGTGAGAGTGTGACTGTGTGAGAGTGAGAGTGTGATTGAGAGTGAGAGTGTGTGAGTGTGATTGAGTGAGACTGTGAGAGTGTGATTGAGTGAGACTGTGTGAGTGTGATTGAGTGTGTGAGTGATAGGGTGTGAGACTGAGAGAGTGAGAGAGACTGTGTGAGACTGAGAGTGTGAGAATGTGAGTGTGAGAGAGTGTGTGAGACTGTGAAAGTGTGAGAGACTGTGAGAGTGTGAGAGAGACTTTGAGAGTGTGAGAGAGAGTGTGAGAGAGTGTGAGACTGAGAGTGTGAGAGACTGAGAGTGTGAGAGACTGTGAGACTGAAAGTGTGAGAGACTGTGTGAGACTGTGAAACTGAGAGTGTGAGAGACTGTGAGACTGTGAGACTGTGAGACTGAGAGAGTGAGAGAGTGTGAGACTGTGAGAGTGTGAGAGAGACTGTGAGAGTGTGAGACTGTGAGAGTGTGAGAGAGACTGTGAGAGTGTGAGAGAGAGTGTGAGAGAGAGTGTGAGAGAGACTGTGTGTGTGAGACTGTGTGTGCGAGACTGTGTGTGCGAGACTGTGAGTGCGAGACTGTGAGAGTGCGAGACTGTGAGAGCGTGCGAGACTGAGAGCGTGCGAGACTGAGAGTGCGAGTGTGTGAGACTGAGAGTGTGAATGAGTGAGACAGTGAGAGAGAGAGACTGTGAGACTGTGAGATTGTGAGACTGTGTGAGACTGAGAGCGTGCGAGACTGAGAGCGTGCGAGACTGAGAGCGTGCGAGACTGAGAGTATGTGAGTGTGTGAGACTGTGAGAGTGTGAGAGACTGTGTGAGACTGTGAGACTGAGAGTGTAAGAGACTGTGAGAGTGTAAGAGACTGTGAGAGTGTGAGGGACTGTGTGAGACTGCGAGAGAGACTGTGAGAGTGTGAGGGACTGTGTGAGACTGTGAGAGAGACTGTGAGAGTGTGAGACTGAGAGTGTGAGACTGCGAGAGAGAGAGTGTGAGACTGTGTGAAAGTGTGAGACTGTGAGAGACTGTGTGTGAGAGTGAGACTGTGTGTGAGAGTGAGACTGTGTGTGAGAGTGTGAGACTGTGTGTGAGAGTGTGAGGCTGTGTGTGAGAGTGTGTGAGACTGTGAGTGTGTGAGACTGTGAGTGAGAGTGTGTGAGACTGTGAGTGAGAGTGTGTGAGACTGTGAGTGTGTGAGACTGTGTGTGAGAGTGTGTGAGACTGTGAGTGTGTGAGACTGTGAGTGTGAGACTGTGTGAGAGTGAGAGAGAGAGACTGTGAGACTGTGTTAGTGTGAGACTGTGTGAGTGTGAGACTGTGAGACTGTGTGTGAGACTGAGAGTGAGAGAGTGTGAGACTGTGAGAGAGTGTGAGACTGTGAGAGAGAGTGTGAGAGTGTGAGACTGTGTGTGAGAGTGTGAGACTGTGTGTGAGACTGTGAGAGACTGTGAGAGACTGTGAGAGACTGTGAGAGACTGTGTGACTGAGAGTGTGAGAGAGACTGTGTGACAGTGTGAGAGAGACTGTGAGACTGCGTGTGAGACTGTGTGTGAGAGAGAGAGACTGTAAGAGTGAGACTGTGTGAGACTGTGAGACTGTGTGAGAGTGTGAGACTGTGTGAGAGTGTGAGACTGTGTGAGAGTGAGACTGAGAGAGCGTGAGAGAGAGAGTGTGAGACTGTGTGTGAGAGTATGAGACTGAGAGAGTGTGTGAGAGTGTGAGACTGTGTGTGAGAGTGTGAGACTGTGTGTGAGAGTGTGAGACTGTGTGTGAGACTGTGAGAGACTGTGTGAGACTGTGTGACTGAGAGTGTGAGAGAGACTGTGTGACTGAGAGTGTGAGAGAGACTGTGTGACTGAGAGTGTGAGAGAGACTGTGAGACTGTGTGTGAGAGAGAGAGACTGTAAGAGTGAGACTGTGTGAGACTGTGTGACTGAGAGTGTGAGAGAGACTGTGAGACTGTGTGTGAGAGAGAGAGACTGTGTGAGACTGTGTGAGAGTGTGAGACTGTGTGAGAGTGTGAGACTGTGTGAGAGTGAGACTGTGTGAGAGTGAGACTGATAGAGTGTGAGAGAGAGTGTGAGACTGTGTGTGAGAGACTGTGAGAGACTGTGAGAGACTGTGTGAGACTGTGTGACTGAGAGTGTGAGAGAGACTGTGAGACTGTGTGTGAGACTGTGTGTGAGAGAGAGAGACTGTAAGAGTGAGACTGTGTGAGAGTGAGACTGAGAGAGTGTGAGAGAGAGTGTGAGACTGTGTGTGAGAGACTGTGAGAGACTGTGAGAGACTGTGTGAGACTGTGTGACTGAGAGTGTGAGAGAGACTGTGAGACTGTGTGTGAGACTGTGTGTGAGAGAGAGAGAGACTGTAAGAGTGAGACTGTGTGAGACTGTGAGACTGTGTGAGAGTGAGACTGAGTGTGAGAGAGAGTGTGAGACTGTGTGTGAGGTGTGAGACTGTGTGTGAGACTGTGAGAGAGTGTGAGACTGTGTGTGAGTGTGAGACTGTGTGTGTGTGTGTGTGTGTGAGACTGTGTGTGTGTGAGAGAGTGTGAGAGACTGTGAGAGACTGTGTCAGTGTGAGGGACTGTGAGAGACTGTGAGAGAGTGTGAGACTGAGAGTGTGAGACTGAGAGTGTGAGACTGAGAGTGTGAGACTGAGAGTATGAGACTGTGTGAGACTGTGACTGTGAGACTGTGACTGTGTGAGAGACTGTGTGAGACTGTGAGACGGTGTGTGAGAGAGTGTGAGTGTGTGAGAGAGTGTGAGAGAGTGTGAGAGTGTAAGAGACTGTGAGAGTGTAAGAGACTGTGAGAGTGTAAGAGAGTGTGAGGGACTGTGCGACTGCGAGAGAGACTGTGTGAGACTGCGAGAGAGACTGTGTGAGACTGCGAGAGTGTGAGACTGAGAGAGTGTGAGACTGTGAGACTGTGAGACTGTGTGAGACTGTGAGAGTGTGTGAGACTGTGAGAGTGTGAGGGACTGTGTGAGACTGCGAGAGAGACTGTGTGGGACTGCGAGAGAGACCGTGAGAGTGTGAGACTGAGAGTGTGAGACTGAGAGTGTGAGACTGTGAGAGAGACTGTGTGGGACTGCGAGAGAGACCGTGAGAGTGTGAGACTGAGAGTGTGTGAGACTGAGAGTGTGTGAGGGACTGTGTGAGACTGCGAGAGAGACTTTGAGAGACTGAGAGTGTGTGAGACTGAGAGTGTGTGAGACTGAGAGTGTGTGAGACTGAGAGTGTGAGAGACTGTGTGAGACTGTGAGACTGAGAGTGTAAGAGACTGTGAGAGTGTGAGGGACTGTGTGAGACTGCGAGAGAGACTGTGTGAGACTGCGAGAGAGACTGTAAGAGACTGTGAGAGTGTGAGAGACTGTGAGAGTGTGAGGGACTGTGTGAGACTGTGTGAGGGACTGTGTGAGACTGTGAGAGGGACTGTGTGAGAGTGTGAGACTGAGAGTGTGAGGGACTGTGTGAGACTGTGTGAGGGACTGTGTGAGACTGTGTGAGACTGCGAGAGAGACTGTGTGAGACTGCAAGAGTGTGAGACTGCAAGAGTGTGAGACTGAGAGTGTGAGACTGAGAGTGTGAGACTGATAGTGTGTGAGACTGCGAGAGAGACTGTGCAAGACTGCGAGAGAGACTGTGAGAAACTGTGAGAGTGTGAGACTGTGTGAAAGTGTGAGACTGTGTGAAAGTGTGAGAGACTGTGTGAGACTGTGAGAGTGTAAGAGACTGCGAGAGAGACTGTGTGAGACTGTGAGAGAGACTGTGTGAGACTGCGAGAGAGACTGTGAGTGTGTGAGACTGAGAGTGTGTGAGACTGAGAGTGTGTGAGACTGAGAGTGTGCGAGACTGCGAGAGAGACTGTGAGAAACTGTGAGAGTGTGAGACTGTGTGAAAGTGTGAGACTGTGTGAAAGTGTGAGAGACTGTGTGAGAGTGTAAGAGACTGTGAGAGTGTAAGAGACTGTGAGAGTGTAAGAGACTGCGAGAGAAACTGTGTGAGACTGCGAGAGAAACTGTGTGAGACTGCGAGAGAGACTGTGAGAGTGTGAGACTGAGAGAGTGTGAGACTGAGAGAGTGTGAGACTGAGAGAGTGCGAGACTGAGAGAGAGACTGTGAGAGACTGTGAGAGTGTGAGACTGAGAGTGTGAGACTGTGTGAAAGTGTGAGACTGTGTGAAAGTGTGAGACTGTGTGAAAGTGTGAAAGACTGTGTGAGACTGTGAGAGTGTAAGAGACTGTGAGAGTGTGAGAGACTGCGAGAGAGACTGTGTGAGACTGCGAGAGAGACTGTGTGAGACTGCGAGAGAGACAGTGTGAGACTGAGAGTGTGAGACTGAGAGTGTGAGACTGAGAGTGTGTGGGACTGTGAGAGTGTGTGGGACTGTGAGAGTGTGAGGGACTGTGTGAGACTGCGAGAAAGACTGTGAGAGTGTGAGGGACTGTGTGAGACTGCGAGAAAGAGTGTGAGACTGTGAGAGTGTGAGAGACTGTGTGAGACTGTGAGACTGAGAGTGTAAGAGACTGTGAGAGTGTGAGGGACTGTGAGAGTGTGAGGGACTGTGTGAGACTGCGAGAGAGACTGTGTGAGACTGCGAGAGAGACTGTGAGAGACTGCGAGAGAGACTGTGAGATACTGTGAGAGTGTGAGGGACTGTGTGAGACTGAGAGTGTGAGACTGAGAGTGTGAGACTGAGAGTGTGAGACTGTGAGAGAGACTGTGTGAGACTGCGAGAGAGACTGTGTGAGACTGTGAGAGTGTGAGACTGTGTGAGACTGTGAGAGTGTGAGACTGTGTGAGACTGCGAGAGTGTGAGACTGTGTGAAAATGTGAGACTGAGAGTGTGAGAGGCTGTGTGAGACTGTGAGAGTGTGAGAGACTGTGTGAGACTGTGAGACTAAGAGTGTAAGAGACTGTGAGAGTGTAAGAGACTGTGTGAGACTGCGAGAGAGACTGTGTGAGACTGCGAGAGTGTGAGACTGTGTGAGACTGCGAGAGTGTGAGACTGTGTGAGACTGCGAGAGTGTGAGACTGTGAGACTATGAGTGTGTGAGACTGTGTGAAAGTGTGAGACTGTGAGAGTGTGAGAGACTGTGTGAGACTGTGAGACTGAAAGTGTAAGAGACTGTGAGAGTGTAAGAGACTGTGAGAGTGTGAGGGACTGTGTGAGACTGCGAGACAGACTGTGTGAGACTGCGAGAGAGACTGTGTAAGACTGTGAGAGTGTGAGACTGAGAGTGTGAGAATGTGAGACTGTGTGAGACTGTGAGACTGAGAGTGTGTGCGACTGTGAGACTGAGAGTGTGAGACTGCGACTGTGAGACTGCGACTGTGAGACTGCGACTGTGTGAGACAGTGTGTGAGACAGTGTGTGAGAGACTGTGTGAGAGACTGTTTGAGAGACTGTGAGAGTGTGAGACAGAATGTGTGCTTTGCAATGCATTGCTTACCCCTCTGGCACTCAAAGGGTTAAGTTGAGCTAACATAGCAATATAACACACAGTGGCTCTTCAGTTGAGGCAATGTAGCAATATGCTGAGGGATCAAATAGAAAGTGGTGTTTGAGGCTTTCCCTCTGTAACATACAGCAAAGCATCTCTCTCCCTTTAAGGAGAAAGGGTGGGAATCAGGAAGCAGGAAGTGGAGGAGTGACATTTGAGACAGTGAGGTGACTGAAGAGATGATGAGTTAAATAAGAGTTGCTATTAAGTTTGTATTTTATGGGGACATTACACCCTCATACTGAAACAGAGTGTATGGAGGGTTACAGTTATCTGTGGGAGGTGAAACAGTGTGTTTGTGGGGTCATGATCCTGAGTGAGAGTGTGAGTGGACTGGGAGAAGTTACGGATATCCCCTACCTCAGGAGCGAGTGGCAGTTATATATATTTTTTTTTTTTGTCAGTTGAATACTGCTGGGCGGGCTGGAGGGGGCGGGCCAACTCCCTGTATGATAAACACGCCCCCATTGAATCACCCAATGATAGCAGTAAAGTCCCCATTCAATCACCCAATAGGAGTTGTGTCTCCTAATGAGACATAAATTATGTAATTAGACATTCTGTTCAATGCGAGTTTCTTTTCTGAGGAGACATAAATTATGTTCTGTGTGTGGGGTACCATAAATTATGCAATGAGGCTTATTCTTTTATATATATAGACTAGCAATGTGGGACGGCGTTGCCCGTCAGGATATATAGGGAATTAATGCACACACACGGATGCAAGACAAACACACACAGAGACACACACGCAAATGCACACGCATCCACTGAGATGCATAAACATTGACGCAGTCATACATACATACATGCAATACACAACATGCAGACACATAGAGTGTGATACAGACATGCAACACACACAGTGAGGAACACACAGGCACACACAGAGACACACATGCACACAGAGAAGTGAGTCATAAGGGGGTGACTTATGTGTTATTGTAATGAGTTTGTGTTTGTACTTATGCCTCCACTGTGGCATTCATTCATGTAGTTGAAATGCATGTGGGAATTGCACATACTGTGGTGGAAGGTGTATCGTGCTGGCTCCCGGGGTGTGAGTGAGTGGCATTCATTCATGTAGTTGAAATGCATGTGGGAATTGCAAATACTATGGTAGAAGGTGGATCGTGCTGGCTTCCGGGGTGTGAGTGAGACTATGGTGGAAGGTGGATCATGTTGGCTCCCGGGGTGTGAGTACGAGAGTGAGTGATTGCGTGAGTGTGTTTGATTGAGTGAGAGTGTGTGAGAGTGTATGAGTGTGAGTGAGAGAGTGTGTAAGTGAGTGTGTGTGTGATTGAGTGTGAGTGTGTGAGAGTGTGGGATTGAGTGTGTGGGATTGAGAGTGTGTGAGTGAGAGAATGTGAGTGTGTGAATTATTGTGTGTATGATTGAGTGTGTATGACTGAGTGTGTGTGAGAGTGTGTGATTGAGTGTGTGTGAGTGTGTGTTTTTTGTCTGATGTGTTTGTGTCTGTGGTGTAGGAGCGAGTGGCAGCCATTTTGTTTTTTCAGTTACTTAGATAGTAGTGGGCGGGCTGGATAGTGGGGGCAGGCCAACTCCCTGCATGATTTAAATCACTCCCCCATTGAATCACCCAATGGGAGCAGTAACTCCTCCTTACTTAACCCTATGTGTGCCAGAGGGGTACGCAACACATTGCTTTGCAATGCGTTGTGTGCCCCAGGGGCGTCGCTAGGGTTGGGCTAAGGGGGCTGAAGCCCCGAGTGTGTCAGTGGGCAGCCTGAATGTCAGACAATCAGCAGACTCACTCCTCCTGCTGTTCATCCTGAGGCTGGCTGGCTGGCTGCTGCCCAGCAACTTGTTGGCATATATAGCTTGGAACAGCAGGCTGCTGCCTTACTCTGTTCTCAGCTTCAGCCCACAGCCATCCACTCCACACTTGCTCTTCTAGCACTTCCTGGTGCTTTGCGATGAGGTCATCAACATGCACCTGAGGTACCAGAGGAGGCAGTGTGGAGCCCATGGCTCTACACTGAAACAGAAAGCAGAATGGGGCAGAGCAGAAGAGAAGGTATGAGGGACAGTATAGATGGGGGAAATATATGGCTACCAGTGGCAGGTAAACAAGGCTGGTGGGTGTCACATTGTATATGTGAAGAATTTGTGGGCTAGCTACCAGAGGGCAGGGGAACAAGACTGGTGGGGTCACACAGTTTATGTAAGGAATCAGTGGCTACCAGTGGGTATTGGAATAAGGATGGTGGTGGTCATATAGTGTATGTGTAGAATCTGTGGCTTTCAGTGGGCAGGATAATAAGGCTGGTGGGGTCCACAGTGTATGTGGGGAATCAGTGGCTACCAGTACAGGGTAATAAGGCTGGGGGAGGTCGCATAGTGTATGTAAGGAATCTGTGGATACCAGTGGGCAGGGGAGCAAGGCTAGGGGGGTTATATAGTGTATGTAGAGAATCTGTGGCTATCAGTGGTTAGGGGAATAAGGTTGTTGGGGGGGGTCACATAATGTATGTATGGAATCTGTGGCTATCAGTGGGCAGGGATAAAATGCAGTTGGGAATCACATAGTGTATGTGAGGAATCTGTGGACACCAGTGGGCGGGGGGGGGGGGCACACGCAGTGTATGTGGGGAATCTGTGGCTTCCAGTGGGCAGAAGAACAAGACTGGTGGGGATGCACAATGTATGGGCACAATGTATGAGGGGAATCTGTGGGGACCAGTAGGCAGTTGTAGAAGGCTGGTGGGGTAACACAGTGTATTTGGGGAATCTGGGCAGAGAAACATGGCTGTGGCTACCAGTGGCCAGTGGAACAAGGCTGTGGTATCATAAAGTTTATGTGCTTTGTTCTGTGGCTACCAGCGGCCAATGGAAAAATGCCGGCAATCAGACAGTGTATGATTGGCTACAGGTAACCAGTGGAACAATGATGGGGTATCACACAGTGTATGTATGGTTCTATGGATACCAGTTGCCAGTAGAAGAAGACTGAGATATCAGTTCATGTGTGGGCCTGGTGCTACCGGTGGCAAACCACTGGAGTATCAGACAGTGGGTGTGTGGCTAATAGTGGCTAGAAGCGCAAGGTTATCAGGCAGTGTATGAGGGGTTCTATGGCTACCAATGGGCAATGGAACAATGCTGGGTATAAGCATACCTCCCAAGTGTCCGTCTTCGAGCCCCAAATCCCTCTGTCCCTCTTTCACACCCTGGTGTCCCTCTTTTTAAGACATCAGACTGTGTGGTGGGTATATAAGTGTATCACATTGCTCCACAGCAATAACACTCACATTGTTTGTTTAAACATCGTTATATTTGTTTATACATTATCTGTGTAAATAAAATACTTTGGTGTTGCTCTTGATAATTTATTCAGTTACATCAATAGCTCATATGTATTAAAGCAACCTGGTTTTATTCTGAAGTAAACCAACTGCACAAAAGGGGACAAATAAAAGTTCTTAAAATTCACTGCACTTGAATAGAGTTTTTAACCTCTTGAATGCTAGAGAGGTCTCCAATGCATTGCTTTGCAATGTATTGAAGACAGCTCTAGCATTCAAGGAGTTAAAACCCCTATTTAATGTGACAGGAATTTTGATTTGTTCCCTGTGGAACAGTTGGTTTACACCACAATAACTTCAATTAGTTAGAACAAAAAACAATGGCAAAAGTTGAACATAAAATGGCTTACTTTTTAACTCTTTGCATTGCATTATATATAGATTAGTAAAATAAACATATATGTTGTGTAAGGATAACTCACTCCACACTATAGCGTTATCATCACTACCACTGGTGGCAGGCACTCTGTTGAATTTTGCTGTGGGCTCTAGCCCCAGATTGTTTTGGAACCTAGAAACACCCCTGGTGTACCCCTCTGGCACTCAAAGGGTTAAGTTGAGGTAACATAGCAATATGACACATGGTGGCTCTTCAGTTGAGGCAGCATAGCAATATGCTGAGGGAACAAATAGAAAGTGGTGTTAGAGGCTTGCACTCTGTAACAAACAGCAAAGCATCTCTCTCCCTTTAAGGAGAAAGGGCGGGAATCAGGAAGCAGGAAGTGGAGGAGTGACCGTTGAGACAGTTAGTGAGGTGACTGAAGAGATGAAGAGTTAAATAAAAGAGTTGCTATTAAGTTTATCCCTGAGTTTGTATTTTATGGGAACATTACACCCTCGTACTGAAACAGAGTGTATGGAGGGTTATAATTATCTGTGGGAGGTGAAACAGTGTGTTTGTGGGGTCATGATCCTGAGTGAAAGTGTGAGTGGACCGGGAGAAGTTACTGATATCCCCTACTTCAGGAGCGCGTGGCAGTTATATTTTTTTTGTCAGTTGGATAGTGGTGGGCGGGCTGGAGGGGGCGGGCCAACTCCCTGTATGATAAACATGCCCCATTCAATCACCCAATGGGAACAGTAAAGTCCCCATTCAATCACCCAGTAGGAGTTGTGTCTCCTAATGAGACATAAATTATGTAATGAGACATTCTGTTCAATGTGTGTTTGTTTTCTGAGGAGACATAAATTATGTTCTGTGTGTGAGGTACCATAAATTATGCAATGAGGCTTATTCTTACACACACACACACACACACACTGGGGAATAAAGGGCTAGGTAAAACTGGCTGATAAAAGATATGTATACTATGTACACAGATGTACTAACAACATGGAGCAATTTTGAGACATACCAGCTACACAATAGGGGCACATACAAATTCCAAGTCAATTAAAACGGAACATACCATTTCCCATGCCATCTATTTTTTTTACGGTAAGATATCTATATTCAAGTTAGTCACCATGCGTTTAATGAATGCATGGTGGCTTGATATTACATGAAAGTTCCACTTTAAATGGGGTTTTTAACCAATTGACTGCCAGAGACATCGCAAGTTGGAAACCTCTCTAGCAATGCATGAGTTAATGCCCTATTTATATGAATACCAATTTTAAGAATGTTTGTTTGTTCCCTATAGAGCACTTGGGCTGCTTCAGAATTGCACCACTTGTCCTTAACCCTTTGAGTGCAAGAGGGGTAAGCCACAAATCCTTCTGTCCCTCTTTCCCACCCCAGTGTCGCTGTTTTTAGGAGATTAGATTGTATGGGATGTACATAAGTGTATCACATTGATCCACAGTGATAAAACCAACATTCATTTTTGTTTAAACAGACAGTATACGCGATTTTTCTATATAATTTATTCTGTTACACAAAAAAGTGACAGTAGGTCATTAAATAACCTAACAATCATTGGTAATGCCCCAACCACAAGCCATACCCCAGCAATACCACCTAAAACAAAAGTGTCCCTCTTTGTTCACTTGAAATGTTGGGAGGTATGTACACACCACACATACGCATATTTAAACATATATATATATATATATATATATATATATATATATATATACACACACATACGCATATATACAAACATACATATATACATACACATACATTGGGGATGTCCCTGGTATTCAAGGGGTTAAGAGTAACCCAGAGGCACAGTTGTGCTGGAACCAAGCATCCAAAGGTGCCCCATCTGCCACTGAGTTCAATAGGTTCTAGTTACGCATCTGTGAAAATATTTTTGTTTCAAAATACATCATTCCAATAGTCAAACATTTTAACTGGTACACCTAGGAAATATACACACAGTATGACTGAACTTTTAGTCAGTGCAGCCCTGTAGTATGTATACAGTATATCATACGCAAGCACTTAGAAAAGGTTGATTTTATGTAATTTATTCAAACTAGTAAAGTTCATTGTCACACACAACAGTACACTAAGAGTAAAATATACTTAATAAAACAAGTTAATAATTTTCCTAGAACTGAAAAAAAAATACTCTATTTTCCTGCGGGTCAATGTTCATTTTTTCCATGTCTTGTTTCATCTTCCAGTAACAGACTAATTATATTGCACTGTTGTTCTAAGCAGAGGAGCACAATGTTTTATCAACACGATGCTGCTTGAAAGGTGACATATGATGTGTAGTAAGTACTTACAATTATTGTGAATGTATGTTATTGCTTTAGATCAGTGGTTCTCCACTCCTGTACTCAGGACCCACTAACAGGCCAGGACTTAGGGATTTCTCTGCTAGAGCACAGGTGTGGTGATCAGAGGCTCATTCACATTGATTAACTCACCTGTGCTCTAACCAGGAAATCATCAAATCATGGCCTGTTAGTGGGTCCTGAGAACCACTGCTTTAGATAAGGTTAAAATCTCAAAGACCTGAATTTCTGATATTAATGAATCCCTTGAATGCTAGAGGTCTCCAATATGAGCCTTGAAATCCATGACGGTCGTGGCACATTATGGGTCCTTATCGCATATTGGACCCATGACGTGCCAGGACCATCATGGGTCCTTAAGGGGTTAAAACTATGATTGTGACAGACCTGGCAGTGTGATTCGGGACATTATGACTCTTGTCCCCTCCAACTAACTGGCATCCTCCTCCACACTTCACAATGTTTTCCCCCTGCTCCATATTTTTTAATCACTACGGAGCATAGTGATAAATGTTTATTACCAAATACCGATCATTTGGGGGTTTTGATGTTTATTTAAGCTACAATACTAACAACTAGTAGTTATATGAAATTGTAGTTTTCCAGTTACTGCTGGCCACTCTGGAGAATAGAAGACCAAAATTAAACCTGACAATTGAGGCTCCGTTTAAACTTCGTGACCATCTTTCTGCAGGTTCAATGTAAGACATCTATGTTATAAATGAAACTAGGACAACATTCATTATAATTCATAACTGATATTGAGGAGATGTGATACATTGAGAAATCACGGTGTAATTTTGTGGCAACTGTTGGGTTCTCTGGAGCTGAAGTTTTAATTGAATTAGATTATATTGAATTATATATAGTTCTCACTCAGATTTTTATATCGATTTCACTGCTCTTTTTAGATAGGAGTTTGAAGCTGCTAATCTGATTGATTTGACGGATTTATATATATATATTATTTGGAAGTTTATCAATATTGACATTGACAGCGCTCACCTATTATATATTGTATGATTGTATACTTGATACTATTTATCCTCCTCTATTCTTTTTAAAGGAAGAGTAATACTTCAAAAGTACTATCCCCCATGTTGTAGCCACTAACCCCTTCAGTGCCAGAGGCTCGGGCCATTTTCTGAACCCTGCAGGCCAGACACTTTTTCAACATTTTTGCTATCCTTCCGTTTAGGCTTGATTTCCTCTGGGGATTTTTAGTTACATATGGAAAACTATATATTGTTTTTTTTCAGAACGAATTGAGCTTTCTTGTGATACCTTACATGAAGAGAATTTTACATCGTGCAAAAAGCTATGATGTCATAATGACAAAAAAAAGTGAAAATTTACTCATTTTGCTAAAATCACATACTATGTATCAAAAACATTTACCTTGATTGAAAAAGTTTCAATTATTTGAAAAAGCCTTGAGTCCCCCGAGTAAAAAAATACCAAATTTGTATAGTTTTACCTACGTCCATGGCTAGCGTAGAGCCCTAATCACCAGCAGCACAAAATGACATTTTCAACTTTATAAACTAATATGCGCATTCTAGGGTTTTTGTGGTAAAACTACCCTAAAACAGTGGAATAACTATATAAAACTATATATTTCTGGAAAGTAGACAACCTGCTGCATCTAATGAGGGGTGATTTTCCTTGTTACCCCAAGCCTGGTGTGCACAAATGCCTCCAGAAGATGGCGCTAATGAAAAAAAAAAGCATTTTCTTACATTTCTGCCCCTTCAAATGTACTAAAATGTGTGAAAACCATGGCATTTCCAACTGTATTCATTAGCTAGTGCTCTTAGGAGAAAAATAACACCCCATTGGTATGAGTTCACCTACCTCAGGGGGCGCTACAAGTACAAAACTACACCTATTGCAACCTCTAATTTTTCTAACATTTTCTCAAACATTACCTGTCTGTACAAAAATGGTTATAACAAATACAGAAGTGAAGAAAGGGTACACAAACCATACCATTTTGAAAAGAAGACACCCTGCCGCATCTAATGATGGGTGACTTGCCTTGTTACCCCAAGCCTGGAGTGCACAAATGCCTCCAGAAGGTGGCGCTAATGAAAAAAAAAGGCATTTTCTTACATTTCTGCCCCTTCAAATGTACTGAAATGTGTGCAAACTATGGTATTTCCAACTGTATTCATTAGCTAGTGCTCTTAGGAGAAAAATGACACCCCATTGGTATGAGTTTAACTACCTCAGGGGGCGCTAGAAGTGCAAAACGACACCCACTACAACTTCAAATTTTTCTAACATTTTCTCAAACATTACTTGTCTGTACACAAATGGTTATAACAACTACAGAAGTGAAGAAAGGGTACACAAACCATACCATTTTGAAAAGAAAACACCCTGCCGCATCTAATGATGGGTGACTTGCCTTGTTACCCCAAGCCTGGAGTGCACAAATGCCTCCAGAAGGTGGCGCTAATGAAAAAAAAAGGCATTTTCTTACATTTCTGCCCCTTCAAATGTACTGAAATGTGTGCAAACCATGGTATTTCCAACTGTATTCATTAGCTAGTGCTCTTAGGAGAAAAATGACACCCCACTGGAATGAGTCGACCTACCTTAGGGGTGCCAGAAGCACATAACTACACCTACCTGTTTGCTTCTTCGAAAATGGCTGCTTGTACTAAAATGTCCATAACTGTTAGAGACATGAAGGAAAGGTATAAAAGGTATACCATTTTGGAAAGTAGACATTCTCCCGCATCAATTGAGGGGTCACTTGCCTTTCTACCCCCTGGGCTGAAGTGCACAAATATTTCCAAAAGGTGGCGCTATGGGAATAAATACATGTTTTTTTTACATTTCCACCACTTCAAAGATACTAAAATCTTTGAAAACCATAACATTTCCTGCTGTATTCAGTACCTGCTACCAACATGAGAAAAATGGTAGCCTATTTGTGTGGGTTAACATACAATATGTGGGTGCTAGGAACACGTACGTAAACCTGACACTTTTGTTTTTGAAATTATCTGCTTGCACTACAATGGTTATAACCATAATAGATATGCAGAAAAGGTAGAGAAACAATGCCATTTTGGAAAGAAAACATCCTTCCGCATCTAATGAGGGGTCACGTGCCTTCTTACCCAAAGGCTGGTATGCACAAATGCTTCCAGGAGGTGGCGCTAGTGAAAAAAAAAGGCATTTTCTTACATTTCTGCCCCTTCAAATGTATGGAACTTTGTAAAAACCATGGAATTTTCAACTGCATTCATTAGCTAGTGCTCTTAGGAGTCAAACGACACCCCATTGATATGAGTTGACCTACCTTAGGGGGTGCTAGAAGTAGAAAACTACACCTACTACAACCTCTGATGTTTCTAACATTTTCTCAAATGTGACTTGCCTGTACAAAAATGGCTATAACACATTCAGAATTGAAGAAAAGGTAGATAAACCATACCATTTTGGAAAGAAAACAACCTGCCGCATCTAATGAGGGGTCACTTGCCTTCTTACCCCAATACTGGTGTGCATAAATGTTTCCAGAAGGAGGCGATATAGGAAAAAAATTGCATTTTTTTACATTTCTGCCCCTTCAAATGTATGGAGCGCTGTGAAAACCATGGAATTTTCAACTGCATTTGTTTGCTAGTGCTCTTAGGAGTCAAATGACACCCCATTGGTATGAGTTGAACTACCTTAGGGGGTGCTAGAAGTAGAAAACTACACCTACTACAACCTCTGATGTTTCTAGCATTTTCTCAAACCTGACTTGCCTGTACGAAAATGACTATAAAACCTTCAGAATTGAAGAAAAGGTAGATAAACCATACCATTTTGGAAAGAAGACAACCTGCCGCATCTAATGAGGGGTCACTTGCCTTTTTACCCCTAAGTTAGTTGGCACAACTATTTCCAGAATGTGGTGCTACAGGAAAAAAAAAATTTTGTTTTACACATCAGTCACTTCAAAGATACTAAAATGGTTCAATGGCGTGGGATTTCCTAGGAGGACTTCTTGCCAGCCTAAGAAAAATGGTACCCCACTGCTGTGGGTTGACATACCAATTTACGCTACAGGAGCGTAGCTACCAGTGAAACAGAAATGGTAAAGCAAACAGTGTATGTGTGATTTTATGGCTAACAGATGAAAGAAGCTAGGGCGTCAGCCGGTGTACGTGCGGACCTGTGACTACAAGTGTAACAAAGTATGTGGGAGGGTGAGGGATTAGGCAGTGTGTGTGGGTATGAGCAGAGGAGCAAGGATGGTGGGGCAGTGTTTGATAGTGTGTATGGGAGATCTGTGACTACCAGTGTTGATAAAAAGTCCTGTGTGTGCCACAGGAAGGGGGTCGGCATTGAACTCCCCTCCTAGTGGCACACACAGGGTTAATTTGTGTTTTAATTTTTTTTTTTTTATTATATACCTCATTGAGGGGCATAAGGACCCCCTGATCCCTCCCCAATGAGGTCTTAGTAAAAAAAAATATATATATGTCCACAAACAGGGGACCCTGAGAGTGCCACAGGGGTCTCCAGCGCATTGCAAAGCAATGCATTGGATCCTTGTGGCACTCAGAGGGTTAATTTTTTTTTTTTATCATTACTTGGTAATCAGAGCTTGTTGGGGGGCCATCAGGACCAATCATGATGGCCCCCAACAATCTCTGATAACGAAGTAATGATAAATGCCCTGTGTGTGCGCCGCAGAAAGGAGGCTACATTGGTCCCCCTTGAGGCACACACATGGTTAATTTTTTTTCTTTACTTTTTTTTATTATGGACCTCATTGGTGGGTATCAGGACCCCTTTGATTCCCCCCAATGAGGTCTTAAAAAAAAAAAAAAAAAAGGAATCAAAATAAATGTCCCTGTGAGTGCCAAAGGGGTCTCCAGCGCATTGCAAAGCAATGCATTGGACCCTTCTGGCACTCAGAGGGTTAATTTTTTTTTATCATTACTTGGTAATCAGAGCTTGTTGGGGGGCCATCAGGACCAATCATGATGGCCCCCCAACGATCTCTGATAACGAAGTAATGATAAATGCCCTGTGTGTGCTCCACAGAAGGGGGGCTGCATTGGCCCCCCTTGTGGCACACACAGGGTTAATTTTTTTTTCTTTACTTTTTTTTATTATGGACCTCATTGGTGGGTATCAGGACCCCTCTGATTCCCCCCAATGAGGTCTTAAAAAAAAAAAAAAAAAAGGAATCAAAATAAATGTCCCTGTGAGTGCCAAAGGGGTTTCCAGCGCATTGCAAAGCAATGCATTGGACCCTTCTGGCACTCAGAGGGTTAATTTTTTTTTTTATTATTACTTTGTAATCAGAGCTTGTTGGGGGGCCATCAGGACCAATCCTGATGGCCCCCCAACAATCTCTAGTAACAAAGTAATGACAGAAGCCCTGTGTGTGCCACAGGAGGGGGGGGGTGCATTGGACCCCCCCTGTGGCACACACAGGGTTAAAAAAATTTTTTATTTTTTTTTTAATAATAGACCTCATTGAGGGGCATCAGGATCCCCCCTGATCCCCCCAATGAGGTCTTTAAAAAAATAAAAAAAAAACCCCAAAGAAAAGACCCTGTGAGTGCTACAAGGGTCTCCAGCACATTGCAAAGCAATGTGCTGGGGACCACTGCGGCACTCACAGGGTTACTATTGTTTTTTTTTTTTTTTTATTTCTTTTTTTTAGCTATTCAGACCTCGTGGGGGACATCAGGACCCCTCCTGGTGTCCCCCAAGTAATTGATCTCCCAGCCGATAGGCTGGGAGACCAATTTGGCGACTGCAGGAGAGCAGAAGCTCTCCTGCCTTTCACTCCTACCACCGGTAGGAGTGAATCGCTTAAGGGAAACTTCCCTAACGTCATCGGTGATCATGTCACCGATGACGTTAGGAGGTTTCCCCCGGTCCCGCCCACTCCTACCCGGAAGTTCGGGTAGGAGAGACGGAAGAGGAGAAGCTGCGCTTCTGCTGCGCTTCTCCTCTTCTTTTATTGATCTCCCAGCGCGATCGGTTGGGAGATCAATAACAGGGGGGACATGAGGAGTGATCCTCATGTCCCCCCACGATTGCCCACATTTTTTTTTTTTAAAATGCGGCCACTGCATGCCGGTTATACCGGCTCATGCAGTGACCGCATTTTAGTGGGTACATCGTACGAGCTTGGCACAGCGGGTACAGCTGTCCAAACTCGTACAATGTACCCACTTGGCACTCAAAGGGCTAAAAAACAGAGTTAAATGAGGCCAGCAGCATCTCTCAAACCTTTATGGTTTGAGAGATGTCCGCTTTCAAAGTTCCCTCTCCTCTGACATCAGCATTCTAGCTGACAGCAGGGGAATCCAGTCCCGGGACCGGCGGAGGCTCTGCAGCAGAACGGAGATCGTGTTACTAAAAAAGAAATCCTAAACTTAAAAGGTCTTCTATGGGTGCTTGCAAACAAAGCACACGTAGAAGACCTTTTTAGTAAAAGATTTCTTTTTTATTAACGCGATCTCCGCTCTGCTGCAGAGCCTCCACACAGTCCCGGGACCGGACTCCCTTGCTGTCAGCTAGAAAGCTGATGTCAGGGGAGAGGGAACTTTGAAAGCGGATATCTCTCATTGAGAGATGCTGCTGGCCTCATTTAACTCCGTTTTTTAGTGGCTACAACATGAGGGATAGGAATTTTGAAGTATTACTATCCCTTTAAGTGTTTCTATATACAAAGAAACCTCTCTCTGCATGTCGTTTGCAATTTAGGGCTATAGCACTAGAACTGACATTAGAGACTATTTATTTTTAATTTATTTTAACGTTTGATTTTATTGAGGCTAATAAAGGCTATGTCTTAAACACGTTTTGGATAGAATAATCCTTAATCTGTTCTCAAAGAGGTGCCAGCAAACAGGTTTCTTTTTCTCTTCTTTTTGATGTGTATATAGTTAATTATTCCTGTAGGCACACACACCTATAATTAACATAATAGGTATTGTGATACCTGAACTAGTAAGTTTGGTGCAAATATTTCTTTTATTCAACATGTTTAGTTTTGCATCATTAGCTAGGTGTTCATATGGAAAATTTCATAGAATGAGGGTTCTGAGGCACTACTCAGAGCCAGTTTTCAGCCAGACCATGCCAGTTCTGTACCTTTTTCAGTGATCCAGTACCTTTATTCAGTGAACCGGTACATTTTGTCAGTGGTTCTTAATTTGTTTTTCACTTTGCTCACCAACAATAGAGTGGCCTGATACTTTCTAAAGAAAATAGGAAAAGGGAAAGAAATAAGGAAAAAAGCTAGATATTTATGAAAGCACTCTGACCAAAATTAAAATTAATTAATACAAGACAAAGTCCACATCTTCAAATAATATCAAAATAGTTTAATCCAAAAAAAAAAAATCAAATACATACAGAAACCAAATCCCTAATGTTTCTACCTCCCATCCTAAACCATATACCATCTAAAATCATCAAAGTTGTATCAAACCAACTCTTGCCCAGACTACTCAAACCTGTATAGTAGTGGACCGCAGAGTAATGCTACTCACAGTGCAGTCATCTCAGATAATAAAACAATGACGATCACTGTATAACAATTACCCAATCACCTCTACACTATATCCCAACACAGTAACTCACTCATGGAACTTAATGTCAAGAAAAGCCCTATCCTAAGCCGGCATTAATATTTGGAGGGTTAAAGGCAATCCACGTGAGTTCAAAGTATATCCACGTAGGGGTTAACGGTCATAACGGAGCAAACCTGTTCAATTCAGAGTCACCACATACATATTTCCACAGATTATATTTAGTAAATGGATACTGTCTCCTTACGTGTAAGTGAGATGAGTAGATATGAGATGTCTATGTTACAGCAACACAAGTAGAAATGGTAACAATAAACAGTATATAAAATATTTACGATTCAGTATGAACAGCAGAGTCTGGCGTCCTCCATGCCTTGGTGAGCCTCTATCACCCATTCACTGCTCCAAAGGCAACGATGAATGTATGCTGTCCAGTTTTCTTAAAGGCACCGCTACGCCACTTACAAGCTGTAATCCAGTATATGGTTCTCTCATCAATACTGATGTCAGGTCTGTTATACATTCAGTTGCATTTAACACAAACACTTCTCATAGGCAGAATACTTCTCCGGTCCACTGCACAGCAGGAATGATGTATATGCCAATGCGTTTCATCCCGATTGCAGGACTTTGTCAAGTCTAGTCACAAACGTATGTACAAGAGATCCTCTTTTAACTAAGCGGATCAGCCGGAAATCCTTTCTCATGATCATATTATTTCTCAGGTGTGTATCAATTAATGGATCATCTTCCTCCTAAGATTAACTCCTTCCTTCCCAAATAAGTATATTTAAATCTTATATATATATATAATTCCAAAAGAAAACAATCTTTAAATATCCCCACATAAATAAATTGAAACACTAAGTTAAATTAAATTGAAAATAACACCAAATTGGAAGTTTACAATATAGGGGATTGATATCATCCCTACAAAAACATATAACATTTTAACTCTTCATTTATACCTTGTAGAAATACAGTCCACAATGTATATATCCATTTTGACTCAATCCATAAAAGAGTATTATCATGATCCCCACGTCTAATGTATCTCTGTTTTGAGATAATGCACTCTGATAGTCTCTCCTCAACAGTCCCAGTTTATACCCTCTCTTCAATAATCTAGAAGTTAACTCCTGGGCTTGCATCTTGCACCTTGAAGACGAAAACGTTCAGAAAGCCCACCTAATGTAACACGCAGATAGCCATCATCTACCATCTCAAGTGAAAAGATATAACTGATTTTAAGCAGATCAGATTTGTATATATATATATATATATATATATATATATATATATATATATATATATATATATATAGCACCATCATATGTTATATATGGTTTTGACCGTGATTTAAATACTTACCATAGGTGCATCTTTAGTCATATCATTGTTGGCCTGATGCTTTCTTTTTATAAAACCAACTCTGGGACTACTGCTACTACACAGACATGATGTTGCACAAGTACTAGCAGTAGCTGTCACTGGTGCTGTACTTCAAACAGCAGCAGCAGCACTCATAGTTAGGGTTGTGAATGTTTATCTGTGTTGCTGCTTAGTCAGTAATAGTGAGTGTGACTGGGTGGGTTTTGAACTTGGATAATGATGATACATTATACAAAGATGACCAAGATGAATTGTTTGACATAATGGTGGTAGTGTTGATTTTTACTCTAAAGTACACAATGCAACATGACATTTTGTCTGTCTCAAAGTAATGTATGCTCTGTGTCTCTGTCTCTGCCACTCCCAGTCTATGATAAGTGTTTTAAGTTCGTGGCTTTGGGTGAATTAATTTGGCGCAAAAGGTTGCACAATAGCAGCTGTGTTAAAATCAATGTAGTTGTGAAGAAACTGCAAACTCACACCATGTGCTTTTTACAAAATGGCGTCCTCAACCATGTGGAGACAGGCTGGGGCCTAGCAAGATGGAGTCAGGCCATGTGTTTGCTCTGAGATAAAATCTATGAACAAAGGCAAGGCCTACAACTTGCTCACACCACACAAACCCCAACACAGCTATTAGAAGCAATATGAATTTGCCCACACCCAAAAAGCCAACCCTTTAATTAAAGGATATATCCAGAGAAATTTGTCCTAATGACCAATACCACAATTAACACAATAACACCCCAGTACTAGCAGTAAGCAATAATATTTAATAACAAACAATAATATTAGCAATACACTGTATATTATCAAATATATTCTAGCTAAAACATCTAATAATATTAACTAGACAATTACTTACTGCAGTGCAAATAAAACACATGATACAACAATTATAGTAGAAAACACTATACGTTGGTTACTAAGGTATTTTTCCTAGAAATATTATAGATAGTATGAAAATAATAGAGAGATACTTAGTTTCTATACTCATCTATCTGGAACAATGAGGATGGTGCTGCAGGGGAAAAATAGGCCAGGATCCTGGAACAATTCTTGGGGCCTAGGCAAGGCATGGCCCCCTTGCTGCTGGTCACATCTCCCTCTCCATAGCTCTCCTGCTCCAAGACCCTTCTTCCCAAAAGACCTCTTCAAGACTCCCCTTTGACTCTCTGCACACCTCTCTTATTGTTGGCAAGCCCCACCCATCTCCAGCCCACTTTACCTGATTGACACACCCCTCCTCCCCTTCTCCTAGAAGGAAGAGAAACAAAAGAGGATCTGGTCTTTGTCATTTTCCCGCCCAAACAGAACAAAGGAAAATGGTGGAGAGCCAAAAGTGGGATGAATGACATGAGAACATAACCATGCAATGGATACAGTGTTGCTGCAATTTGCTGCAATTTATTTGTGTCCATAACATTCCACCTCTTGGTCCCATGTCATAAACCACACTAAAGTCGCTTCACTGGATAGGTAGGTCACTGACTTCCCAAATTGCTCAAACAGTCCAACGTCTGGTGTTTCCTGGAGTTTGTCTATTATAGCTGTCAGTTTTGATGGATCATAATTAAATTCGCCTTCATAGTTCACAATATAACCGCAGCCTTATTTTCCTACCAGCCCGCAAACTCCTACTTTGGCAGTAAGAAAAGTCCAGGGCTAGGCGATTTTGGAGAGCTACCGCCCTGATTTGTAGCTGCTCATAAGACAGTTTGGTAGTAGAGTCCAGTGTTGTGTCCAGAGAGTTGTCTCATTTCTCGCTGTGCCCGCGGGACTCCAAGGAACGGGTACCCTCCTTCCTCACTGACGGGGATGGTGCCGCAACAGTCAGAGGAGTTGTCCACTCTTGCATAGCTGGCCAAGGGGTTCATGAATGTGTTGGACGATCAAGGATTCAGAGGAGCTAGCCGGCCACCAATCTATTTGAGGGAAAGAAGATAGGTACAGAATCACCATTTCATAATACAACTTTAGTATTACCAGGACCATCTGAAATAACCTCTCCTTTCTGCCTGTGCTGATCAGTGGATCGCGGTAACACCCACACTTTGGACCCCATGAGCACTTGTTTATCCTCATCCCAGGATAACAAGATTTTATGGGGTACCCAGGCTGCCACCTCTCCTAGGATTGTACCAGCAATTAACCTACTTGGGTCATTCCTAGACAGAGATGCATTCATCCATCCACACTCACACTCCCTGTTGTGCTCCAACCCTCTTTGGTCAGTTTTTTAGTGAGCACTAAGGTTACCTCTTGTTCCTGGAGGCATATTGCCTCCTATGGGAAAGACTAACTTCTGTTAACCTCTCCCACTACCAAGAGAAAAAAATAAAATAAAATGTTAGTTTAAATTGAAATATGGGGTGGCTACCAGTACATGTCAACCCGCAAACTAACAAATGGATTGTCATTACATGTAAGCCGGGCATATAGAGATAAGTTCTGTTGGTCAGTCATGTAAAATCCTAAAGGCCTGTGTAAAGTTCTCTCCCACCCCTTCTATGACATACTTGGGGATAGTGTATGAATCTGTCCTTTCAAAAGCCCATTGCACCTTTTAATCAACCCCGAGGCTTGGGGTGATATGGGATAGCCTGCGCCCATTGGACTGACCAGCAAAGCGAGTACCGGTGTCCGTTTTGAAAACTGGATCTATGGGACCTCTTCATTTTGGTCTTCAGGTTCCTTATTTGAGTCAATTCTTCCGTAGTTTTATTGAGGTTCATTTCCCCCACAACTCTTGGCATTAGTCTTGTTCAGGCGGCTGCCCAAATCTTCTCCCAAAGTTCTGTACCTCCCCACACTAATGTTCCATGTAATAAGCCAAAGGTAGTCTCTTTATATCGGCATACTTCTGGTAATTTGAATCACCTGTATCTTGCTCTTGTATCACCACCTCTCCATACGGATTGCATGTTACAACAGTCCAGCGTCTTTTGTTCTTTGCAGGGTATAATTCCTCATATGGCAAAGTTGACTTGATTGGAGAAAGCTGTAATGCAAGTATCTTCCAAGTATTTGGATGTGGCAAGAATTCATATGTCGCGAGACCATTGAAGCATTGTTAATCCACCTTGCTCTTGTGCGTACCATTTTCCACTTCATGAGAGCTGGACTCCTGGCCCACCTCTGCACAGATAGGTAGGCCTCTTCACCCCAAGTGGTTGGGGCCTTTAATGTCACAGTCTCTAAAAGGTATTGGAAGTTGGCTTGATTCTCTGGCAACCGGATCATGGCATGTGGCGGGGGAGTGTTGATAGTGTTGGGGCATCAAAGGTATATTAGCTTCCTTCCCAAGTGAATGCAAATGGAATTTTGTGACTCAGGTGCAATGAGAATTGGAAAAGAAAGTATCCACTATATCAATCGCTGCATGCCACCCCTGTGTCTGTTTGGCTGTCATAAATGACAGGGACGATACTGGGGACCGCAGCGCTCATTGGCGGTGCCACTCTATTGAGTCCCCAATAATCTATCGTTCCACACCAAGAAACCGTCTGACTTCTTAACAGGAATCACAGGAGCGTTTAAAGAGCAAAATTGCAGGATGAACTAAAACTGACTAATCTGATTTCTTTCAACCCTCCTGGTAGCCCTTGTTGGACTACAGGGAGGGAGAATGACAACAGGTGTCCAGTTTGTATTTCCTCTCACCACCTCCCATGCCGCATGAACATAAAAGGGTTTGTGAGGAAAGCCAAAATCTGAACATCTCTCAACTGCATCTCTATTATGCGTCCTAACAATATATCTACCCCCAAGATATTGTCAGGAAATTGGAAATTCAAAATATTATCCATAAACCCAGGGGCCCTTTGTTTATGGAATATGTGACTGTGGTTTGTATAGCCTTAGTTACTCTTTCCCCTAGACCCTCTCTGTGAAATGATGGGGCCTACAAGTTTGGAAGGGTTACCTGTAACACTGTTACCTCGGCCCCAGTGTATACTAAGGCTAAAACCTAGGTGTGGTTGGTTTCCTTTCCCCACCCTACAGTCAAAGGAACATGGGGCTGTCGATCCCCAGCCTTGATGGGTAACTTTGTGCTGGGGATTGGCCGTCCCATGGGTCCATTCCGTCATTGTCCGCTATGGCACATAATGGGTACAGGGATTTTGTTTTCCTAGGATGGGGAACAGGAGGACAGGAATTAGCAACAGGAATATTAAATTGAGATGGTGTGTATATCAGATTTGCTTCATTAGTGAGAGTTTTAGAAATAGGTACATTAATATGTACCTTTCTCTTAAAAGCTTTCCACCTTTTGAACAAGACATGATTTGACCTTTTTTTTAGCTCATCTACATTGACACCAGCTTTAACAAGATCTACCATCATTTCTTTCCTTGACACCTTTGTGTGTGTGGAAGCATCCTGTTTATTATTCCTCTTTGGTTTATCAATAGGTGGTATCCCTTCATCCTTCCTTTCTGGCTTGCTAGCCATGGAGACACCCCTTTTCTGATTAACCTTTTCCTCTGTTTTGTATTTCCCCAATTCTGCTAACCTTTTTGTACTCACAAAAATCTGACAATTTTCTGCTGTACCATTTATCATTGACAAAGGGGACCCTCTTTTAGCATTTACAGACTCATGTCTATCACAGTCCCTGTGTACCCTTTGTTTTCTCTGCTGGGTGATGAGTGGGCGAGCTTTGAAGCTGTCCACCTTTTCGTCATCATCAGAGGAGGAAACATATGAGTATTTAGAGTACTCCTTTTCTTCAGAGGAGGATGAGAAAAGTGACTCTGGGTCCCTGCAGGGCCATGTAGTCAGTGTTCTCACCTTTCTGGTGGTGTATGGCACTTTACCCCTGTGAGAGCGACTACGGTCAAGTTTATTGATTAGCCGAGTATTAGTCTCCTGTAATTCAGTCTTACGGGCATTGTTATTTTCCAAACATTCATTTGATATTAACAATTTTTGTTTTACATCAGCTAAATCTCTTTCTAGGGCTTGTCTCTTTACTACCTCATTTTTTAAGGCATGTAAAATAATCCACCCCACTTCTGCCGCAGCTCTGCTCTCATGTTTAGAATAGACCCCTAAATCAAGCTTAAGTGCCATACCTCCTATCTCTTCCCCAACCTCTGGGTACACTGGAGCACTGTGACGTACTAGCTCATCTGCTATGGCATTCCATCTACCCATAGCAGTAGCCCAATGTGGTACAGCCCCAAATTTGGGTCTTTTGCCCCCAATCAATGCACTCAACTTCTTCTTAAAGAAACCCATTCTCTCAGTCAGAATCTCAAGCGCAATCAGACGGTAGGACAATCACGTGTTTGTAGTGAGCCTTACTAGTATGTGTATACCACTAACACACACACACACACAGGCCGCACTTATGTGTTTTTATTTTCACTCTTGGGAAAACACTCAAACTAACAGTGAAAGTCACAGAACACACAAACTGTTGGATGTTTTTTCCTGCCCTTCTAGAAAACAAACAAACTCATACATAACACATACATCAGTCTTGGGAATTTTAGTACAAGTATTTGAAGTCACCTGTCTAGGTACAAGTGCTAGTGACTAGTCAATTGTCCACTGCAATGGTACAATGCTAGTTAGTCACCTGCCTAGGGAACAAGCGCTCAAAGTCACCTGATACAGTACAATGTTATGTAGGTAATAATCCAGTTTATCCAGACATATTACTTTGGGCAGTGTAGAATTAATCCCCCATCAAAGCACTCAGTAATTCATGCTTTCAGGAAATTCATGCTCTCCGTTAAATATACTTTAAAGTTAGTATTGTAAACAATACACAAGTGTTTCTAATTAAAATAATTTGACAGCAGAGCAGATATGCGTGTTTAACCAAGTACCTGAACACAGGTTAGCAGGCACACGTATGTTTTTACTTTCACACAGGGAGAAAACACGCAAACCACTATGAAAGTTACAGAACACACAAACTGTTGAATGTTTTTATGCCTTTGAAGAAAACAAACAAACTCATATACACACACCTGCACGTCAGGTGACTTCCTATTAGGCTTCAAAGTTAGTTCTCCCAATGAAAGGGCACACAAGTTTTATAATTGAAGCACTACTTCAAAGTTAGTGACATCTCCACAAAGGCAAATGGTACAAATGCTAGTTAGTCACCTGCCTCAGGCGCTCAAGTCACCTGTCTAGGTACAAGTGCTAGTGACTAGTCAATTGTCCAATGTAGTTACCCTCTATGGAAAGCACACAAGTCTATAATTGAAGCGTGACTTTAAAGTTAGCAACTTCTCTGCAGAGGCACACAAGGATTTAACTGAAGTAGGACTTCAGAGTTAGTTACACTCTACAGAGAGCGCACAAGAGTTAATTAAAGTCCCTTTAATAGGAAATCTTGACAGTACAGAGATATGCATATGCGCAATAAATCTAGCCACACTAGAAATATCACGTACGGCAATTGCAGAACCTTGACCTAAACGGTTACAATTAAAATGCCTCAAAGTTAGCACTCCTCTAATGAGAGCACACAAGGGTTAATTGAAGCAGTGTAACTATAAACGCTCCCTCTTGCCTCTGTATATATCTATACCCATACACCTACACAATAACCAGGCATATACATCACAATACCCAGGCACGTATCATATATGCAATACAGACAATACAGGTAACTGTAATATGAGCACTTATCTATGCACTTTGAAGTTTGAAACTCCTCTATGAGGGCCCCACAAGTCTATAATCAAAGCATGCAAAGTACACCTATTACAATTCAAGAGTATTCCAGCGCACAAATCCTCTTTTAGTGAATAAGCCCCTTGCAATGTGACAATACTAAAACCCACCACTCTTGTCGCAGTGTGGTACTGGCACACAAAAATAACTTGGGACGCTTACTGACTAAATTGCCCAGGAAAAAATATTAATTAAAAAATTATTAAAAAATGTATTTTTTAACAAAATATTAATTTCTAGGAAATATGTCAATAATGGTTATTAATCATTAATATTAATAATTTCTGCGAATACCCTGCTCAACTACGCCATTTGTTTTAAGTTCGTGGCTTTGGGTGAATTAATTTGGCGCAAAAGGTTGCACAATAGCAGCTGTGTTAAAATCAATGTAGTTGTGAAGAAACTGCAAACTCACACCATGTGCTTTTTACAAAATGGCGTCCTCAACCATGTGGAGACAGGCTGGGGCCTAGCAAGATGGAGTCAGGCCATGTGTTTGCTCTGAGATAAAATCTATGAACAAAGGCAAGGCCTACAACTTGCTCACACCACACAAACCCCAACACAGCTATTAGAAGCAATATGAATTTGCCCACACCCAAAAAGCCAACCCTTTAATTAAAGGATATATCCAGAGAAATTTGTCCTAATGACCAATACCACAATTAACACAATAACACCCCAGTACTAGCAGTAAGCAATAATATTTAATAACAAACAATAATATTAGCAATACACTGTATATTATCAAATATATTCTAGCTAAAACATCTAATAATATTAACTAGACAATTACTTACTGCAGTGCAAATAAAACACATGATACAACAATTATAGTAGAAAACACTATACGTTGGTTACTAAGGTATTTTTCCTAGAAATATTATAGATAGTATGAAAATAATAGAGAGATACTTAGTTTCTATACTCATCTATCTGGAACAATGAGGATGGTGCTGCAGGGGAAAAATAGGCCAGGATCCTGGAACAATTCTTGGGGCCTAGGCAAGGCATGGCCCCCTTGCTGCTGGTCACATCTCCCTCTCCATAGCTCTCCTGCTCCAAGACCCTTCTTCCCAAAAGACCTCTTCAAGACTCCCCTTTGACTCTCTGCACACCTCTCTTATTGTTGGCAAGCCCCACCCATCTCCAGCCCACTTTACCTGATTGACACACCCCTCCTCCCCTTCTCCTAGAAGGAAGAGAAACAAAAGAGGATCTGGTCTTTGTCATTTTCCCGCCCAAACAGAACAAAGGAAAATGGTGGAGAGCCAAAAGTGGGATGAATGACATGAGAACATATCCATGCAATGGATACAGTGTTGCTGCAATTTGCTGCAATTTATTTGTGTCCATAACAATAAGGTACTAGAATAGGATTTTCTACCTGTCTCTGCCACCCAACAGTCAGTAGTGTTTTATTTTTTTAACAGTATCTATCACTGTCACTGTCTATACATCATACCCACACTCCCTGCAATAGTCCAGAGAACTGGCTAGCATAAGTACTCCTTCAATTAAGGAACAACAGCTCCTAATTTTTGTTTGTTTGCCTCTACACACCAGTAGCTAATGTCAACATTTTAGCAACTTTCTCTTTTTCGTCTAAGTACTGCAGTGTTAAATTTTACAGTATAGTATAGGATAGACCTGATAGCTTCAGAATCAGCAATAAATGATAAAGTTGACAGCAGCTGGTGAAGCACCACCACCTCTCAGTATATGCTTGTCTCCCTTGTTCTTGTGGATGTAGGTGTTAGTTAAGCAACTCAGTATGTGAAGTTGTATCGGTTTATTTGTTTTTGTAAAATACCTAAGGGCAGATCTCATCCAGGTGATGGAGCCCACATGTAGGGAAGCACACACCGATGCAAACCCACACTAGCAGAGGGTCTGAGGATGTAGACAAAGGCACCCACAGAGAGTGCCTGCACAGGGGTAGGTCCAGATGTCCAAGATACCAACACTCAAGCAGGCTTGGCCAGGGCCAGGCAACTCAGATCAGTGCCAGGTGCTGGTGGCTGCATACTGAAAGAGTAGTGTTAAAAGCCCCAAAGTTCAGTCAGAGAAGTGCAGGATACTGGATAGTCCAAGGTGAGGTACTGACTCAAAAGACAAAGGTATAACAATCCACTTCAAAGCCAGTGCAGCTGCAAACAGAATATTGTAAGTTCAAAGTGAGGTACCAAATCAGTAGGCACAGGCAGTCAATTAAGCTGGGTCAGGGCAGGCAGCAAAGTTCCAGAGTGAGGAAAAATACCAAAGGTCGGTGGCAGGCTGAAGTAGCAAGGCTCAGATTCAAGCCAAGATCCAAGGTCAGGCAGAGTCCAGATATGAAGGAAAGGTTAAAACTGGGTAAACTCACAGATAGGATATCGCTGAATGTCAGAAACAGAACAAGATGACTGAGCACTTGCAGCTCAGGGAGGTTGGTTTAAATAGCATCTCAGGGCAGCTGGACCAGATAACCAATTGAGGTCTCATGGAAAGATCCAGAAGGCCAAATTATTACAGCCAAAGCAGGAACTAGACTGCCTCAGAAAGGCTGTTGAACTAGGTTTCTCTAGTGGCCAAGCTAGAGAGCACAGGGATCATGTTCCCAAGGTCAACAGTTCAAGGCCAAGCATTACCAGCAGAGGACATGCAGACATGACAGCCTTGCATGTATGATGTATTTACGTCTGTGGGTGTGTTGTATATGTCACTCAGGCTTGGGTAGGAAGGATCACTTGCCTATCTGATTCTGTCAAAAAAACTTTTTTATTCCATGCAATTTTTAACATTCTTTCTCCCTTCTCAACCATACGAAGAGAACAATTGGTATGGCCTAACACCAATACTTTCAAGCAACTCCAAACACCTCTCTCTATCTGTCTGCCTATCCTACCTAGCATCAAATATCACCCTTATGTGTGCCTTTGCTCTGGTTGCAACCGTGAATTAAAGATGCTGGCCGTGAAGCCCGATTGTACAAAGCCAGATGTACTAGGGTTAAGCTACAATGGATACATTGTGTAGTGGTCATGAAATTGGCTCTGCTGATTATAGATGCAGAAGAAGAACCACTATGTGGATGTCGGGACAGGCTACAAAAACTAGAGGCAAGTGGTATTTTCTGTCTAGCTGACTGGTGATCTACAAGGAAGCTCTGAAAGTAGTATAGCATTCCTTGGCAATAGTGGATGGTCTTTCACTGGTGATCCATGAGGACACACTGGAAAGCAGACAGGATATGGATGATTGCCTCTTGCTGGCTTTCGACGAGGAAGCTGTGGAAGGCAGACAGCATTAACCAGTAAGGGAGGAAAGGAGTCAGAAGCCAATCAAAACCAGAAATCAGTCCATACAAGCAAGATATCAAGAGGAAAAGACAAAAAAATTGTAGTCATGAACACAGCAATGGTCAGAACACAGATCAGTAAACAAGAAGAAAGAACTATTAACTCAGAATAGACAAGTAGATTGGGCAAAGAGCTCACCTGAAGCATAAAACTTAAAGGACCAGTGGTCAGTAGAAAAGAGGGGTGTCAAACAGGTAAGGAGTGGCTGTGACCCTTTCTCTCTCTCCAAAACACAGACCGACAACATTCAGGAAACTCGTAACCTCTTTATACTTTAGGATGGCAGGAATACATGGGGGAAAATTCTCAGAGTATAGGGGGATATATTATTATCATTGATTTCAACGCAGTGAAAAATAGAAAAAGTGGAAAAACTATACGTTTTGCACCTCACTGGTGAGGTGAAACATTTTGCCTATCCCCTAATAAAAAATAGGAAAAGATAAAAAGAAACTGGTAAAAGTTACAGGCTATTTGATTTTGCATATCATGCATTTGAAGAATATGTTAAGTCAAGATTAAAGGTTACTATTCCCTGAAACTCACATCTCATATTTATTTACTAGTATTGAAGGCCTGTGTGCATGGGCCATGGTGCCGCCTGGTGGTCTTGGCTGCCGCCTCAGGGCCCGGGACGGCGGTGGGCCGTTCGAGGCGCCAAGCTCCGGATCGGCCGTGCCTCGGACTGGGGGCCGGCTCATTCGGGCAGTCTCTGCTGCGCATGACTACAACGTGTGACTGCGTCGTTCGGGCAGTCTCTACAGCGCATGTGTGTGTTACGCACACAGGGAGCATTGCATCCTAGCAAATTATATTATAAGGATTTACCTCAGGCATGACATACAATGCCCTTATAACCTGTACAAACAAACTGTGCCCTTACACAGAGATTATTAACATTTCTGGGACATGTTTGGTATAGGCATGACAAAAGATGGCATTGTTTTCAACAGAAAAAGTAACCCACTTGCAAAAAACGTATTATATATTCACTCATTCAAAAGGTTATGTAGCCTGGGTACATGCCAATGCCACCCTATAAATATTGGGAAAATGGGTGCATTCATGGGTCGTCTTAAAAACAGTATATTATTTAATGCACAGTCAATGTTTCAGACTGCAATGTTTTGAGAAAGCACCAGTCTTGGTGTTAACTATGAATTAAATAATACACTGATTGTTTTATGAACAATGTTTCAGGTATATATATATATATAAACTTAAGTATATGGCACCATGGACTCAACCCTGGGAACACTGGTTTGTCAGTGCATTGGTGCCTCCTCTCTCCTTTCTGCTTTTGATATACTTATTACAAAATGGTGGACATGAATAAATGATGTTATTTCTGCCATATGAGGATTAGACTGAAGTTTAGAGTGATTGAAGAATAAAAAGTGGGTAAGTGAAATACAACTCTTCAGTGAAAGGGCTTTGTCCTCAGTGACCCAAAATGTGTTTCCTCTGCAAATCTAGATAATTTCCCTGTAGATATGTGTGTGTATACTCAGCGTTGCATTCTTCCAAGATCAAAGTAACGTGTACTACTGAGCTGGTAAATAGTAACAATTATTTATCAGTTGCCCCAGTCCATTAATTCAAAGGTCATGCACTAAACTCTCCATTTGAGGAGAAAAGAGCCATATAAAAAGAGCTTATACAGTGGTGATCAACCAGGGCGCCATGACACTTTGGTGTGCCATAGACATCAACTTGTCGTGCCCCATGTTTTCTAGGAAGACTGATGAAAATGTGAATATTGAGCTTTAAATGTTTAGTTATGGACACTGTTCTGTACAATATGGTTATTTTTGTTAGTATGATTGTGAGAGCTAATAATAACTGTATATTGATGTATCATAATCTTCATTATATTATTGATAATTTACATGCTACGGTTGCCTTGAAAGATCCATATTGCATGTTAGAAGTACCTTGAGCAAAAGAAGATTGAGAACCACCGGCTTATTATTATAAAACAACATAAACTAGTTTACATTTATTTGTGCATTATTCTACTGTACCATTTATAAATATTTCCAGCAAAACAAGTAACATGAAAAAATGTAAATCCTATCATTCATTTCTGCTAATGGTGGAGTTAGACATTTTTAGTGCTCTAAATCTGACAGGAAAAAAAGACAGATGCAAATTACTGAAGTAAACATCAACAGTGCAAATAATTGCTTGTGCATTAGACTACTGGAAGTTGTCAGTGATTGGAAGATCATTGTGGATTGTTTTTTTCTGGAAATAGCTGCTGAGGAATGAAACTCCCATTATGCAACACTTTTGTTTTAGGTGGTGTAGTTGGGGGCAGGACTGATGGGCATGCCATTGCCAAAATGTTTAGGTCATTTCATGACCTATTTATGGATCTTAGTGTAACTGAACAAATGATTTAGGGGGAAAAAACAGTATTTTATTTACACAGACTAATTTATAACTACATATATTGAAGTTTAACCCCTTAACGACGCATGACGTACATGTACGTCATGAGGTTGCGGTCCCTAAAGGACCAAGGATGTACATGTACGACATGGAATTCCGGGCTCCTCGCGCGGCTGCATGCCGTTCGGGGAGTCCGGAATCGAATGGTTAAAAAAAAAAAAAAAAAAAAAGCTCCGTGGTCCTTAAGTGACCGCACCATGTGTGAGCAGCCAGCCCTTAAGGGGTTAAACAAACACAAAAATTATTATTTATTTTTTTGCTGTGCTGTGGAGCAATGTAACACACATACATGCGCACACACATTACAAGACACATTACACATTCTAATCTTCTAAAAAGAGAAATACCAGGGTAGGAAAAATGCGTTGCTTACCCCTCTGGCACTCAAAGGGTTAATTTACCTTTTTCACTTCAGAGAACTGCCCAGCCAGTGAACTGAATGAAATACAAGATTCTCATATGTTCTCACTGCCCCACCTAGCCTGCATAAAAATAGGAGATGGATTTTCTTGTCTTACCCAGCACTAAAAGGATTTGCCAATTGTCAAAGGGAATCTAAGATTTCTTGGCAAATTTACAGGGTAAGAGATAGTGCAGTGAAATCATGCTGGGCATGTGTCCTGAACTGCTTAGCAGAGACAAGCACCAAGTGAAACCACTGTAGGATGGGACCGAAGAAATGTCTGAAAAATAAAGGTAACATTTTTGGATATCTTCTCATTTTCTGATTTGGCTAGGTGCAAAGTACGTGTTTAGTTAGAGGGTGTGGTTGTTCTGCAGGAAAATTGCTACTGGCCATCCTCGTGAGTGTACTTATATATTTATCATGCAGATATGGCACAGTTCTGGAGTAAACAAACTGCATCTCTGGGAGGGGGAAATAAACTTTCCATTGTTTGAAATGGGGTTCTTAATCATTTGACTGCCAGAGAGGTCTTCAACGCATTGCAAAGCATTGACAACCTCTCTAGCATTCAGTGGGTCCATTTGAATCATGGAGATTTGGTCCTTTCCTGTTATCTGGAACCATTTTCAAAACAACCATTTTTCAAACACTCTTCAAACATTTTTAAACAAAATATTACAATATTTTTCAATAACGATGACAGGAAACAACAGATTCTGACAGGACAGATTCTGACAGGAAATAACAACAACAGGAATTAGTTTTGAAAATGGTTCCGGATAACAGGAAAGTACCAGGGATTTGTGGGAAAATTATGGTTCAGATGGTTTGCTCTGGAATTGCTCCTCTTAAGCTTGATAAATAAGGCCCATAGTGGAGTAATAATAGGGCAGAGCAACTGTGCCAGTGGGGACAAATAAAAATATCCCCAGCCATCATTGATTTAAATGGAGTTTTTTACCTCTTGAAAGCAAGCGAGTGGGAAACAATGTGTTGGAGACCTTTCTAGCTTTCAATGGGTTAAAAGTGTCATTTAAATCGGTAGGAATCTTTATTATTTTTCAGTGTGGTGTGGTTGTTTTCCACTTTTGTCTTTGTGCATATGGACCATAGACTCACACCCTAACATTGAGGGGAATGTTTTGTATTAGCGCCTTTTTAACCCCTGGCTGGGCAGCTGGCAGTTTTGGACCTCAGAGCTTCTTTTTTTTTGCTAAATGGGTTCAGGCATCCTCTTGCAGCTGCGCTGGACCTCTGAATTCCATGACATGCCAGGACCGTCATGGGTCCTTAACGCAAGTTTACCCATGATGGTTCTGGTACGTCATGGGTCCTCAAGAATAAGATAAGCTGTTTTTTTGTTTTGTTTTTTTTATTAAAAAAAAAAAAATTAGAAAAATATCCCCTTAATTTGCGCCCTATTTCAAGTAAAGGATGCTTAAACAAACTATATTCTCACTACCAGAATATCCAAATCAAAACCAACTTAACAAATTTATGGTTTTTATGTGGTTCACAATTTGAGTCATTTTAAGAAATATTGGTCTTGAATTTATACATGCTCATTTTTGGAGTCAGTTCTGTTCAGTTGTGTCTGTACTTGGATACTATTCAAAATACATTTCTCATTAAGTAACCAATGGGAGATATAGAGCTAGATTCTACTGCAAGTGCTAAATGTTAACACCCGTTTTATCAAACATTTTCCTATTGAAGTCTATGGGGAAAACTGGAGATAAAAGCAGAGATAAAATTAGCACCTGTAATAGAATCTAGCCCATAGGAGCTACAGATTGTTAGTTTTAAGGTTTTTTTTTTTTTTTATAACAGCTTTATTCAGAGGCGAAGGTAGGCAAAATCACACTACATTGCGAACATAGTAAATACACAGAGGGAGATTTATAAACATGGAGTTAAGCAAAAAAGGAACATTAAAATGGCTGTTACAGTGTATTCAATGGTTATAAAACTAAGAATGCCAGTTTAGGAGGACTATACACGATGTAGTAGGTTTGTTTTTTAAAAAAACGGAGTAACAATGTTTGTAAAAAGTTGTGCCGCAAATGTATAAATAAATGTTGCTATTTGTGACAGTTTTGCAACAGTTTTTTCGCCAGAATCTTCACTCCAGGTATATGCTGTCCTTAAGCATTCCATAAAAATGCCTTAAGTCATCCCTGACGTTATCTCCAGTTGCCATGACTTAAGGACGGTTCCTTAACCCCTTAAGGACTGGGAAATCCGGCCGAAGACGCGACTCAACGACCACTGAGCAAAATTTTTTTTGTGGTCCGTTGCGTTCCGGACACCTCGAACGGCGTGCAGCCGCGGGGGGAGCCCGGAACTCGATGACGGTCATAGTACGTCATCGGTCGTTAAGTCAAATCGACCCTTGATGTACTATGACCGTCAAGGGTCGTTAAGGGGTTAAAGTACTAAGAATGTTTTTTATTATAAATCTCCGCTACAGTTCCTGTGCTTTACAGTTTAAAACTACTCATGTAATTATCTGTTCATGTATTCATGACAGTTCTAATAAAACACGTCTTCTACCTGTTTAACCCCTTAAGGACCGACCACTAGCACAGGCGGCCGGCACTTAAGGACCATGGACCTTTTTTTTTTTTTTAAATTTCCAGTTCCGGACTCCCCGAACGGCGTGCAGCCGTGGGGGAGAGCCCAGAATTCCATGACGGTCATGGCACATCATGGGTCGATAACTCAAAACAACCCATGACGTGCTATGACCATCAAGGGTCGTTAAGCAATGCTCTGAGTGCCAGAGGGATACACAACACACTGCAAAGCAAAGGGTTAATCCAAGGTAAAAAGTTGTAAAAATATGGATTGATAATTAAAGATAACTTGAAACTTTGTTTGTCCTTCTAGAATGCTCATTAATCTCTTCTTAAAGGGATAGTAATGTTTCAAAATAAAAGCAGCTCTAATTAATAGTATTTGGGCCATGAACAAAGTTATTTCAGTTCTGTCAGAGTTGCAGTTCAAGAGTAATTGAATGATAAAGTATCCCCCTCCCGCCCCTTCTACTGATGTAACACTGCTCACCTCAGAACAGAAATGTGGTGTCCAAATGGCTTACAGAGCGGAACAATCTTCACTGAGCATAAGGGAAAAACCTGAAAAACCTATCAAAGGGGGGCAGGGCTTTCATTGTTCTCAAGAAGATTGCCCCTTGCCCCTTGCTGTTATCTGTCTGGTCTTAAGACCAGATTCCACATCTGAAGGGAGGTGGCTTACACTAGGTAAAAGGGGCAGGAGGCACATACTTTTTCATTCAGTTACTCTTGAACTACAACTCTCTCACAGTATTGAAATACTGGTCCAGATACTATGAAGATTAAATGGAGCCGCTTTTATTTTGAAACATTACTATCCCTTTAAATTATGAAGAGTTTGATAGTTTGAATAAAAGAGATGCACATGCTGAAACATCATATTAACCTTTTCCCCTCTCTACCAGTCCCTTACCTTATAAATTAAGGCTGCTGGCTTAAGCCAATGTCTTCCCTGACCAACTAATATCTTGTCTTTCACTTGATCCCTATTGGTTGTAATCATTACTGTGAGAAAATCCTGAGCTGAAGAGAATCTTGACGTTATAAATAAATTATAACAATAACTAGTGTAAAAGCTTGTGTACATGGGCCGAGGTCCGGGTGATGTTAACCCCGTTTCAGTGCCATGGACCTTTTTGTTTTTTTTTACAATTTTTTTTCAATTTACAGATCCGGACACCCCTCTGGCACTCAAAGGGTTAAGAGGCTGGTCCTGCTCTGCATCCTGTCACCAATGCAGTCATGCACTGTAAAGACTGCCTGAAAGCACAGAATGCTCCCAGCACATATCTCCCAACATTCTGTGCGTTCAGACAGTCTCTATTGTGCATGGCGGCTTCTGACAAACATCCTAGCGAATTATTATATAGGGTAGGATGCAGCTCTTTTCCACTACTCATTTGGCATTTTCTTCTTTTAACTCTCTCAGAGCCAGAGAGCTATCCAATGCATTATATTGCAATGAGTTGAATACCTCTCTGACACTCAAAGGGTTAAACTGCCAGCTGATGAACAATGGCATGCCCACTGAAGAAAATTGTAAGGAGCAACTTTAGCTGTTTATTTTATACTAATGTGAGTAATGAAGGGACAAAATAAAGACAAAGATGTATTTTACCTTGATCAAATGCTATTGGAATTATCTCAGTTTTGTCAGCAGACTCTTATTTATTAAACTAAAAAGGAGCAATTCTGGAGCAAACTAACTGCACCAGAGGTTGAAATGAAAACTCTGCTTTCCACTGATTTCAATTAGGCTTTTAACCCTTTGAGTACCAGAGCAGTATATAATGCAGTGCATACTCCTCTGGCACTCAGAGGGTTAACCTTATCAATGCTAAATAGGTGTCCAACTCATTGTGAGACCTCTAGTATACAAGGGGTTAAACTCTCCATATAAATAAACTGAAATTTGCATTTCTCGCCTGTGGGGCAGAATTACTCCTCTTTAGCTTGATAAACAAATCCCAGAGAATCTTTACTTTTGGTGGTACAGCCTGACACTTTATGCTAATGTTCTGTACAATATGCTATTTAGTTACAGTCATAGCCAAATCTATTGCCTTAACCAACGGAGATGCCTCAGTTGGTTAATGCACCAGCTGTAGAAACTGTTCAAACTGCAGTGTCACAGGGTCTAGTGCCAGCAGGGTCAACTCAGTCTTTCATCCTCCTGAATTAGATATAATGAGTACCATTAAATTGGGTAATAATATCTATGCCCCAGGACATACTTGAAAATGAGAGACAATCTCAGTGTATCCTTCCTGGTAAAATGCTTTGATATTATTAATATTAGAAATGAGTATAAGGGCTATGTCTCAATTCATTCGTAGCACAGTGAATGGATGATTGGAAATATGAATTCAGCATAGGAACTAATTAGCATAAAATTCCATACTGTGCCACCAACAAATAAAGATCCATTTCTCAAAATTTTTTTATATTGAAAACAAATGGCCAGAAACACAAGAGGCATTTTTTAATTATCTTAAAAATTAACTAATTGTATTTTAGGATGACAGGTAGGGATGGGTGAAAATGCTCCAAAAGCAAATCTTTACTTTTCACCTTACAAGAGAATTCCAGTGAAAAGTACAGTGTTTCTGCTTTTTCATTGTACTGAAATCAATGATAATAATGCATCCTACACACACTCATGACCCCATGTGACAGAACTGTTGGACACTCAACTAAAAACAGCTATATTAATTGTAATACATTGTATAGATTATTCTAATTAAGGCATGTTTTGCAGGCTCTTCCTGTCTTAAAGGGATAGTAATATTTCCAAATTCCTAATCCCCATATTGTAGCTATGCTAAAAAGAAATTTATTGCCCCCAGTGTCATCTCTCAAACCCTTATGGTTTGAGAGATAACAGTGCACAAAGTTCGCCCTCCCTCCTCCCTTCCCTGAAGTCAGCGTTCTAGCTGACTACAGGGATATCAGGTCTTATGTGCATCAGGCGGCTCTGCAGCAGAGCCGAGATCGCGTTTATAAAAAATAATTATTTCACTGAAACGGTCTTCTACGTGTGCTTGCAAACCAAGCACACGTAGAAGGCCTTTCAGTGAAAGAATTATTTTTTATAAAAGCGATCTCAGCTCTGCTGCAGAGCCGCCTGATGCACATAAGACTGTCATACGACAGCTTCCCCTGCAGTCAGCGTTCAGTCAGAGAAGGGAGAGGGAGGGGGGAACTTTGCATGCTATTATCTCTCAAACCATAAGGGTTTGAGAGATGACACGGGGGGGGCAATACATTTCTTTTTAGCATAGCTATAATATGGGGAATAGTAATTTGGAAGTATTACAGTCCCTTTAACCCTACATTATTTACCCCATTAATTGACACTTAGCTGTTTTAGGGCTAGGGGACTGGGGCCCATTGATAGTGTTAAGTTACAGAGCAGGAGAAGTAACAAAGTGCTAAGACAGGAGGGAGGGTTATCTAAGGTGTGATAATGCAGAGATAACTTCTCCAGTGATATCACTTCTCTAGTTCCTATGTTATTCCATAAATCCCATGCACTAACATCGCCAAAGCTAAAGAAAGCTTAGTACATAGGCACCATAGAATAATATAGGAACTGGAGAAGTGATCTCACTGGAGAAGTCGGAGGAGATTCACTAAGGCATGACAAAGAGGTGATAAAGTGGAGATGACTTCTCCAGTGATATCACTTGTCCAACACTTGTCCTGTGTTATTCTATGGAGCCTATACACTAAGATATCTAAAATCTTCGAGATCTTAATGCATATGCACCATAGAATAAAATAGGAATTTGAGAATTTATATCACTGGAGAGGTTATCTCCACTTTATCACTTCTTTAGCACACTTTAGCAATAACCCCCATGAAGTACCTGCTCAGTATGCCTCAATTTGCATCATCTCTAAACTGGTTTTGTAAAGGAAAATGGCTGACATGATATATAGGTGATTTTAACAGCTTTCAAAATTACCAAAAATAGTTTTGAAGCAATAGTGTCCCTTTAACCCAGTGGTTCTCAGCCAGGATGTAGTGGCACTTTGGTGTTCCATGGACATCCAGTTAGGGTGCCCCTTCATTTCTATAAGCCGTAAAACAAAAATGTGAATGTTGAGTTTCAAATCTATATTTATGGAAATAGTTATGCAGAAAATATTTTTTTTTGTTATTCTAATTTTGAGACCTACAAATCCTATATAAAAATTTGCTAAAACGTGTGTAATGCCACAGTCATGCACAGTAGAGACTGCTGCACGTGCTGCCGTCATGCGCAGAGAGTCCCACTCTGTATCAGCCGCAGCGTGGGCAGTCTCTACTGTGTATGACTGCCCCGCAACCAGCTGCCATTGGCACTGTGGCCCGTGTAACGGGCTCTTCAACTAGTAAGTATATATTTAATTACTTGTACCTCTTCTTACTCATTGACAAATTACATAAAATGTTAGGTGTCCCCAAAAAATTCCGGCCTGTTAGGAGTGCCTTGAGCAAAAAAGGATTGAGAACCACTGCTTTAACCCCTTGCATGCTTCACAATGGGTTGGAGACCTTTCTAATACTAAATCAGTTAAATAGGTTGAAAAAGCACTCTCTCATTTCCAAACTTCCCTTATGGCAAAATGTATTTTCTTTGCACAAATTCTAGCTCCACTAACAGATTGGAATGTTGCTATTTTATTGATACATTGCTTTAAAACATTGTTCTGGCCAAGATGAATGTTGCTATTTTATTGATACTTTGCTTTAATACAGTGTTCTGGACATAAAATAAACAGAACACATTTGAGTTTAATTCTATTAATATATATATTTACTTCCTGTTCTGCAAATATATTGCTTCATGGATTGCAAACATGCTTCCCCAAAATACCTAACACAAAAATAAAGCTGTATTAAATCACAATTTTTAACCCTTGCATTGCGAACCCCTCTGGCAATAAAAAGGGTTAACCTATCTCTGTACTTTCAAAACTCTTTTAACCCATTAGTAGCCACAGTAGTCTACAAAGAATTGCACCAGTTTGTAGCAAGAAACTGAATAATATCATATTCCTTTTCATTAAGAGGTTCCAAAAAATATTCTTAATAGTATATATGTCAGGTCTGGGCAGTCTGCGTCTCTTCAGCTGTTGAACTACAACCCTCATCAGGTGTGTAACTGCAGAGGGTGCAGGTGTGAGAGGGCCCAAAATACAAAGGGGCTCCATTGGTTCCAGGGCCCAATATGTAATGGTCATATCCCTGGAAAAATACTTTTTTTTGCAAGGGATCCCAAAAAAAGTTTGCATCAGGGCCCTCCAATAACTTGTTGCGCCATTGACTCTCATTACCCTCAGCCAGATGACATCATCAAGAGAATGCATAGCTAACAATGTTACTCTACCTTTAAATTATTTCTTACCACTCCTGACCTTTGGGGAGAATTTTGTGGTGCTCTAGCTGAGTTACAAGTTCCAGAGATCAACTAAGGATGATGGGTGTTATAGCCTAACAAACAACCCATGGGTTAATCCACTAGAGTGCCTGTATTTAGAACACTGCTTTAGGCCCCTATAAATAACTGATTTACATAAGAATTCCGATTTGTTATTGTCTGTAACTCACACTGGAACAATATCCAGCCAGGCTGTAGGAGTCCCAGGCACCCAATAATCTAGCTGCACCTGTCAAGCTTTATCTGTCATTGTTTGGACTCTCACATGTTATAGTCCATATGTAAGTGTAGCATCTCTAAGGCAAACCAACCTCCACAAAAGACAAACATTCCCATGGAACTGAATGGGAAATTTAACCCCTTGAATGTTCCCCCTAAGGTGAACACAGGTGAGTGACCCAGAACTGAAAGAGTTAAAGAAGAGTTTTTATGCATGGCTGAGTTGCAATAACAGATACACCCTGCAGTCCTGCCATTTTTAATTATTACCTGAACTCTTTCAGTGCTGGGTCACTTGCTGGTGCTCACTTTCAAAGGAACAAAGTAAAGCACTGGAGATCTTTCTAGCATTCAACAGGTTAAAAAGGCCCATTTAAAATCAATGAGGATTTGGGAATGTTTTATTTATTTTAATAAGAGATATGAGGACCAAAATATTCTTCCCTTTAGTTGATACTGTATTGATCTTAACCCTTTGAGTTCCAGAGGACATTGTAACCCCTCTGGCACTCGAAAGGGTTAATTTCGTCCAAGGACTCGGCACCCATTTAAGGTCTTTGTACTTGGTGACAGTTATAACACAAGGGCATGAGAGTATATTTCCCTATGCATTTACCATCTTTGCAATGAACTGCTTAATAGGATTCACGTTGGGTGTTTGACACTTATCCAAATTCTAAGGCTTGTTTTATTGGGTGAAAATGGCACCCCAGTACATAAACGTTACAGTGAATCAGTTATTATCTGTAGGTATTGTGCCACTACTAACTGTTCTTGTAATTTTACTCTTAAATTGTCCTGATCATTCATGACATCAGTGGCATACATGAAAAGACTTGTATCAGAGACTCAACAAATAACCCTATGTTCTAAGATTTTAGAATAGTTTGCAACAAAAGGAATTGTCTTATTTTTCTCTCTTTCCATATCAGTGTAGTCTATCAGGGTTTGTTTAATAATGTCTTCACAGGGACATAGCCTAGACCGTTCTTCCTAATAATTACACATAAAACACTGACAGCCAATGGGTGGGTTAGAAAACCAGGCTACGGCTTTTATTTTTTTTAATATTGAAAACAGTTGGAACATTAGTAAAAAACACCATAATTACAAAACTGGAATAAAAGTTCTTGCTAGACATGCAGCTGACTATGCTGCAGTATAAACAATCAGCTGGCAAACTTTAAAGTTGGTTTAACCTCAGAATAACTTCTTAATTAAAAACTGAATGAGATTATACCATCCACCCTCCCTAATTGGACATGGCAAGTGCTAATGTAACAGCTGTTAACACAACTCCAGAGACCAAGCCCGAGAAGCCATTCCTGTAAACAATTTGAAGATTTTGCTTCAAAAACACCAGCAAGCACTCACTATATGGCCCTTTCTAACCCATCCACTAAACCAGTCAGGAAACTATCAAGACCAATAATGATAAGATGCACCTCATCCTCAAGGAACAGAGCAGGTTTGTTTTCCCAACTCCCTATGGCACAACACTAGGTTAGAGGGCCCTGACCTCCTCATATAACTAGACATATATTTATCAACCATCTTCTGCTAGTTTCTAGTATGTCATTTGATTCCTTGCATGCCTACAACGCAACTGAGGAATTATCTCAGACCATACTAAAACAATATCTTCAAACAGTTCCCGCAATCTATTCCTATCCGCTTGTAAACACACAAACTAACTTCCTCTACAAAAGCACCCCTAAGTCATTCCCCCAGAATGTACCAACAAAACATCTGGAGGAGATCTAACCCTTGCCAGCTTTACCATCTGTTAAAACATTTGCTCCCAAACCATCCAACTCAACCTCAGCCATCGTATATCTACCAGAACATCCGGAAAGCCAAGCTGTGTTCCTGCTTTGTGAAATGCAGTCCTTTAATTTAGCCCAATAGATATATGAATGGCCAACCAACAACGCCACTATGCGCCAAGCACCTGCAAAAAGGACAGACCAAAGAAGAATTAAACCATCAAATCTGGAGGAACATGAGACCTACACTTATTTGACTCCCCTGTCTATTCTCTTAACAACCGCAGTGCCCAGACCCCACCACGCCAACTCTGTTGTAACTCCAGTTCTAAAGGAACGGGACCCAAACTCTGAAAGGGACAAACCCAGCAACTCTAAACACTTCTTCAAAACCCTGACAACCTGAAAAAGTGAAAGAGGGAATAAATCAGCATGCACCAGCAAAGAACCTGGTCCCTCTGGGAAAACCTCCAAGTAGGCATGCAAGTTAGCCACCTGCCTCTAACTTGTTGCTCCGGTTCCCATTGGCTGGGGAGCCGGTGCGACAAGAGTGAATTCGTTTGTCAGACTCGGATAATTCAATGGAGAGAAACACAAGCCCTCAAGCAGTGCAACCACAAATGGACCGGCCATACAGCCAACAAAACCTCCAGTTTTTTGCAGGCCACATATTTCAAATTCCACCTAGAAAACCTCCCCCATAAATCATGAAAAAGGAATAAAAAGCTCTCAGAAAAAACAACTCACAGAAAAGCCATGTTGTCACACCTAACATATCTGTCTAGCCATGGCAGCATCATGCCTAGCCTCACCAGTGTCATTCCCCTTGGCAGTCAACGTACTTTCAAAAACTCTTTTCATGCACCGCTAATAGACCACTAGCTCCCAACCCACCAGCACTCCCATGAAAAGTCGTGGCTAGTAATACCATACCTCCCAACAATGGCCGAAGAGGTACACTTTAGTTTTAGATTGTGTCGCTGTGGGTGTGGCTGTTGAAAGAGGCATTACCAAGAATTTTCCATTTATTTCATGACCTATTGACACATCTTTGTGTAACTAAATAATTGATTTAGAGCAAAAAAAAAGTTTTTATTTACACAGACTAATTTTTAAACACATCTACTGAGATTTACAAAATATGAATGTGAGTTTTATTACTGTGGAGCAATGTGATACAGTTTGATCTCCTGAAAGAGGGACAGGGGATATAGGTCTCAAAGAGGGACTGTCGCTCCTAAAGATGGACACTTAGGAGGGATGGAATACCCCTCTAGGAGCCATATCATTTGAAGGCATAAAGAAAAGCAATTCTGAAGCAAATCAAATACACCAATTATTCCTCTTTATTTTATTGACTACTGCCATTAGTTCTTATGTATAAAGGCAATGAGGACCAATTTTGAAACCAAATTACTTTAGCACAGGGAACAAATAAACATTTCATCTAATTTAAAGGGCAATTTCATGTTTTACTAAGTTTACTCCTATGGAAGCAGACTAAGTAAAAAATCCCAGGGCCACAAACAGGAGTTTGAGGTGGTGATGGTGGTGGAAGTGTTAAAATACCTGTCATCCATGACTGGAAAGCAACCTGGATATATGTGACTTTCAACTACAAACTATGTGGGTTGAGAGTGTGGGTTGCCATGCAGTCTTTTCTCATGAAACCAAGGAGTAAACATTTTGGGGAGGATCTCCTTTCAGACCCTGTTTCTGCTCCCCCATTGGTCCGCAAAGGCTCACAATAAAACAACAGCTTAGTTGGTAGGTCTGCTCCCAAAGATATAAAAACAAAACAGCTTGCGCAGTAGATGTAAGTGATTCAGTAGTACAGTATCTTACCTGGCCTTCACCTTCTCCCATGTGCTCTTGAGGTAATGTACTCACTTGTTAATGAGGCTTTTATTGTGCCTCTAAGAAATAATAGCTTTCCCAGTATATACCCGGGGATTGGTATTCTTTGTCCTCCGGTCAGCCTGATCTCCAGAGATTCCAGCTTCTTGTAAACAATATGAGGACTTATCAGTAGTTGCACTGAGGGGATGGCCACCCCACTATGTCGACTACAAGGCCTCCCTTAGTACTGAGTCACTTGTCTAGGGGATGACTTTGGCTGTATGCTTGGGGTCGATGTCATGCTGCAGAATAAATTTGGGGCCTATCAGATGCCTCCCTGATGATATTGCATGATGGATAGTATCTACCTGTACTTCTCAGCATTGAGGAGACAATTAATTCTGACCAAATCCCAAACGTGCAAGGAACCTCCACCATGCTTCACTGTTGCCTGCAGACACTCATTCTTGTACCGCTCTGCAGCCTTTCAGTGAACAAACTGCCTTCTGCTACAGATGAAAGAAGTAAAAAGTGGATGGCGCTATAGCTCAGAGATTCTTGAATGATCTCCTTTCAATAGTCTTAATTTGAATGTATCCAGTCTCCGTGATGTTGATCCTGCTGCTATAACACCAAAGTAGAGTCCAACCACTCTCAATAGAAATCAATATATCAAGTCAAACAGGAGTCAGCGCTGAAACCCAACACCACCTGGAAAGCCCTATAGAAAGATATATAAAGAAACCACACAGTTTCAATTCAAAAATAAAATTTGTAAAACTAGCAATAACATTTTTTTTGGAACTAGGTATTTGAATCCCTGTGTCCCCGAAAAAATCTAAATAGAGTTTAAATAAAAATATAAATATATGAATTACTATTGTAAAACACACTGTGACACAGTATCAAGTATAAAATATAGATATATTTATTTATTAGTACGCATAAATACAACCAGTACATGTCAAAACAAATAGAGAGGGATTTCAAATGTATGTATCTTGTACAGTTCTGATCAGTATAATCCAACCTTAAATCAATATAAGACTGTAAGCGTTGGATACAACATCTCCCTTAGTCCTAATGCATATAAACAGAACATCATACAACAATATTATCACGGTGCCTGTGATTGCTGGCTTTTTCTGTCAGTTAGCTGTGAGGGCTCCCCATTGGTTGCCTGTGATTAGTCCGCCCAGTATTGCCTATATAGACTGGGCTCCTGCACCCTTTGAGTGCCCTTTCGTGGTGTCTCTATGTCAGTGATCACCTGCCTATGGATTCCTGTGTTTACTGGGCCTGCTTGTATCCTCTACTGCTCCATTGTCAGAGTACCTACCCAGAGAGCCAGTATACACTCCAGAGTGGTTCCTGCTTCCGTTCCTAACCCGGTTTGGCTGACGTTCCTGCTTCCGTTCCTGACCCAGTTTGGCTGTCGTTGCTGCTCCGGTATCCTGTTTCGGCCTGGCTGTCGCTCCTGCTCCTGGATCCTGAGTTGCATTCTTTCCTCTGTACTTTGGTCGCCTGGGCAACATTCTGACTACTGGGTTCTTCCTTTGGTTGTACCTCTGGTACTAGGCTTAGGGCCTCCGTGTTGACCAGTACGCAGTACTGGTTTGCTCCATTATTACACCGGTTGCTTGCTGCCTCCGTTACAGCACCGGTAGGGCCTCCGTGTTGTCCAGTACATGGTACTGGTTTGCTCCAATATCACACTAGTTGCTTGCTGCCTCCATTACAGCACCGGTAGGGCTTCCGTGTTGTCCAGTACGCAGTACTGGTTTGCTTCAATATTACACCGGTTGCTTGCTGCCTCCATTACAGCACCGGTAGGGCTTCCGTGTTTTCCAGTACGCGGTACTGGTTTGCTCCAATATTACACTGGTTGCCTGCTGCCTCCATTACAGCACCGGTAGGGCTTCCGTGTTGTCCAGTACGCGGTACTGGATTGCTCCAATATTACACCGGTTGCTTGCTGCCTCCATTACAGCACCGGTAGGGCTTCCTTGTTGTCTAGGACGCGGTACTGGTTTGCTCCAACATTACACCGGTTGCTTGCTGCCTCCATTACAGCACCGGTAGGGCCTCAGTGTTGTCCAGTACACGGTACTGGTTTGCTCCAATATTACACCGGTTGCTTGCATTACCAACTTTATAGCACCGGTAGGGCCTCCCTGTTTGTCCAGTACATGTTACAGGTTTGCTCCACTCTATCACCGGTTGCTGATGCTACATCCGTTACAGCACCAGTGGGGCTTCTATACTCTGTGTCACCTTGCTAGGCTGCCTTCCCAGTATATTGGCAAGGCCGGTAGAGCCTCCCTTATCTTGTGTTGCCAGTCTCCAGGCTGCCTTCCCCGGTATATTGGTAAGGCCAGTAGAGCCTACTTCATCTCGTTGTACCAGTCTCCAGACTGCCTTGCCCGGTATATTGGTAAGGACGGTAGAGCCTACTTCATCTCATTGTGCCAGTCTCCAGGTTGCCTTACCCGGTATTTGACAAGGCCGGTAGAGCCTACATATATTGTATCATTTTTTGCTATACTACTTGAACCTGTTGTGTGTCTCTATCATATGTGTATATTCAGGACCTGTGAGGGTTCTTATTAACTTTTCAATAAAGTTGTGTTTTTATCTTAACTCTGTGTCTGAGAGTCAAAATAAACCGTGACAAATATTCTCCTATGTTACTCCATGTACTTCACATAAAATAGAACATGACTTATAAATGAATTATAAATTATTAAACACTTACATATAGCGTGTCATAGTCTCTCATCCGCTATGTCATTCCTGTCCAGGAAATCTGGTGATCTTAGCAACGCGTTTCACACTTACAAGTGCTTTATCAAGCTAAAGTATAAACAGACTGAGTGACCATACCGGCTATTTAAACATCTAGCTGGTCATCTCATTGGATACCCGCAGTTATAACCACAGGCATCATAGAGAGTCCAAGCCTCTTTATCAACTTTAAATTCAAGTTAACCCTTACCTACTAAAAAATAGCTCCAACTTAAAAAGTTTGGTACACCTATTCTTTAAAACTATACATGTAACTAATTTGTTATACTAGTTGGAGTCACATTCAAGTTATATTTAACATTATCAACCCAATAAACCCATCAGATACCGTCGAAAGACACAAAAGGGCACACAATAAATTTAGAAATGTATAACATAGTAATCTAAATCCCCCTCAAACTGTTCTACAGCATAAAGACATGCAAATAAATATATATGTTCTTATAGCCAAATCAATAGGACACTTTTTAACCCCTTGAATACCATGTACAACTAACTAAATATATGGTATTAAAATTCCCATCTGCACGCTGTTATCAAATGCAAATAAGAGAACTCAAAGGAAAACATCCTAAATATTATTCTGTAGGTACAAACTATTAGCATATACAGAATATCCTCAAATAATCCATACAAACCATGAGGAATAATCTGCACATACCTGGGGTACATTTACCTGCCCCTATCAAGGAGCGGAATTGAAAAAAAAAAATCTTATATATTCAAAATAGAGGAGTCACCGATAATTCTCATAATTATAAAAATGATGTTAGCTCAATATTATCATTTAAGCCATTAGGGTACAAAGTATTCAAATTAAACATCCACATGGCTTCTTTCTGGTTCAGAAGTCTTTCCAGATCTCCTCCTCTTGAGTTCAATCTAACCAATTCAATTCCATATCCTTGTAGTCCCCGGGGATCACTATTACGGGACTCTAAGAAGTGTCTTGACACCGAATGGTTAAAAAAAACCTGTTTTAATATTTCTGATATTTTCGTATAATCGCCGTTTAAAACATCTCTTAGTTTGCCCAACATAATATAAACCACAGGGGCACGTCAGCACATAAATTACTCCCTTACTTCCACAAGAAATAAAATCTTTACTTAGATAATTTCTACCTTCTTTATTCACGATATATGATGTTTTTGGGGGGCAATTAGCACATGTGGCACATTGTCCTTATTTGTGCCATCCACTTGCCGGTGACTCTAACTTTAATTGGCCATTTTCATTAACTAAACTTCTATCCTTATCCTTTTTATTTTTATTATTTTTATCAAGCATATTTTTTAAGTTCATACTTTTTCTATATATTATTTTAACTTTGTCTGGAACAAGTCTTTTGAGTTCCCCATCCTCTTTCACAATAGGCCATAATTGATCTACTATCCTCTTAATTCGAGAGGCCTGATTAGAGAATGGGATACTCAAAACCAGTTCCTCCCTACTTTCTTTATTCTGCCATAAAATATAATCTATCATATTCATTTTAAATTTCTTTTATTTTACATATCTTTTAACATTTATTTTCTTTTTCTCCTTCTGTGTACATCTCCAAAAGTCACAAATTTAAAATATACTTAAATATACTTAAAACATATTGTGTTGTTTTTAAGTATGTTTTAAATTTGTGACTTTTGGAGAGTTTGTGTACTGTTATTTTGTATTTTTTGCACATTTATTCATGGTTGATTGCCTCTTCTTAACGCAGAGCTTTCACCTATTAATAAGTTGCCATGCACTCATTAAGCATATGGCGACTAGCTTGAAAATACGTCTTACCTTTAAAAAGTGGCAAATTCTAAAGAAATCTTTACTATTTGGAAACTGACGGGCAGGTTAGTAGAGTCTGCGCGCCTTCGCCGTCAGTCCCTTTTGGTTACCATGTGGCATGCTGCAATGCTTTACAAGAGACCGGGACTGAGAGCGCAGGCATGCAGACAAGATGTCTGTGCTGTTAACCCCTTAACGACCTTTTGCTCCTTCCGGTTCCGGACTCACCGAACGGCGTGAATTCCATGATGGTCACAGTACGTCATGGGTCGTTAAGTCGTTAAGTCAAATCGACAAATGACGTACTATGACCGTCAAGGGTCATTAAGGGGTTAAGACATATATTTTCAAGCTAGTCGCCATATGCTTAATGATTGCATGGCGACTTATTAACATGTGAAAATTCCGCTTTAAGGGTTCTAGCTTGTGTTTGGGGGAATTCTTTAATTTCCCCCTTTTATCTAATTGTTATAGTTGTATGAGTTGAGCATACAAGGCTGCTGTATTAAACCTTTGAGTGTCAGAGGGGTACGCAATGCATTGAGTTGCAATGCGTTGCGTACCGCTCTGGCACTCAAAAGGTTAAGAAGAGCTAGTGTAATTCTGGGGCAAATCAACTGCACCATAAAGAACAAAATAATATTCACCAAATCCTAATTGATTTAAAGGGATAGTAATACTTCATTTTAACTTTATTTTATTTTGTAGGCATTAAAAAAACATGAAGAATGATATAAGTCTTATCTCTGAAACCTTTATGGTTCAAGAGATATTCACAAACAAAGTATCCCCCCCCCCTGTTCAGCCAGATAAGAAGGGAGATGCCCAGGTAGACTGCAGAGAGGGACAATCTTCAATTAAGATAATGGAAAAAGCTGAAAAACTTGTCAAGGGGGGGAAGGGCTTTCATTGTTTTAATACAAAGAAGATTGTCCCCTTCTGTTATCTGTACTGTCATACAACCAGACTGACATCTGAGAAGAGATGGCTTACACTAGGAAAAAGGGGCGGGGAGGGGAACTTTGCTTGTGAATATCTCATAAACCATAAAGGTTTGAGAGATAAGACTTATATCATTCTTCATGTTTTTTTAATGCCTACAAAATAAAATAAAGTTAAAACGAAGTGTTACTATCCCTTTAAAGGTGACTTTTAACTCATTGAATGATAGTGGGGTCTTTATCGCATTGCTTTGGAATGGTTTGGAGACCTCTCTAGCGTTCAAGTGTTAAAGGTCCCTTGTAAAGCAATGACAATTTTAACTTGCCCCCTATGTTGATTTGCCCCAGAATTATAACAATTCTTCCTAGTGTATCAGCCTGATAATAATAATTTATATCGAAATACTTCAATCTACTCATGGAAACATTAGTCCGTACGACATCTTTGTTTTGTGTTTTGTGTTTTGCAATGACATGCTTAAAATATTGTTCGATTTTTGTTAGGAGAAATACATCTATATCAATGTAATGGATATTTACATAAATATCTTTACTGCATTACCTATCTAAACCACAAAAAAAACAATTCTACACACTTCTGTGTTACTGATGGTGACTTCAGGTTTAGCATTAATATGACACTGAATAAATTGCTTTTTCCTCCTGTAGATCTCAACTCTACTCTATTCGTATATCTGGAAAGCACAGAATATATAACACCAAGACAGAAATATCAGAATACAAGTCTGGGAATATGTGACTTGGTATCATGGGTTGCCTGTGGTCTGTCTGCTGCCCATTCTGTTTTGGGAAATGTAGACAAGGAAAAATGTTTTCCTGCTGTACCAAAAAGAAAAACAAAACAGCCGAATTAACTATGAATGATTCACTGTTGAGAAGGCAGAATGAAGAGGACACTGATATTCCAAGGTATTGTTATTTCATCTAATATTAGACAGTAGGTTATCATGGCTGCACGTGACTAGTCTGTACATATGTCTCTGGAGAGATGTAGAATAGCAACAAACCCCCAAGTGAAAACTCTGATTAGTTGTTCAGTAAGAGCAGGGTTGTACAACTCCTGGCACAAAGACCAGACATGACATACACAAAGGACAGACATTTGCCTGTTTACTAAGGCCAGTTTTATACTTATATCAACCTTAACAACAGTGGGATCCTGAAATGGCTTAATAGACTCTTTGGGTCCTGATAGTCATATTTTCCCTGGTGCATGTGAGTTACTGCACAAGCCCATAGAATCAGTGAGTGAGTGAGTGTGTGTGTGTATGTGTGCACGCATGTGTGTTTTGACTTGTGTGTGTGTGTATTTAACTCATGTTCACATCTGCTTCCCCTCCTATCTCTAGGGAATCCTCTTTGTCTCTAATCTCACACTCCTTGTTAGGTCTTCTTTCATTACCTCTCTCATGGGCACTCGTTGCACAGCAACCCACCTAGCCCCCTTGAGGAGATCCTGGTCATTTGCCTCACATGTGCTGCACTGCAGGCCCCAAACCAGGGGATACATTTCCTCAGGGCACCCAGTGCAGCGCCTGACTAGATACTCCATTCCACAGCACATACTCCTCTTTTATAGAACCATGAGCCCTTCCATACAGGTCAAACAATTGTGGTTCTCCCCTTTATAGTCACACAGTGGTATATTCTAACATTTGAGTAAATACTGCAGTGCCTAGAGAAAGTGCCCTAGAAGCATGAACAGCTGCCAGCTTATGTGCATATTTCAGAACACCAGATACCCCCGAGATCTCTTTATGTACCTCTTATAGTATTGAGTAAATACATATATATCCATGCCTGTATCTGGATAGGGCCTCTCTTCTTTCTATCTTCTGCCCATAAATCAATGGACATATGGGAACTTGTATTTTTTTTGGTTATAGTGTAGTTGGTTTTCCTCTGAATTTCCTCTTGTTTTTGTTTGGCAAAATAATTGTTGCTACTGTCTTAGTTATTTGTTACCCCATTGTACAGCACTGCAGAATATGGTAAAGCTCAACGGATAGTCACTAATAATAATATTAATAGCTAAAACTGATAATGCTACACTACATACAGCTATAAAAAACAAAAAGTTGTCTTCAGGTTGAGAAATTATCAAATACTCAAAACAAAACATTGCTCATATGAGCTAATTTAAATACAGGAAACTGTGGTAATAAAATTGTTATTTAGTCATTTCCATAGAACATCATCAACAAAATAAGGAGATTATATGACTAAAATGTGTATAAGCACACAATGTTTCTGATGAGCTGAAATTAATAATAAATAAGTGTGTATGTGTGTATATATATATATATATATATATATATATATATATATATGTATATATATATATTATTATTTTTTAATTATATAGCGCTAATTCCGCAGTGCTGTACAATTGGGATATATATATATATATATGTATATATATATATATATATATATATATATATATATATATATTTATTTTTAAGCAATGGATTCAGGCAATCACACACCAAATAGAAATATACTGAATACCAAAAATAAGAGTTAACAAACAATTTTCTAAAATTGTTATTTAGTCATTTCCATAGAACATCATCAACAAAATAAGGAGATTATATGACTAAAATGTGTATAAGCACACAATGTTTCTGATGAGCTGAAATTAATAATAAATAAGTGTGTATGTGTATATATATATATATATATATATATATATATATATAAATATATATATATATATAATTATTATTATTTTTTAATTATATAGCGCTAATTCCGCAGTGCTGTACAATTGGGATATATATATATATATATATATATGTATATATCTATATATATACATATATATATATATATATTTATTTTTAAGCAATGGATGCAGGCAATCACACACCAAATAGAAATATACTGAATACCAAAAATAAGAGTTAACAAACAATTTTCTAAATAGGTGCACGTCCCATAAAGTGTGTATACTCAGACTAAGCTGCAGGGAAGAGACAGCACACTTGGATCTTGATAGAAGAAATTTAATCAAATATGCATTCCATAATCCAAACATTTTTGGTCCCCATCTGGGACCTTCAGTAGCCAGCACACATGACACACCAAACTATATATACTTACTGTCTAAATCCAGACCACCTGTATCCTCCATGATAGACTGTCAGGATTCTGCCCTCTCCTCAGTCTGGTGCAGTAACTATCATTGTGCCCGTGGTATGCTGGCGACATTCTGTCAGTTTTGCTCCTGCTGACGCTTATTGGCTGAAGTGGCTTTGTCCCGCCCAGTATTTGTCCTTAAATACTGGGCCTTGTCACTTCTCAGGTGCCCTTTCGTGGTGTTTCCGTTACCAGCGCTTGTTCCAGTTCTCATATGATCTCTGTGTACCGACCTGGACTGCATGACTACTCTGCTATCTCGTTCCTGCTCTGTGTACCGACCCTGGTCCGGCTGACGTTCCTGCTGTGTGTACCAACTCGGATTGGCTGACGTTCCTACTCCGTGTACCGACCCGGCCTGGCTAACGTTCCTGCTCTGTGTACCGACTCAGATTGGCTGATGTTCCTGCTCTGTGTACTGATCCGGCCTGGCTGACGTTCCTGCTCTGAATATACAAATAAATATAACTCCTGAACCCCACCACTAGTAACTAATAGTAAAAGGGCAAATTAATACGAAAAAGTGTTATCAATTGCAAAAGATATTGTGTGGGGATATGGAGGACCAGACACCAGCATCAGAAGATGCAAGACTGGTCTGCTCCATATCGCAACACATCTAGAAAAAATATTTTCTGAATGGATGCTGACTGACAGGATCCTTCAGTAAGGAAAGCATATGAGATAACAGAAGTATCTGTATAGATGCCAGCTGAAAACATCCCACAGTGAAGAAAAGCCTCGGATTGAAAAGCCAAATAATAAATGGTCATGAAGTTATAGCATGAAAGGCACATAGGTTGCCACTGATATACATAGTTCCACAGTCTAGATATCATACAGTAACTCAATTGCACTATATGTTAAGTGCATAGTCCCATGAGATCCGGATCTCATATTCATGTATAGCGGACAACCATATAAATCCTGAATAGTTCAGGCGTATATACAGTCATGTGAAAAAGAAAGAATTCTATGGTTTTACATTTCAGGACATAATAACGATCATCAGCACCTTATCAGGTCTAAAAATTAGGTAAATACAACCTCAGATGAACAACAACACATGACATATTACACTGTGTCATGAGTTATTTAACAAAAATTAAGCCAAAATGGAGAAGCCATGTGTGAAAAACTAAGTACACCTTATGATTCAATAGCTTGTAAAACCACCTTTGGCAGCAATAACTTGAAGTAATCATTTTCTGTATGACCTTATCAGTCTCTCACATCGTTTTGGAGGAGTTTTGGCCCACTCTTCTTTACAACGTTGCTTCAGTTCATTGAGGTTTGCGGGCATTCGCTTATGCACAGCTCTTTTAAGGTCCCGCCACAGCATTTCAATCAGGTTGAGGCCTGGACTTTAACTGAGCCATTGCAACACCTTGATTCTTTTCTTTTTCAGCCATTCTGTTGTAGATTTGCTGGTGCGCTTGGGATAATTGTCTTGTTGCACGATCCAATTTCGGCCAAGCTTTAGCTGTCAGACAGATGGCCTCACATTTTACTCTAGAATACTTTGGTATACAGAGGAGTTCATGGTTGATTCAATGACTGCAAGGTTCCCAGGTCCTGTGGCTGCAAAACAAGCCCACATCATCACCCCTCCACCATTGTGCTTGACAGTTGGTATGAGGTGTTTGTGCTGATATGCTGTGTTTGGTTTTCACCAAATGTGGCGCTGTGTATTATGGCCAAACATCTCCACTTCGGCCTTATCTGTCCAAAGGACATTGTTCCAGAAGTCTTGTGGTTTGTTTTGATGCAACTTTGGAAACCTAAGCCATGCTGTCATGTTCTTTTTTAGAGAGAAGAGGCTTTCTCCTGACAACCCTTCCAAACAAACCATACTTGTTCAGTCTTTTTCTAATTTTACTGTCATGAACTTTAACATGTAACATGCTAACTGAGGCCTGTAGAGGCTGAGATGTAACTCTTGGGTTTTTTGCAATTTCTCTGGGCATTACAAGGTCTGACTTTGGGGTGAATTTGCTGGGACGTCCACTTATGGGAAGAATGGCAACTGTCTTGAATGTTTTCCACTTTTAAATAATCTTTCTCACAGTAGAATGATGGACTTTATTTAAATTGTTTGGATGATTGTTATTATGTCCTGATATGTAAAACCATAGAATTCAAAGAGGGTGTACTTTCTTTTTCACTCGACTGTAAGCCACATAAAGGTGGCTCCATGGTTCCAATGTAATATAAAATATAATCCAAAGAGTGATCACAACATATAATGTTCCACAGTCATCATACTCCTACACAGATCACCATGGGGGTTACATAGGGAAATACCAGTATTGAACAGCTGATTCATATAGTATCATAGAACTCCTTGATCACTGGGTCCAACCCCAGATGCTTCAGATTGTAACCGGTCAAGTCTTGATATTGAAACTCAAAAGGTGGGTTGGGTGTAAAGCCTCCTGACTAACACAGAGTGTTTACCTGCTATATATATATATCCATCTCAATGAGGAGACTGAAATGTTAAAGAAATTAACTTAGCTGAAGTTCAAAATTGAGTCCCTTAGGGTGTAAGGTAGGCAGTTTATGAATCAGTTTAGCTTCCATTTGCATCTATAATTGATGGTGGATCCTCCCCTCTTCGGTGGATGGATCTGGATTATAGGCATGAATTTAAAATCCACAGTCTTGTGCTGTGCTGCTGCAAAATGTCTCACAACAAGTTATCATGCTATTTCGTTAGCTCCTAAGTAAACCTCCAAAGCTTTCTTAATCAAGCTTTTATGATTGACGATCCTTTTTTTCAAAGTAGTGATAATCTTCCCAGCATAGAAAAGTCTGCAGGGGAAAGTTATGATGTAGATTACATACTTGCTATCACAAGCGAGACAGTCTTTAATTCTGTAAGTCCTTGCTGTATGTGGGTCACTGTAAATTTTGCCTGTAATAAGGTTGCCACAATTACTGCAGCCCCTACACCTATATACACCAACAGGAAGACGAGCTAGCATCTACTGTCACTGTATTTGTGTGTTGAATCCGCCTGTACTGGCAGGTCCCTTAAGTTCTTATTTTTACATAAACAAAATAAAGGGGGTTTAGAGAAATTTTTTTAGGGTCTGCCTCCAAAATGGGCCAATATTTCAAAATTGTCTACCTAATTTTCTGAGAAGACGTGGAGAAGGTGGTCTGGATACAAAATCTATCTAGCTTCTGGACATCTGACTGCTTCGCTGAAAGTAAGACATCTCTGTCTAAAGCCTCCATAATAAGACAGGAGTCATAACCCCTTTCTGCAATTTTTTTTTTCTTCAAAATGGATTTTATTAAAGAAACAACAGTGTACTTACAAATACGTAATGAAAAAAACAAAACAAGAAAGTACAATTAGTGTGACATATATATGCAATACAGGATGGGTAAATCACACCCACAATGTCGGTATGTGCCAGCTTTAAAATCGTGGTTATGGACTGTTGTTCATATTTTCAAGAATCGGATTGAGGAAAGAGAAGTAGGAATGAGCAAACAGAAAAAAAGAAGATACAGGGAGAGAGGAGTAAGGGACAGAAAAAGTGAGACAGGAGGAAAAACAGGAAGAAGAAGAAAAAGAAGAGGAAGAAGAAGGAAAAGAAGAAGAGAAGGTAGAAAAAGAAGACAAGTAAGAAGAGGAAAAAGAAGACTAAGAGGGGAAAAGAATGGAGAAAAAGGAATAAGAAGGGATGAGAGGGAGATGATCAGGCTTAAGGCTCGCCAGAGAGAAGGAGAGCTGGGAATGGACAAAATTCAGGTATCATTAGTCAAAGGAAATATAGCTAAATCCAAAACCTTGTTTAAGGTGAGCAATTTTTGTGAGCAGAAGATGTGTCTGAACTCTCGAATGCCATTCTGACAAGGTCGGAGCGGAATTGTCTTTCCAGTGAGCTGGAATCAGAGATTTGGCAGCAGAGAGCAAAATCAGAAGGAGATATCTTTGGAAGGGAGGAAAAGAGGCAAATCCCCAAAAGAACAAGGCCGTTTGAGGGGTTTTGGGAAATGATACTTCTAATGATATTTCAATGATATCATAACACAGAATCATAAATAATGTGCATTCTGACTGGAGTGTGATACCATCTATATAAAAACTTATAACTGGACTCTAGAACCTGAGAAGAGATAGATGACATTGCAGTTCTAGACCAAATATCTTTCCAATCATCTTCCGATAATGAGCATCCCAGTTCCTGGTCCCATGCTGTTGTATGAGAGGGAGGGTGGTCCACAAGTTTGACAACAGTAAAGAGTATATTTTACCTACAAAGCCTCTTGAGGAGGTACGAGTGGTAGGTAAGATTTCAAAGGGAGTAAAGGGGGCAAGTAGAGATGGAACTTATCTGAGGCTGACCCAGGAAATGTTTAATTCTGAGATATCTCCATATCTTAATCGGTGATAGAGAGAGTTTTGTCTGCAGAATAGGAAAGGGAAGATTATCAGAGTTTCAGAGGAAGTCACCGGGCAAGTAGAGATGGAACTTATCTGAGGCTGACCCAGGAAATGTTTAATTCTGAGATATCTCCATATCTTAATCTGTGATAGAGAGAGTTTTGTCTGCAGAATAGGAAAGGGAAGATTATCAGAGTTTCAGAGGAAGTCACCTAATATCATGTCGGTAAATGCCGACCACAGTGGAAACATAGCAGACTGGAGGGTGAAAGGAGTCTGTCAGGTGTAGAAGAGTCTAGAAATGGGAGAAGGGAAGGAGGATAAGGGGGTATTGGTAGTCCACCAGTCCCAGGTCCTTAATATAGTAGACAAAATGGGGTGGGATTTCAATATTGGATTCCGAGCTTTGGTCGGCAGTAAGAATTCCGTCAAGGTATCTCCTCCCATCAGAAAGTGACGTTCCAGATCCACCCATAATTTCTTGTCACCATGGCATGACCAATCTGGGATTGAAGAAAGAAGAGTAGCTTGGTGGCAGAGTTTGAGATCTGGTACTCCAAAACAGCCTAATGGTTTTGGTCATCATAGAGTTTTGCTTTTAATCCTTGGGAGGTGGTATTGACAAATAAAACTATGGATGAGACAAGATGCAGGTATATGAATGGGTAGAGACTGGAAGAGATAAAGAAAATGGGGTAAGATGAACATTTTCAACGCATGTGTGTGGCCGATCCAGGAAATATACAGGGAATTCCATTTGTGCAAATCTTTACAGACAGCAGATAAAAGAGGCGGGAAGTTGACTTCATAGATCCTTGCGATTGTAGGACTTAGGTGGACGCCAAGGAATTTTATCGATGCCAAAGTCTATTTAAAAGGATAAGAAGACCATAAGGAGATTGGTGTGGACTGGGGAACTCCAATAGGCAATACTTCTGATTTTCAGTAGTTGATTTTGAGGTCTGATAGTGAAGAGAAGTGAAGAAATTCTTTCATGAGAGTAGGCATAGATGTAGATGGTTATGTAATGGTAGAGAGTACATCATCCGCAAATAGGAACAACTTGTGTTCTCGTTGATTACTAACAATCCCCTCAATCTCAGGATTAAGAAGGATGTGTTGGGCCATGAATTCCATAACCAAAATGAATAATGGGGAGACAATGGGCACTCTTGACGCGTGCCGTTGGTTATGTTAAATGATTCAGAAAGATATCAGTTCGTTAGTGGTAGGTTTGGTGTAAAGGGCAAAGACGTTTTCTATAAAATGTGGGCCAAAAGCCTATAAAGTGTGTGTGAAAGAAAAGACCAATTGACATGGTCAAACGCCTTTTCGGCATCAGTTGCAATAAGTAAGGCTGGAAGGGATGACTGGGATGATGTGTGGATAAAGTCAAGAAGTTTCCTAGTATTGTCCTAAGCTTCCCTTCCTGGTATGAACCTGGCTTGATCAGTAGAGACAGGTAAGGTTTAATAAAATTTTTGCATAGATTTTGACATCCACGTTTAGTCATGGTATTGGCATATAGCTAGAGCATGACAATTTGTTCTTACTGGGTTTATGGATCACAGTGATGTGAGCAAATAAGGGGTCAGGATGGGAAGAGATAGAAGTCAGGAAGGAGCGAAAGGAATCTGCTAACAATGGGGCAAGAACCTGCTTGAATGATTTATAGTAGGCCTGGGAGAGTGCGTCTGGGCCTGGGGTCTTACCCGACGGAAGGGAAGAAATGGCAGTAAGAATTTATTCTTCAGTAATAGGAGATTGAAGAGAGTCATGGACCCTCCTTTCTGCAAGTTTATTACCTATGTTAATCAATTCCTGGGCACGTAAGATGGGATCAGAGGTGGCACGGACCACACAAACCATCTGTGAGTATGGAAGGCCTCTCTTAAGAGGCACAGGATGGTGGCTGTCCACATATAGGAGAGTGTAGCAGTCTGTACTCTTGGTGAAAATTGTATTATTGAGGCAATCAGTCTCATGTTATAGTGTCATATCTAAGAAATGTATTTCCATAGCATCAAAAGAAAGCGTGAAACGAATGGTTGATTCCATACTATTTAAATGATCCACAAAAGTACGTAATAACCTTTCATCACCCTCTCACAGCAGAAAGACATCATTTATGTACCGCATGTAGAATAGGATCCAGTCCGCATACTCAATAGAATAGTTGTGTAGGTGTTCATAGAAATATACGTAAAAATGCACGCATAAGAGGGCACCATATTCAACCCCATGTCCGTACCCTGAAGTTACAAAAAATAAGAATTCCCAAACTTAAAGTAATTCATATTCAATACTAGTTAAAAAGCCCTTATATACGGGCTGATCCGGAGCGGGAACCTCCGGATGGCTCACAGCCTGTCTGTGCTCCTAGCTCCGGGGCAGTAGCGGAGTCGGCTGGGTGACAAAATGTTACCCAGTGCCTCCGCTGCTGCCCTGGAACCGGGAGCACAGACAGGCAGTCAGCCTTCCAGAGCTCTCCACTCCGGATCAGCCCATTCTGCGAGTCCCCACTGAGCATGTGCGGTTATGCACACAGTGAGCAACGCAGAACTAGGACTTTATGTTATAGGACTAGGTCAATAAGCAGTACCATGAAGTCGACTGGCAGTCCTCTATATGCTGCATCAGCCTCAAAAACATTCCTTGCCCAAGGAGTGGGGTATATTACTATAGAGGCTAGACACATCTGGAGTCACCAACAGAGAGTTATCAGAAATGGAACTTGGCAATTTATGGATAAAATCTGTGGAGTCACTGATATACCTCAGAACTTTTGTGACATATTCTTGGAGATAAAAATCAATAAATTGTGAGTTTGGCTGGCAAAGAGACCTTGGCCGAGATGATAGGCCTACCAGGGGGACGGTTAAGAGATTTTTGTACTTTTGGAATCGTGTAAAATACAAGAGTTCTGGGATGATTATGTGTGAGGAATTCCTTGGTTGTTGTAACCTAAGTTAATAACAGATTCTATTTATTTCTTATAGAAAACAATGGAGTTATGATCAACTTTTTTGTAATACTGGGCATCAAATAATTGCGCCAAAGCCTTATTTTTATAATAATCATAGTCCAGGAGGAAAACGCCTCCCCTTTTATCAGCTTCTCTGATAAAAATTGACTGGTCCCTGGCCAAACTTTTAAAGGCAAATTGTTCCTGCTTAGATAAATTATAGAAACTAGTGGGGGGGGGGCAATTCTGCACTACATACCATGTGTCCTTGGCTACTAATCCCATGAAAGTATTGACATATTCATTACTGCAGTTAGGATCAAAATTGCTAAGTTTCTTAAAAGGATTAGATGTTTGAATTGAGGGAGTATTGTGAAAATGGTCTCTCAATTTTAACTGTCTATGCAATTTGAACAAGTCAGTCTCCCATGAGAAAGGATCCTGTTTAGCACTAGGGACATATCTAAGTCCTTTACTAAGCACTGCCATCTCCGTAAGGGACCTATTGGACAAATTGTAAATTACTATTTCGTCCCCTGGTGTAATACCATTGGAATGGAGCCTTTGTTTCCTCTCTACTCTCCAGTTTTTTCTTTTGTGTGTTTGGTTTTGACTCTTTTTTTGGTATTTTTCTAATAAACTACCCTCAGTAGCACTGTCAGAAAGTTCTGATTGTTGCGAGGACTCTGTTTCACTGTGATATTTACCACCAGTTCTTGATCTACCTTTCCTTCCTGGGGGCCTATGGTCAGACAGGCCCAAGGGCCACGGGTAAACCCTTAACTCTTTGTGATCTGTCTGAATGCCATGAGTTTAAAACATCATTTGCCAGAGAGGTATCCAGTGGATTGCAATGCAATGCCCTGGATACCTTTTGCCACTCAAAGGGTTACAGAGGTCACTAATGCGCTGAGAAATTAATTAGGGTTGAACATGGAATTTTCTTGTACTGTGAGTCAGTGACCAATTTATCTTGCATGGTAGAGAGGTATCCAATACATTACACAGAAGTGAGCTGGAGACCACTCTAGCAAATGGTTGAAAGCTCCATTTAAAATCAAAGGGGACTGGATGAATATTTATTTGAGTCCTACGGTGCAATTGATTTACACCAGAGACTCCCCTCATTTGCATAAGGCTCTATATGTTCCAGCTGCATACATCATTTGTAAGCTCCTTTTTGTATATAGAGTACTAAGCAAACGTTTTAGGCAGGTGTGAGAAAAATGCTGTAAAGTAAGAATGTTATAAATTAACAAAATGCATAGTGAGTGAACAGAAGAAAAATCTAAATCAAATCAATGTTTGGTGTGACCACCCTTTGCCTTCATAACAGCATCAGTTCTTCCAGATATACTTGCACACAGTGTTTTAAGGAACTAGGCAGGTAGGTTGTTCCAAACACCTTGGATAACTAACCACAGTTCTTCTGTGTATTTAGGCAGCCTCAGTTGCTTCTCTCTCTTCATGTAATCCCAGACAGAATCAATGATGTTGAGATCAGGACTCTGTGGGGGCCATACCAAAACTTCTAGAACTCCTTGTTCTTCTTATTTACGCTTAAATTAGTTCTTAATGGCTTCGGCTGTATTTTTGGGGTTGTTGTCATGTCCCACTGTTTTCTTCCAATATTGAGCTGATGGCACTGCTGGACATCTTCCAATTGTGAAGGGAAGTAAGCATGATGTGTCTTCCATCTGTTGCACTAAGTTTTCTTGGCCGACTACTGCGTCTACAATCCTCAATGTTGCCCATTTCATTGTGCTTCTTCAAAAGAGCTTGGATATCGCATCTGGAAATCCCTGTCTGCCTTGAGATTTCTCCCTGGCAGAGACGTTGCTGATGCAGTATACAGTTGTAATCAAAATTATTCAACCCCCATTGCAAATCAGGTTTATTGTTAAAATTTACAGACTTTCAGCTGTTTGCAATGAACAAATCAAACAAAAGCAACTGAAATAGCTCAACACAACAAATGCTTCAAGAGGTTTCCCTAAGTTCAACTGAAAATGCAACTTAGAATGACTTCTCCAGTCTCAAAATTATTCAACCACTTTGTGGCAAGCATCTTTAGTACTTAGTAGAGCACCCTTTTGCTGTTATGACCTGCTGCAAACGAGATGCATAGCCAGACATCAGCTTCTAGCAGTGTTCATGAAGAATCTTAACCCATTACTCATGAGCAATGGCCTCCAGTTCAGTAATATTCTTGGGTTTGTGTGCTGCAACCACCTTCTTCAAATCCCACCACAGATTTTCTATGGTGTTCAAGTCAGGTAACTGCGATGGACACTGTAGACTCTTCCATGACTTCTTCTGCAACCAAGCCTTGGTGGAATTTGAGGTATGCTTGGGATCATTGTGATGTTGGAAGGTCCAATGATGCCCAAGCTTCAGCTTCCTCACAGATGGCATGACGTTTTCTCCTAGGATTTCCTGATACTTCAATTAATCCATCTTGCCTCCCACACACTGCATTTTTCCAGTGCCAGAAGATGCAAAGCAGCCCCAGAGAATCACTGAGCCACTGTCATGCTTAACTGTAGGCAGAGTGTTCTTTTCAGCGTATGTTTCATTCTTCTTCCTCCAGACATACCACTGATCCATTGGGCCGAAAAGTTCCAGTTTTGTTTCATCGCTCCACAGAACACAATCCCAAAATCTATGTGGCTTATTTATATGATTTTGAGCATATCGGAGCTGATTTTCTTGTGCTTTTGGGTCAGTAGTGGTGTATGTCTTGGAGTTCTTGCATGGAAACCTTCTGCGTTTAGTATGCAACTTACAGTGCTCACTGAAACCTCAGTGCCTGTTGCTACCAAGTCTTGCTGCAGGTCTTTTGCAGTCACTTAAGGGTTTTTCTCAACCTGCCTTCTCAGAAATCTGTTTGCAGCAGTTGACAGCTTTCTTTTTCTGCCCTGTCCAGGTAGTGTAAACACTGTGCCTTTGACTTTGAACTTGCGAACTATGCTTCCAACTGTGTCTCTGTCATCTGCATCCCTGACCTCTCCTCCGGAGCCTTCCGTCGCCCGCCGTCTCAGTGTTCGGCGCGCTTCCTCCCCGCTTCCATCGCATCTGCAGTTCCTGGCGTCCCCTCTCTGGTCTTCCTCCTGGCTGACGCCACTGTGCACTGGCACAAGACGCTGTCGGCACGGTCTTTTCTTTGTCAGTATCAGACGTCGCGTGCGGATGACGCAACGCGCAAAGCCTTTATCCTTCCCCCAGTTCCTGGCTTCAGCGCATTATTACAGTGTTCTGTAGCCAGGTAGATGCCACTTTCAGAGCTCCTGCTGAGAGCAGCTTCTTGCCCAGTCCAGAGTCCTCTTGCCCAGTCCAGAGTCCTCTTGCCCTTTCTTGTCCCTCAGTGTATGACCTTGCATAGTCCCAGACCATTCTTCTGCCTAGTGATTCCAGTCCTGCTCCTAATCGTGTATGACCCTGCCTGGCTTTAGACCATTCTCCTGCCTAGTGATTCCAGTCCTGCTCCTACCGTATATGACCCAGCTAACTCCTAGTCTATTCTCCTGCTGTGTGATTCCTGTACTTGGATTTCCAGTGTGTGACACAGCTATTCCTCTGAACTGCCTTCAGAGCCAGCTCCAGTATTTATTGTTTCTTGCTCTTATTACTCTGTGGAGAGTTCCAGCTACTATAGTGGCCTATGCCTTCCACCCACGCACACTAGTCTTCGCTCTCTAGCCAGCACTTTCCCCTGCAGGAGAGTTTGTGCTGTTTATTGTCAGTCTATCCTGGACTTACTTCCAGCTTCTCTGGAGTCTGTCATCCAGCCTTGCGGTTGGCACCTCTATCCGGCCGTAGCTGCAGTAAGGTCTCACAATAGGCAGCCAAAGCACGCCCAGCTCCGTACCCAAGCGACGCACCCAAGCACTCCCTCTCTTGCAGGATTCCTGCAATTGGGTGACAGTCTCTAGGAACATTCAGTGCCTTCGCTATCTTTTTGTATCCTGTTCCTTGTTAGTGATCTCTTCTCTTAGCTTTGTAGACCATTTTTTTTACTTAGCCATATTTCTAACATGCAGTCAGATGTGACACTCAACAAGCCCCTAGCCAGTTCAGGTATTTCATGTGTTCCAGCTCAAGCACACCTTGAAGTCCTTGAATACTTGCATCAGGTGTGCTTCAGACAACATCTGATTTGCATATTTGTGCTGGTGTGAGGGATTCTATTCAGGGGATCGAAGACTTTTGAAACTGGAGAAGTCATTATAAGTTGCATTTTCAGTAGAATTTTGGGAGACTTTTTGCTTTTGTTTGATTTATTCATTGCAAACAGCTGAAAGTCTGTAAATTTTGACAATAAACCTGGGGGTTGAATAATTTTGATTAGAACTGTAACTACCTTGTGTCTTGTTGCTGTGCTCATTCTTCCCATGGTGTATTGACATTAAACTGTCTTCAGTAACCTCACCTTGTTAGCTGTGTTTGGCTGTTCCTCAACCAGATTTATTCATCCTACACAGCTGTTTCTTTTTCAGTTAATGATTGTGTGTCAACCTACATATTAATTTGATGATCATTAGCACCTGTTTGGTATAATTGTTTAATCATACACCTGACTATATGCCTACAAAATCCATCATTGTGCAAGTGTATCTAGAAGAACTGATGCTGTTTTGAAGGCAAGGGTTGGTCACACCAAATACTGATTTGATTTAAATTGTTCTTCTGTTCACTCATTATGCATTTTGTTAATTGATAAATATAAATTATTAACATGTCTATTTTTGAAAGCATTCTTACTTTACAGCATTTTTCACACCAGCCTAAAACTTTTGCACACTACTGTATAAGTTTTTCCTACTTTGTTTTTGTAATGGTTAAATTATTTTAATTGGACATGATCTTGTAGGAGAAGCAATATGTGAAACATCTTGACACTATAGAAATTTCTAACTCATTTCAAAATAATGGGCTAGAGAAGACATTAGCATCCAAAGTCTATTTTTGGAGCATATCATTAACTCTTTGAGTGCCAGAGGAGTAAGAAACAAATTGCAAAGCAATGCATTGTGTACGTCTCTGGCATTCAAAGGCTTAAGAACCACTGGCTTAAAACACACAAGGCCTTTTGCACAAGAACACAATTTCTATTTTTGGTTCTGATTCTATTAAATTAAGACATAAATTATTATTTTTAGAAGTTGGCATATCCTTCATGATTGCGTAAGTCTGTGGGATTCGCGTGTCTATTTGTGTTACCAAAAATGCCTGTCCAACTATTTCTTCTGTCCGCATCATTGATCCAAACAGGGTAGTACAAAGCAGTGACATTGTGGGTGTTACTCATCAAGATACAAAAGTGCAATTCTGAAACAAACCAACAGCACCACATGGTTGAAATGAAAATTATGCAAATAACCATTGATTTAAATGGGGCTTTTAACCATCTGAATCCTAGAGAGGCCACCAACGCATTGCAAAGTGTTGGAGTTTGGAGACCTCTCTAGAATTCAAAGGGTTAAAAGATCCATTTAAACCAATGACATTTTCATTTCCACTCTATGGTGCAGTCCATTTGCTCCAGATTTGCACCTTTTTAGCTTAATGAATAAGGTTCTTTCATGAGTTCAGCAAGGGGGGCTTCTGGGATGGCTCTAGGTTTTTGGGACTCTAAGCAAAATCACATGGGGCTCCCCTTTACTACTTCATCTGTATTTCTAATAAGACATTGCCATCTGATTTTGTGTTTATGTGGCGGCTGTATTGTATAAGTACTGCTGGGCCCTGTGACCTAGCAGGGCCCCTAAGCAGGTGATTATTCTGGTTATATTGTTGTGCCACCAATGCTTCTGGGCAACTGAAAGCAGCCTCTCAATCTGCACATAATATGTAATCCAACACCAGCTGAAGGAATGCATTCAGGTTGCCCGAACATGTTGTAATGTGTTCTAGTGTTTAAAGGACCAGTAAATCCTTATTATAAAAATAATTATATTGTAGAACTGTTTTTTTCTGCTGAGTAAGTAAAAACAAGGGTACTTCCACTAGTCGGGGATGCTTCAGTTAAACTCTCTTAATACAGAACAAATTTGCATTTTGTTAACACACACAAACAAATTTGAATTCAATATGGCACAGGTGGCACAGTTGCTATAACTGGCTGTGAAGAGCTGTGTCACAAACATACGCTTCTCATACATGGATATAGCAGCAGAACCGTTGGCAAAACAGTTTGAACTCAACATATCAGTAAATTACAATGTGGCCTTGTAATAATGTTTCAAAGAACATCTCCCAGCAATGAGAATACCCTTGTTTTACTCTATGAAAAAGTCTATAACAACCATTTTCAGGATATCCCAGTTGTTACACAGGTGGGCTAAGTCACTTTAATTGTTCTATTTGTGTTTATTCAGGGATATATCCTGAAAACATGCACTGTTGATAGCTCTTGATGACTAGGGATGGGAACCCCTGGCCTATATTTTATATATATGGTTCACTATCCCTTTAAAAACACCATTGGAGTACACAGGGCATCCTGCCCAAAGAAACATATATCTTAGGGTTTGAGATATCACTCTTTTCCATCCTCAGCTTTGCTTCTGTAAACTAATCTCCTAACAGAAAGGGAGCTGTAAAATAGGCAGAGGAAAGACAGGAGTCACTTCTTTGTTTTAATATTAAGTGTTAAGTGCCCTGCCTCCTTTTGAAAGTTATTTCACCCCATGGTCACTGTGTACCCCAATGGACTAAAAGAAAAGGATTTATAGGCAAGTAAAAGAAATCCCCCTTTTCTGGACATATAATGAAGTATGCATGCTTTATCTGACCAAGTCAGAGGGCAAAAGCACTGCTGAGATTAGATTCCACAACTACAAAATCAAAAACCTCTGAAACTATGAACCTTTTTGTAAAATGAAAATCAGACATTATAGGTAGTTTAAATAGATTTAATGAGACTAAAACCTGTGTAGATATCAGGTAGAGTCAAATTAAGAGCAAGGCACACTAGGCTCCTGCCTAGGTCTCGGTGAAATGGGGGGGGGGGGCAAGCTTTGCATAACTGGGCCAATGGTAAAATTGTTGCCCTAGCATGTCAGCAACTCAACAGTATTATGGCAACCGCTTTGGGTGCATGTGCCAAAATTCTTCCTGTTGTCCTGGCACATGCCCTTATTTGGGAGGGAGGGATGAATGTGGTCACGCAGTGGCAGTACTCACAATTAGAAGATCTCTCCTCAACCGCTCCTTTGTCATGATTTTGTGGTCCTGGCAGCAGAAGTAGGCAGCTGCAGAGCTGAGCCAGCCTGAACTTCTGGAAATTTTACTTATTAATTATAAGTATGTATAAAAGAACAACAGCTAGATCACTCTGTTTTAGTCCGACAACAGCTGGAGAATGAGCCATATATTGTCCACCCCTGCTGCATTGCTATTGACTTCCATCTGTTTTCTCCGCTGTTTCACTGGAAATATATGTATGTTTTTATGATTTTCCAAATCCTTAACATCTTTAACAATGAGTCAGTTGTGCTGATATATCAACCTGCCCTAAGGGAAGCTTATTCACATAGAAGGATCGATTATTTTCACTGCTGTAGATATAGACAGGGACAGAGAAACATGTCTCTGCTGATACACTGGGGAAATACAATGGCTAACTGGACTTAATTTTATTCCAGGGCATAAAATAAAATAAAAGAACCAGTGGATTGTACAATGCATTGCACACCCCTCTAGTCCTTAACCCTCTGAGTGCCAGAGGGGTACACAACGCATTGTGTTGCAACATTAACGTTGCTGACATTAATGTCAATGGAAGATAAAAATTAATTGATGAGTGGTTATATTAAACGAGCCATTTTTGACAATTGCAGACCTCCACAGAAGTTCTGGTTGGCCCGCTTGATAATGAGGCTTGGATTAGGGTCAAAACTCTTTTTGAAATACAATATGGGGCATAAATCAGCGCGTGAATGGCTGCTCATTTCTTTACAGTACCAGCTAAACTATTTGGGCTTTATGGCACTTGGGGTCTGACTAATTAAGATATGACTGAGAATTGTCAGCACATAGTAGGACACTGTTTCTTGGTTCCTGTGTTTGTCTGAATACAAACATAGTGTTGTGGACCAACACTATGATAGGATATGATAGACCGAGAGAAGCACACTTGTAACAACTGTTCCTTGGTCCCTGTGTTTAATGGATATAAGCACAGTGATGTGGACCAATGCTCAGGTTGCAGAATGTTGTAAATATATTAGGGGGGATCAAAAGAAGACCGCTACATAGTGGTGGCAATATTCATCACGATAATATAATTGGCTTTGACATTAGGACGGTATTGCAAGTTATACAGCATATCTGCATGATGTGTTAGATTGAACAAATGATGAAGCAACCATAACGCTTTATGATCCCTGTATAGCAGTATGCTAAAGTACACAGCTCCATGGAGTAATTGCGACTGCTCAAATATAGTAAGCACTCTAAGATTTCTGTGAGTCCATATGTGTGGGCGCAAAGTTTGTGCCGATTAAGTACATAAGTTTATTTAGGGTTATACCTGATTGAGTAACAGGATTGTGGAAAAATTGTACAATTCAGTGCTGAGTCAAAAGGGTTAAAAATGCGGTGTTGGGATTAATGGAACGGAATCTCAGAGTATGCAGAATGGGTATGGAAAATTACGTTATTTTTGCTCAACATGATATCAAATAACCCTATATATAAATCTTTATCCTCTCAATAAATGTTGTTTGTTTGGTCCCCGTGTAGTTAGAAGTCTTAAACACGCGGTGTTGTGGACCAGAGCTGTTAACCACTTAAAGTTTGGGTTCTAGATATAGCTTCTTGACAATCTGTAATACAATTATATGAATAACTATCCATTAATATGGATAGTACAAGTTGTAAAAATTACTTGAGATTCATTCAAGAATATGAACCATTGTTTCAATTAGTTGCTTGGAATTTCAGACTGAAATAACACACTGGAGTGAAATGTAGTTTATTGAAATATGCAATGATTAAAAAGGTACATACGAAACAAACATACAATAAGTAAACAAGTTACTTATGAGTGACATACAAAACAAACATACAATAAGTAAACAAGTTACTTATGAGTGACATACAAAACAAACATACAATCAGTAAACAAGTTACTTATCTCATCCCCTAACTCTGTAGGATAAACAGACACGGTTAACCCCCCGGAGCACAAAACTTCAGTGTGTGAGAGCCCAACACACTAACTCCTAGGATCACATACAGGTGAAGAACCCGACAGACCAGACGTCCCAAATTGCTCTCCACAAAAATGGCTCTGACCACTGCTGTCTTGGTTACAGGTTAAAATACAGACTACGCCCTAAGATGTCTAAAACTACGCATGCGTATGTGCTTGATTATATAACACTGAAAATTAGTGACATCTCTCAATGATACTGGTAAACACTACTTCTTACAGTGCCTGCCCCTCTGCTGTTGCGAAACCTAATGCAGAGCATTAACCCCCAACTGACCGTGAGGAGAACACCAAAAACCATTCCTTACAAACCATCTAGAATATTAGTGTTTTTTTTTATTTACTTGAGTCTCTATAGTTCATACTCTTGGTTTCTACAACGTAAAAACTTAGGTTATTGGAGATACACAATGTATAACATCCATCTGAATAAGTTATATCTGTCCTTATGACAATGTAATTAACAGCTGAAGTCCAATTACCCTAGATACTGAGATGACAGCTTCTGAAAAATATATATAAAATTACTTGAGCTTTACCTATGAACTTTGTTGTTCCAGTTAAATACATTGGTAACTGATTTAAGTTCATATATGTGCTACAATCACATTTATATTTAGATGATAGAATGCACATGGTCAGACCTAAGATAATGGTTTTAAGAATGTCTGTCTTTTATAAGATATGATGAATACAGGATGTTTTTATTGAGAATTTATACCCTATTTCTTTGTAGAAGAGCATTGAACTGGTCTCCATAGTATGTGGTTTATGAGATGTACTGCAACCAAATAGGGAGCTCTGACATCTGCAAATGAACCAATGTTTCTGTTCTATCTTCAATTTTTCCTTTTTGATCCTGCTGAGTAAAACAAGGGCACTCTCACTGCTGTCAGTTGTTTTATTCAACATTTATAACCGTTCAATAATCAGGAAATGAATTTACTATGTGTTTACTATTTGACAATTCTAACTGACTAGGAAGTGACTCGGCAGTTTCTGTCACATTCTGTGGAGAACTGTATGTCACTGACCTTCCTCTCCATTAAAATGTAACAGAAAAACAAATTGGCGTTTGACCACTAGAGGGCACTGCTAATATAAAAAACATGGGTTTAAACTGTAATAACTGGAAATATGAATATTTGGGCAGTGGGAAACTCTTATTTTACGCAACAGGAAAAGCCCTACAATATATAATTTTTCATAAAAAAAGTTTACTGCTCCTTTAAAAATGTGATTATCACACATCCTTTTGAAAAGGCTAACAACCATCATGACAGGAATGCTTTAAAACTGTTATTATAATGCTCATACAAAATGTGAGAGGCCTCTAAGGATGAACTGTTCTACGGCTAATCACTGCTCAGAGGCATCACATTTTAGCTCTCTAGCGCCATTACAGAGGGGAAATTTCCACGTACATATTAGACTAATCCCGCCCAAAAGGGAGGCCCAGTTCCAAAATGACAGGCACGGGAACACCAGCTAACCCCCGATGTACGTTTTGTCCTTGTTGGGCCTCATCAGGAGCGTGCAACTAGATTTTCTAGGCACTGAGATCAAGGGGTCCATGTCTGGATGACCCTTCACTCTTAGGAGACCCCCTAAGAGTATTCAAAATAAGCATACAAAATGTGAGAGGCTTCTGAGGACAAACAACAACCCAATGGCCTGTTCTATGGCTAATCACCTCTCAGAAGCATCACGTTTTAGCTCTCTAGTGCCATTAGAGAGCAGAAATTTCCACGTCCTGTTCCAAAATGACGGGCAAGTCCCTCTTGCACGGGAACACCAGCTAACCCCCTACGTACGTTTTGGCCTTGTCGAGCCTCATCAGGATACTGCAGCTAGATTCCCTAGACACTGAGAGCAAGGGGTCCACATCTGGATTACCCTTCAGTCTTAGGGAGACCCCCTAAGAGTATTCAAAATAAGCATACAAAATGTGAGAGGCTTCTGAGGACAAACAACCGCACAATAGCATGTTCTACGGCTAGTCACCTCTCGGAAGCATCATGTTTTAGCTCTCTAGTGCCATTACAGAAGATAAATTTCCATGTACATATTAGACTAATCCCACCCAAAAGGGTGGTCCAGTTAAAAAATTATGGGCAAGTCCCCCCCCCTGCACAACACCAGCTAACCTCAAACGTACATTTCACCCTTGTTGTGCCTCATCAGGAGGGTACAGCTAGATTTCATAGGCACTGACAGCAAGGGGTCCATGTCTGGATTACCTATTCACTCTTAGAGAGACCCCCTAAGAGTATTCAAAATAAGCATACAAAATGTGAGAGGCTTCTGAGGATGAACAACAGCACAATAGCATGTTCTACGCCTAGTCACCTCTCAGAAGCATCATGTTTTAGCTCTCTAGTGCCATTACAGAGAAGAAGTTTCCACGTACATATAAGAGTAATACCGCCCAAAAGTACGGTCCAGTTCCAAAATGACAGGCAAGTCCCACCTGTACGTGAACAACAGCTATCCACTGACATATGTTTCGGCCTTGTCAGGAGGGTGCAGCTAGATTCTCTAGGCACTGAGATCAAGGGGTCCATGTCTGCATTACCCTTCACTCTTAGGGAGACAAAATAAGCAAACAAAATGTGAGAGGCTTCTGAGGACGAACAGCACAATGGTCTGTTCTATGGCTAGACACTACTCAGAAGCATCACATTTTATCTCTCTAGTTCCATTACAGAGTAGAAATTGGAAGGTAGACATTAGACTAATCCCACCCAAAAGGGCAGTCCAGTTCCAAAGTGAAGGGCAAGTCCCCCCTGCATGGAAACACCAGCTAACGCCCTACATACACTTCAGCTTTGCTGGGCCTTGTCAGGAGAGTACATCTAGATTCCCTAGGCACTGAGATCAAGGGGTCCAATTCTGGACTACCATTCACTCTTTGGGAGACCCCCTAAGGGTATTCAAAATAAGCATACAAAATGTGAGAGGCTTCTGAGGATGAACAACAGCACAACGGCATGTACTATGGCTAGTCACCGCTCAGAAGCATCATGTTTTAGCTCTCTAGTACCATTACAGAAGATAAATTTCCACGTACGTATTAGACTAATCCCACTCAAAAGGACGGTCCAGTTAAAAAATGATGGGCAAGTCCCCCCCGCTGCACAACACCAGCTAACCCCCGACCTACATTTCACCCTTGTTGAGCCTCATCAGGAGGGTACAGCTAGATTCCCTATGCACTGAGAGCAAGGGATCCACATCTGGATTACCTATTCACTCTTAGGGAGACCCCCTCAAGAGTATTCAAAATAAGCATACAAAATGTGAGGCTCCTGAGGATGAACAGCAGCACAATGGCCTGTTCTACAGCTAGTCACCTCTCAGAAGCATCACATTTTAGCTCTATAGTGCCATTACACAGAAGAAATTTCCATATACATATTAGACTAATCCTGCCCAAAATGACAGGCAAGTAAACCCTGCACGGGAACACCAGCTAAGCCCCGATGTTCATTTTGTCCTTGTTGAGCCTCATCGGGGGGGGTGCAACTAGATCCTCTAGGCACTGAGAGCAAGATGTCCACATCTGAATTATCCTTCACACTTAGGGAGACCCCCTAAGCATATTCAAAATTGTTCTTCCTCAGGAGCCTCTCACAAAGGACTGTTAACAGTAAACACGATTACATCACACATAATTACATCATTATATAATTGAATGACAATCATAAGTCCAGAGCATAATTTTCTCTACAAATACACTACCCTGTTCCTGTGCCAGTCTGTAGGGTGGGGGCTGCACCCCAGGCACCTCCAGGAGCCAAGGGCCCGGTGGTTTCTGTCACAAACAGGATGAAAGAGCATGAGGAAAAAAGACTGTGGAGGTGCATGCACTGGTTCTTAAAGGGGCCACAGCACTAAATCAGGTAACGTAACCAGAAGCACCCAAACACGCAAAAAAAACCCAGCAGCCATGTGGGGGACCCCAACAAAGGAGAACAAGAGAGGGATAAAAACAAAGAACCCCAAAACCAGCGAGAACAGCAGGGAAAGGGTTAAACTAGCCAAACAGCAGCCATCCTTGCACCATAGATCAGATGAATGAACAGTATATAGATATTAAATGTACCCAACATGAGTGCAGGAGCCCAAGGGCTCACAGAAAACCTCTGTCTGGAGAGGCACAGGAAAGGGACAAATAATTACTCACCGGTCTTCTTTCTTCAGGTTACTAGCTAGAGAGTAGCAGAGCCCCAAGAGACTCTGATGGGAGGAAAAACTTGGGTATCCTATTGAAAAGTCACCCTTTATTTGGCAACCATCAAAAGGGCGAGATCATAATGTCGCCTGCATCAAAATTGAAACGTCAGAATGTCATCTGCATCAAAAGGGTGTCATTCTGATGTTGTACAGTGAATAGCTCACAAAAGGAAGGGAAAACTATGTGCTACCTATGGAGATCCAGATGAAAAGGAATTGACAGATAAGAAATTTCCCGATTTCCTTCCGGGTCTCCTTGGTAGCACACCAAGAGAGAACACAAAGCTAAGAAACAATAAGGAGAAATCACAGAAAGCTTCTAGCACTTTATGCCCAAACGCTGAGTCCCTCTCGGTTTGCAGGTCTAGACTATAATATTTGATGAATGTATGGATATTCCACCAGGTAGCAGCCATAAAAAATTTTTCCACCGAAGCCTGCTCATCCTCCACCCAGGAGGCTGCCACATATCTAGTAGAGTGAGCCTTGATACCTGCAAGAGGATCAGACTTACTTGCCTTACATGCCTCTTCAATTGCAGCCCATAGCCATCTTGCAGTTGTAGGCTTTGAAGCCTTAGTGCCTTTGGGCTGAAATTCCTTGGTCTCTGGATATCGCACATCAAGCACCTTTTCACATCCAATCAATGAAGTAGCTTTTCATCTTCAGACTGAGGATCTGGAAATAGAACAGGAAGACATAGATCCCGACTTCTCTGGAAACAAGAGTTTACTTTGGGATGAATCTCCAGAGGGATTGTGAGAACCACAGATTCAGGTGTAAACATTAAGTACGGTTCCAGGATAGACAAGGCCTGAAGCTCTCCCACTCTCCTGGAAGATGTGAAAGCTACAATGAGAACCATCTTGAGTAATAACATCTGCAGGGAAACAGATTCCAGTGGTTTAAAGGGAGATAACAGTAATGCTTTCAAGACCAGATTCAGATCCCACTAGCAACAGACTGGATAGACCTTTGACTTAATAGCGAAGTTGACTTGAGAAATCTGCGGACAATAGGGTGACTAACAAGAGGCTGTCCCCCAAAAAAACTGCTCAATATGGCTATCTGTACTTGAAGGATGCCAAGACTCAAACCTTTAAAGAAACCTTCCACCAGGAAATCCAGAACAGCAGGAACAGAAGAATTCACTGGATCTGTACAATGTTCATTGGCCCAGAAGGAAAATCTTGACCACGTATGATTATAGACCATGGTCGTACTGTTTCTTCTGGAGCTAAGCAAAAATGTAATCACACCATCTGAAGGACCTTGGTTGCTTAGCAGCTGGGATTCAGGAACCATGAGGACAGCTTCAGTTTCTCCACTTGAGGATAAGGCACTGGACCTGGAACAGGAGATCTTCCATGGAGGGAAGCATCATAAGTTCTTCTTGTGACATGGATTTCAGAAGGAAAAAAACGTATGCAACGATTTAACCTTTAAGTGCCAGAGGGGTGAGCAAAAGCATTTCAAGAGTTGTTCACCCTTCTGATGCTCAAAAAATTAACCCCTTCCCGACAATGGACTTACCAGGTATGTCCTGCAAAAACTGTCACTTGGTGACAAAGGACGTACTTGGTAAGTCCCGGAAGTAGTACCGGAAGTCCGGGTCACCATGCGGCTGCACTCCGTTCGGAGACTCTGGAATCATTTGGCAATTTTTTTTTTGTATGACGGGTGTTAAGGTGACAGCCACGTGCGGACGCGGCTGTCACTAAAGGGTTAACTTGGATTTTTAACCCCTTATACGTAAACAATTACCCAGTATTCCAGAGGTAAAAAAAACAAACAACAATTTAACTCAATGGGGATTTTATTTGTTCCTTAACCCCTTGTTTTACTTACAGCACTGTACTGGGAACACTGTAAAAACACGGCCTAAAATTGACCGCTTCAAGACTGGAACCGTCTCCCTTAAGCCCAAAAGCAGTGTGCTAGTACGCGTAACATGTACCAGCGCGTCGGCAAGGATCAAAGCAGTCCTTAAGGGAAGGTACCCTCCCTGGACCCCTGGTCCTTAAGGGGTTAAGTTGCCATTTGTTTGCTCAAGAAGGAACAGGGCAGATTTATACAAATGGATTGAAGCGAAAACCATTTTTAAAATGGCTTTTAACATGTATTTGGTAGTTATAAAAGTGGTAAAGTCATTTTAAAATAGCATAACACCTTGTACGTAGTTTTTTTGAAAAACGGAGTTAGCAATTCTGTAAAAATTGGTGCAGTGAATTTATAAAGAAACTTTAATATTTGTGACAGAATTAGCTCTTTACTCAAATTTTATAAATCTATCCTAAAGTTCCTAAACATCGTTACAAATACACTCCCAATCAGGTATAAGGACATTTTTAGAAATACATTCTCACTGGTTGTCAGAAGCCATCATGCGCAGTAGAGACGGCTGCGCGCTGCAGTCATGCGCGCTACAGACTGCCCGCATCCCGGCTGATAACGGAGAAGGGTTCCGAATTCAGACCGTAATCCTTGACTACTGTCTGAATTTGGAGCGCCCCTCTCCATATCAGCCGATGCGCGGCAGTCTCTACTGTGCGTGACTGCACCGCGGCCGTTGCTGGGTGGCACTGTGGCCCGTGTACAGGGGCTCTTCAACTAGTTTGCAATAAAGAACAAGCACACTTTTTTTTTAATTTATAAATCTCCCCAACTGTCGCCAGTCAGACATACACCAACTGCATCATACCACTGAGTCAAATTGTTCTTTTAATCCCTTCACTGCTAGATGTCTCAAAATTGTAACATTAAATTAAGAAAAAAAGCTTAATTTAAATCAACCGGAATTATTTTCTCATTTTGATGTTCAGTAGTCCGCGCCAGAATTTTTTCTCCACTTTTCTTCTACATAAAACCTATTACAAAATAAATGACACATTTAACATATGCGTAATCTAATGCTGAACATTGGTTACTGTGAGAAAGAAGAACCAGTAACAGGGTTGACAATATAACGTTATCCAGCTTCTGAGGCTACATTTCCTAGAATCCTCAGCCAGCTGGGTATGATGGGAGTTGTAGTATTAGACGGCTGTAAGGCCTCAGTTTGCTCAACCTTGACTAGTAACGTATTTCCGCCGCTTCTGTCAACTAAGTGGAAATGCAGCTCACAGTGTCAGAACTGACTTGTACAAATAAAGATGTGGAGAGCTGAATCGGTGGAGCTGGGGGTTGTAGTTCTTCTTGTTCCAGTTTTCTCCTATGGCGAGTCTCCGATCCTGTGAGGTGGAAGTTGACAGGTCAGCTGTTTGTACGGGGTGATGTAGTGTTGTGTGGGGTGATCAGGCTACTGGGTTCGGTGCCAGGGGCAGGTTTATACAGCACCCGGGACCTGTTCTCTTACAAGCGGCCTTAAAGGGGAAACTCACTTGTATAGATATATATGGGTTTTTCTAGAGGAGCCCAAATAAGTTTATTGACGCGAATTCGACTATTTTTTTGTGCTTATTTATTGAGTGGAAATGTTCTCTATTTTTGTTTTTCATCACTCTAGTTTAACTAGTGTTATGTATTGTAGTTAAAACTACACATTCTGCTGTGTATACATGTAAGGTGCAATTCCATAAAATCTGGTGAAATTCTCAAGCAAATAAAAACACCTTTCATGTAAATTGAACTTTTAACCTCTTGAATGCTAGAGAGGTCGCAAATGCATTGTTTAATTTAAATTCATGGGGGGGTTGGGAATATTTGTTTCCTAAGGTGCAGTTGGTTTACTACAGAATTACACCTATTACCGTTTAAATTTACACATACTGGTATACATGTACAGACCCACATGCTATCCACCATCCCAATGGTTCCTCTGATTTTTTTTTTCAAAGAGATAACATTGTTAAACAGTGCTGGATAACATGTAGGTGGATATGACAGTTGCTTCCAGGACACAAACTCGCCCAACTGCTTATGGTAACCTTAACAACCAGATATGGTCCTGACACGTCACCGCTGTACATGACTTAATCCTTTGAGTGCCAGATGGGTGCACAACACATTGCAGAGGTCATGGGTGTTGTGGGAGCTCTGAGTCCTAGAAGAGTCTGAAACTGACTGTTCCAATACCTACATTTTTCCTATCGTACATAAGAGTACCTTTTATGGAAGGGCAATTATCAAGTTTACAAACTGCTTTTATGGAAGCTTACTTTGGGCCATATACACAAACACCAAACTGGAGCCTTGTGCAGAAAACTAAAGAAGTGCAGTTCTGGAGCAAACCAGATGTAATGTAGGTGAGGCTTAAAGGGATAGTAATACTTAAATATTACTATCCCCCATCTTGTAGTCCTTCAAAAACTTTATGGTTTGAGAGATTTCCGCTTTCAAAGTTCCCTCTTTTTGCCTTTCCCCTGATGTCAGCATTCTAGCTGAGAGCAGGAGAATCCTCTCCTGGGATCAGCCGGCAGCTTTGCAGCAGTTCCGAGATTGCGGTAATAAAAAATAAATCCTTCACTAAAAAGGTCTTCTACGTGTGCTTGGTTTGCAAGCACCCATAGAAGACCTTTTAAGTTAAGGATGTCTTTTTTTTTATTCCCGCGATCTCGGCTGTGCTGCAGAGCCTCCGGCGGTCCCGGGACCGGACTCCCCTGCTGTCAGCTAGAATGCTAACGTCAGGGGAGAGGGAGCTTTGAAAGCGGATATCTCTCAAACCATAAAGGTTTGAGAGATGCCACTGGGCTCATTTTGCTCAGTTTTCGAAGGGCTACAAGATGAGGATAGTAAATTTTAAGTATTACTATCCCTTTAACCTCTGGAATGCTATAAAAATTGCAGACACATTATGAATAGGCTGACCAGACCTTCCCTTTAACTGGGGACACATATGAAATAGGCATATTTCAGGACTGTACTGAAATCAAAACAGCCCTGCAGTATGTAACTTTCAAATATGTCCCAGGTTAAAGGTGAGGTTTGGACAGCCTAATTATGAAGCAATTCAGCAAAGACCAAAAGTGGACCTGTCTCCTTGAATTCAAGCTTGCAAATTTGAAAGCTTAATTCAAAACTGGCTGTGTATCACGTTACTCAGAAGACCTGCTTGTACACGGGTCAATTAAATAACTGAACCTCTGATTAATTCACCTGTATTCAAATAGGGAAATCCAAAAGACATAGTCTGTTCGGCTCCCGTGAGGAGAGTGTGGGAACCACTGGTTAAGAAGATATTCATACTTTTATGTAAGCTTGGTAAGATCTGAGTGCTGTGCCATGTGATAATGTTAGAGAGGCTCTTAGTTCAACACAGAGCTTAACCCCTTAAGGGGTTAAGCATCCGGTTCAGAGCTCCCTGAACGGCTTGTAGCCGCCCGGGGAACCCTGAATTCCATGACAGTCCTGACATGTCATGGGTCCTTATCGCTCCCCAACCCATGATGTGCCAGGACTGTCAAGGGTCGTTAAGGACCATGTGGGCCAGGAGTTTCCTAACCTAGAGGACCAGCCCAAATTTATTTGCAGAGTCAGAACATGTGAGCGATCACATGTACAGTCTTCCAGAGAGACAGGCTGAAACTGACTGCTCCGGTCTTGAAGCAGTCAGTTTTATACTCCTGGCATGATCCTAGCATCTCTGATAATAAAACTCATGATGTAATAAGACAGTCACCTGTGTTTAACTGACTGCAAGTTGTGACTGTCCTGGTGTGTCCACGGTCCTTAAGGGTTAATTGGCATATGGAACTGCTCTGACCATAGATAACCTCCCTAGCTGATCGATCTACTGGGGAGTGGGATGCTGCCTGAAAATACCTCTGTTTCTGCCAGTGGCCCACTTTTGAGGTGCTGTTCTACATTTCAGTGTCAGTCTGCGGATCTCTACGTGTAGCCTTTGTTGCATTGCAGGTGATAATTTTATCGTTGAATTTATCACCCCCCGCCCTAGAGTATTTGTTAAATAAAACCAGATACATCACCTGCAATGTAATCCATCCCTGTGTTCCTTTCTGCTCATCTCTGTCATTTAGTTGGCAAGTTGTACTTTGACCTCCTATAATGGATCCCTGCTACTCTCTGCATAGCTGATAATACTCGCTAACCTCTTGCTAAACCATTGTTTTACTTCTGCATTCAGACATCTGTTTTTTCTGACCTGAAATTCGTCATTTGTAGTGGTACTGTGCTTTTGTTATATTTTAATTTTGTTTTTAAATAACTTTTAATATTATTCAGCATTGGTAAATATTTTCAACATAACCTACACCACTGCAATTGTAAAGGATACCAAAGAAAATCTATAGGATTATGATCCAGTTGTTATAGATCTAGCCTCATGGGGAAGTGAATCTAGAGGTATTTAAAAGCTGAACCAGCCAGGAAGAGAGAAGAAAATTTACAGTGGTTCACGAGTTTTGTTGACTTTTACAAAGCAGTATGCACAAAGAAAAGGAGCCGTAATTATTTGACTAACAATTGGCATCATAGGAGCAACGTAAACATACCCGTTAATTTAATTGGGGAATTTTAACACCCATGAATGCCAGAGATGTACGGTGGACACCTCTCAGGCATACAAGGGGTTAAAAGCCCCATTTTAATCAGCAATTTATTGTCCTCTTTATTTTTGTGCATACAGCCCTTACATAGTATTGTGATATCAGCACATGTAATAACCTTATTATCCAACCAAAACAGAGCTGTATATGAAATGTTAGGGAAGGTTAATTAAAGTGGTGCAAGGTATAATGTGTCTCAATTTTCTCATAAAAAATGTTCACGTGTAAAGGTATTTGCTTATTAAAATCCCTTCATTGAGCCAAAAATTTTTATAATTTGTGGTCATGGCAAAAGTAAGAATTTTGTCAATGTATAAAATTTGTTTCATTTTGCAAACATTTTAGGGGGAACTATCACCCCTATACAAGTATGGATCACAATTATCTTCATATAGAGATAAGCTGTAATAGTGGTTTTAATTCTTTATAAAATGCATGCTATGGGTAAATTTTAAGTTTGAAAAATGAGCCTGGGTCTTACTTCTGGATAGACTGCGGTTACAGGTCTGCACCGCAGTCTGTCAACCTCCCTCTGCCCCCCCTGCCACGTAGCGCCTTGTTCAAACCTCCTCCGATGACGGAGGATTTCTCCATGTAAGCTGGAGTGCCCTCATTGGCTAGAGAGAGCACTTCCTTACATGGAGAAATCCTTGGATGGTGAGATTCTTTGCAGAGAAGACTTGACTAATTTTCTTACCAGACAGCCCTTTGGGCAGTATTAGTCTGATATGCAGCTGGAAATTTTTCCTCTGTTATGGCACTAAAATCTAAAATTTGTTACTTCGGAGATTAGCCTTAAAACAAACATCTGCTTTTGTTCATTCTCAGTGAGCCTTTCATATATTTTTGCTTTATTTCACCAAACTACTGGTCAGAGATGCTCAACTAGGAATTAACCTGCTATTGAATTTAGCAGCCTCTATAGGAGTGGTGTCCTACTCAGGGTGCAGTCTCTTTTAGCTCACCAGTGCCTTTCAGAGAGAGGAAAAATCCTAAAGCACATCATTCCGATCCTGCCAAAACAGCAGTCCAGCCATGAAATGTCAGGCAATTCCTCCCTGAACTTGAGAAGCAGCCTACCCCAGACATTCGTTTTGCCTGTGTTGGACCTCCTCAGTGAGATGTAGCTGATCTCTCAAGGCACAGAAACGCTGACATATGTAGCTGGGGTTGCCTGATTCTCTTGTTCGGAGAGGAACTGTTTGGCGTTCATAGCTGGACTGTCATTTGGGTAGGACCATTATGATATGTTTCAGAATATTTCTTCTCTGTGTACGGCACTTGTGAGCTGAAAGAGGTTGCACCATGACTGTAGGTAGGGTTGCACCGATACTGGTATCGGTATTGGTGCCGATACCGGCATTTGCGTGAGTATTCGTACTCGCACAAATGCAGCCGATGCCAGCACCGATACCCTGTGTCAGGGTCGGTGCTGCAGAGCAGAAGCCCGTGGAGCTGCTCACAAAGTCCTGCATCACGTGACAAGCACCGCATATCAGCCCGATATACGTACGCGATTACATCATCAGTACGTCGCACCTGCGCAGTTCAAGTCAGGGAAGCTCCAGTGGAGGTGGGACCGGCTTCTGCGGTCTGTGTGGGAAGTGAAGGGACTCAGAGGCCCGAGGCGCCTGTCAGTGAATAGACCGAGCTCCTCGTGTCAGTGACCAGGCCCAGTCGTTCCCATCACAGCACCCAGGCCTCCCTCCTCGTCTCATCTTCCTCCCGCTATGTGTGACAAGGAGCTCATGTGGGCCCTGAAAAACAGGGACATGGACGCAGTGAAGGAGTTCATAGCCGGGGTAAGAATCAATGGCTTTGATCTGTTTCTGGACTGAGCAACGTGAGGACTACAGTTCCCATCATCCTCCGGCAGCCGTTTTCTGGCAGTATACGGAGGTCTTCACATTGCCCAGTCCTGATCTGCTTGTATGTAGGGAAGGTTTATTACCTGACTGCAGGGGTAACAATAAAAGTGTTTTATGTTTTTTTAATTTGCCTACCTGGCATTATTTCATCACTGGTTAGTCATACATATCTGCTCTGTCTGGCATTGTCATTTTTCTTCATTCTCCACAATAGGAAGTGGAAGTCCTGTTTTTTGATGCACACCACAAGAGTGGTGTTTGCTTACAGGTGTAGATGGACAACAACCAGCAGTGCGTGGTTAGCCCTGTTTGTTTTCATTTCTTCTTTTAAAAGAGCGTACTGTGTGTACATTTATAGAAGGTACTGACTGCAGGTTTATTCTGTGTACAGGTAGAGAGGGTCCCGGATGCAGGTTTATACTGAGTCTACAGGTAGAGAGGGTACTGGCCACAATTATGTACTGTGCATACAGGAAGACAGGGTATTGGCCGCAGATTTGTACTGCGCATATAGGTAGCGTTATATTTCAATTTTATTTTATTATTTATTAAAATAAAATTAAAAAAAAAAAATTCACAAAAAAGTATCTGTAATTGGTATCGGTGAGTACTTGAAAAAAGTATTGGTATTCGTACTCGGTCCTAAAAAATTGGTATCGAGCATCCCTAACAGTAGGACACCAGTCCTAGTGAGCTGTTTGCAAACGCTTTCAGGTTCACAAGCCTAAGCTGAGCATCTCTAACCTATATGTTTGCATATGTAAGAAGATCTTAGGATTGGTCACTCAAAGAGCAATGGAGAATCCAGATGTGGACCCTATGCTCACAGGTGCCTCGAGGGGTCAGCTGCACCTCACCTATGAGGCCCAATAAGGCAGAAATGTATGTGTAGGGTTAGCTCACCTTGCAGTACCTTTTGGACCATTGCGCGATCCACACTGAGGGAAATCTGAACGGAGACTGGCTTTCATATGGCCTATCCCTGTTCAAAATGGCTCCCATTGGCTGGGATGTAGGGATACCTAGGGCACGGAACATGCCCTGCAGTAACCACACCTCCCAGCCAATCCGCTTCCAACTGGAGGGATCACAAATGTGCGTTTCATCCTCCCTTTAGCTATTCAATTAACTTTGTTGGTTGGAATACACATTAGGGGACTCCCGTTATACTAGGTGCAAATTTTAGCCTACAAAAATGAGTACCTTAATGAGTATTACTAGCCACTGCATGTAATTGAATCATACATTTGTCGTCTCTGCTATTGATCTCAATGTGCTCAAATTTAGCGCCTGTTGGGCTTTTTAACTGTTCAGTAGTGTTTCACACACAGGCAATAGAATACCTAACTATGACTTCAAACTACCTACAGTAGTTCAATTTTTTCTAATGGCACCAATTGAACTGAGCCATTAGTGAGCTGTTTACATATCCTTGCAGGCTAATTTGAGCATCTCTGACCTATACTTCTGCTTTATTTTGTCTTCAAGTTCTTGTTGTAACCTTAGTACTGTCAGTCTATGTAAAAGATGTAGGGAGAAAAAGTGACACAAATGTTTCAGAAAAGTAAAAACTAAGATTTCTCATTGAACTTCACATGTACAAAATGTTTGCAAAGAACTTTATACATCGTTTATTGCAGACAACACACAAGAACCCATTACTTCTTTTGTCTTAGACCATTGTTTTATACATCCCTGCCCAATGGGCCTTATGTATATTAAGGTCAAAGCAGAAAACTGCACCATAGAGGACAGATGTTTTCACTGATTTAAATGTCTTTTAACCCCTTGAAAGCTAGAGGTGTCTAACACATTGCTTTGTGTTGGAAACCTCTCTAGTTTCAGGGTGGTTAAAAGTCCAATTTAAATCAATGAACATTTTTATATGTCCTGTACAGTAGAGTTTGTTTGCTTCGGGTTTACTCCACTTTGCCTTTATACATAAGGTCTTCAGTATCCCGGACAGAAGTGCATGGATGTATAGGGCAGCATGTGCAATTGCAGTAGTTTTCAGTTCTAGTCCTGTTTTGTCCCTTTGAGCACCAGAAGCGTGTATCCAACACTTTGATTCAAAATGTGTTTGCTATCCCTCTGGTGGTCAATGGGTTAAAAATATCCCTTATTAAAGGATGTATCACCCCTATACATGTTGGTCTAAATAGTTTATGTAGCAACTAGATGTTATAAAGTTTTAATTTTTTTAAATAAAATAGTTTGCCAAAAATAAATGAGTAAAGATCCTCTAGACTGTAAGCTCTCACGAGCAGGGCCCTCTGATCCTCCTGTTCTACACATCTGATTGTACTATTTAATACCTCTGTATGTCTATTCCCCAATTGTACAGCGCTGCGGAATTAGTTGGCGCTATATAAATAAAGAATAATAATAATAATAATAATAATTGCCCTGTGCCCTACTTCTGGACAGACTGCGGTTACCAGCTCTGTACTGCAGTCTGTCACTCTGTCTCTTCTCCCCTCCCTCTATGCAGTCTCCTCCGATGACAGAGGATTTCTCATTAGAAGCTGGAGCTCTGTCTGGCCAATGAGGGCACTCCAGCTTTCATGCAGAGCTGGTAACCTCAGTCTGTCTGGAAGTAGGGCACAAGGCAATTGGTTAATACTTCAGTGACTTGTTTTTTTTTACCATTTAAACTTGTGATCCATTTCCAGCAAATGTCTGATCCTAAAGCTTTACTGCCCGTTAAGGAAACCATATGGTGTCCTATCTTTGGAAAGGTTGGACAGGTTAGAAAATAACCCTTTTCTTGTCTAAGGGCACTGTCAAGCAGTGTGGTCAGGTAAAGATTGGTAATCTGGACTAGCTCTCAAGAGTCTGCCAGAAGGGTTTATGATGTGACCTAACCATTATTTCCAAATTTCTCCATAGTCTAATAGTTTTCTTCTGTTTAATGTCACCAATAATAGAGATGTCTCTAGCATCCAAAGGGTTAAGCTAAATTCCAGTGATCACTTTTTCATTCATAATAGAATCCAGTCTATTGTGTAAAAGTGATCTTGGCCTATCAAAGACCCATTTCTGCCCTTAATTTACTAAATTTCAGAAATAGCCATTGGCTTGTTTTTACCTATCGTCAGGCTAATTGTATATTCATTCTAAAGCAAGCAATATTTTCTGTGCTAATATCTCAACATAGACAAAATATATGGGGCCACCAATTTCAATGGGGAATGTGTGTAATTATTAGCTTATCATTTGCTCATTGTAACCTCGCTGATAGATGTTTGTGTTCATATGTTTAAATGAAATTGTGTACCTGAGTGGTGAATGCAAAAGGCAAATGGATTCCAGGACCCTGCAAATTGTCAATAATAATTAGTGCAGTGTAAGGATTGAGAGAAAATAATCTTTCTTAAAGTGTATCTTTGACCTTTAGCAAGGCCGGATTTACATCTCGAGCAACCCTAGGCAAGACACTGTAGGTGCCCTTAGCTCCTCCCATGGCCACACCCCCACTCTTCACAAGACCCCACCCCCCAGTCCCATCCATTGTTTCTTGGCACAAAAAGAGCTTTAACCCTTTGTTTGCTATAGCGATCTCCCATGCCTTGGAGATATAAAACTGCTGCAGGCACATTGAGGTTGTTTCAGCCACACCTGCAAATCAGAATGTGGGTATGGCCAATACAGCTGAGGAGTCCCTCAAAATTTGATGCTGTAGGCAGTTGCCTACTCTGTCTATTGGGAAATCCGGCCCTGACCTTAAGATAAGTTTTTAGTTCATTTTAAAAACAATTAAAACCTACCTATATGTTGTGCTAGCCATCTATTAAGCCTTTGAGTGCCAGAGGGGTGCACAGCGCATTGCAGAGTAATGAGTTGCATACCCCACTTACACTCAAAAGGTTAACCTTTATTTGTTTGTGACACAGTGTGAACGTTTTTGCTAACTAATGTTTGTGGTAGGCCAGTATTACCAAACGTGTTCTATGAGTGAATAAACACTCTGAATAGCACTAATAGCACTGGAGCACATGTATAAGTAGAACAGTGTGCAGGAAATTGGCATAAAGTCCCATTGCCATCAAAATATAAAGTTTAATTTCTCAAGAAAATTTATTTTACAGAAAATGGCTAGTACAAGCTATATAGGCAAGTTTAATTATCTGTAAAACTAGCTAAACTTGTCTTAAAGGGATAGTAATACTTCGTTTTATCTTTATTTTATTTTGTAGGCATTAAAAAAACATGAAGAACGATATAAGTCTTCTCTCAAACGAAGTATTACTATCCCTTTAAGGTGACAATTACCCTTTTAACCCCTTTACGACCAGTGACGTGCCAGGAGTGTCATCGGTGTTTGTACTTTGAGGACCAGTGACGGTCTTGGCTCCTCATTGAATTCTGAGATCACAGCGCCATGGCCAGAATGCATTGATTTAAAAGGTACTTTTAACCTCTTGAATGCTATAGATGTCTCTAACATAATGTTTTGCAATACATTGCCCATGGCTGCTTACCGTATAATTTGAACCAAACTGGCTTCTTGTTTAGTGTCTAAATTGTTGACAGAAAGTCAGACGGAGAAGTCCTGTTTGCATGGTGTGTGTGTGTTCAAGAGAATTCTCTTGACCCTTTAACATTTAGTAACGTGCCAGGACCGTCACAGATTTTGGTCCTTTAAGGACCAGTGAGGGTCCTGGCACAGATGCTGAAACTGACTGCTTCAAGTTCGGAGCAGTCTGATTTAGCTATACTCCTGGTGAGCTGGTACATGTGATCACTCACATGTCCTGGTTCATCCAATGAAAATGGCTCTGGTCCTCTTGTGTTAAAAAAGCAAAAGAAAAGCACCCTGGTCCTTTAAGGGGTTAAGTCAGTGTTTCCCAGCTCCAGTCCCCGGAACACATCAACAGTGTGGATTTTCACAATCGGTTGATGAGTTTATGACAGTCACCTGTGCTTGCATGAGAAGATCGTGAATGTTGATGTGTCTGGAGTTGGGAATCACAGCTCTAAGCTGTAATGTTTTAAATTTCTGATGACTGATGGCTGCACCTCTGTGTTAGAACATGTCACCTGGAATCTACATTGTAGGACACTTTAATGGTTAATATTTAAAAGCTTTCAGGGATGACTTATTTTGAAAACTCCCAGGTGTCATCATCTCTTCATATACAGTCAATAATTAACATACCCTGGAGTGGCAGGAGGGAGGAGTTATGAAAATTGCCATTAACCAGCATCGTTTCCCAGAAGTCACTGCATGGACCTATTCATACCATGAATGTCTGCAAACACTGTTATTTTGCCAGGCGTTTCTAGGAGGGTAAAGCCCCCCACTGGAAACAACTGTCTAAATCACTACAAGGACCTCACTATCCTACAGATTTTTTTCAGATGGCCTCACACCCATCTGAAATAAAGCCAAAACTTTCACTCGCCCCATAAAAAAACCTCATCTGCCACCTCCATCCTGACACAATAACAGAACTTGCCTCCAGCATCAGCTGCATCGGTGTATTTTCCAGCTGCCTGTCCTACAAAGCCAACAGTGTTACACTAACAAACCACCTCCACCCTCAGATTATCCCACAACCTGCATCTTCTGTATACTTGTCATCAGGCCCAAGACACCACTCACTGCATTATATGTTCCCTTCAACTCCCTATACCCAAACTCACACAACACCACAAGCTGCTTTGCCATGACCTGCCTCTCTGTACTTTCCAGCCACCCCTCGCATAAACCCAAAACTGTCACTCACCCTGTCCTTCAAGTCCCAACACACACAGTGCCTTCTGTGCAGCCCATTATATGCCTCACATTGACATTTTATACAGTGTTTAAAAAAGTCATAATTGTAACAATAACCATGCTCTCTAAATACAAAACAAAGAACAAACATGCGCTCCTCCATACCAGTGTGCAAATTTGTGCCCTGACCTGGGCATAGATAATAACTGTGTATATTTGTGTGCCCTGATTTAGGCATATATATCGTAAATGAGGATTTAATCCATAATTTGGCCAAACAATGTTTAGCTTGCCAACCTCGTCAAGGTACCTCAAGATTTGGCAAGTACCTACTCTAATGCCCCTTTAAATCCCTATCCAAATTAAAAATATAAGGTTTGATAAGATGTTATAAGGAAACGCATAGCTCAGTGGTCAATGATTTGCTTATGTTCTCTAAATAAACTGTTTTACACTGGCATTCTACAATGTCATTCTTCTATTGCTCGTAACTAAATATGTGAAAAACACCAAAAACAAATGAAAAATGAGTATGATGATCAAACGTGGTTTCAAACCTATGAGTAATATAGATTATCGTTATTTCTTTTTAAGTCAGCAAATCATTTCTTCTCCTGAACTGTTGATTTTGTGTATTTTTGTTGTACCACCTACTGTTACAGTCTCTTGGTGTGTGTTTTAATTTGTCTACATGTGCAGTGCTACACAGTGAGGCTGATGTACTGTGAAGAACTAGTCATTCTGAAGCAAACCAGCCTCATCATAGAGAACAAGTAAAATTCCCATTGACTTGGAGGAGCAAACACTGGCCATGTGTCCTTGACTACCACTAAAATACTTCAGTAACCCAGAGGTTAATACATGTATATATATCTTTATTGATATGACACCACACAGTATACGCAGTGCATTACAACAGACGTATGTTACAATAAATAAAATACATATCCAGCTCCGTCTGAGAGCTGGGTGAATGAGGCTCCGCTTCCTAGTTTCTGCTACAAGCTCTACGGGGGTCTAAGTAGGACAAACTTCTCAAAGCCCAAAGAATCAGTGTCAGGGCCAACATCCTCACTGTGCAGTCACACTGGTTCTTCGGGGGTTGGAGATGTTTCTAGCAATCCACTGTGAAAAGCCCCATTTAAATCACTGGGTAAACGAGGATTTTTAGTTGGCCCCTATGAGGCGATTTCATCATCTTGCCCACTTTCATGTGTGAACACAAGCAACATGCAGCATGGGTGCATTCATGTAGAGCTGCAGTTGCCTATGTTATCAGCACCTACTAGCAGTGTTAGTCTCTGAACAAACTACTTCACAAAAAGAAGCGGTAGGCTTGGACTCCTGATTAACACTTGGGCACCATGCCCACAGTCCACTCATTCACTACATTCCCCAAAACAGTTGCTGCCAGGGTGGCCTTCCTGTACTCCTTTTGGGAATAAACAGACAAGTGACAGGTTTCCTTCGTGCTTAATCAAAGTTATTCAAAGTATACTGTTTCTTCTTGTGAGGTTCTTGCTACAGATCCATGAGTGGAGGCAGAGTGTAAATAATGTTGGATTACCTGTGTGAACAGCAAGTTAACATACCATATTTTACTGAACAAATGAATACTATTCTATATATTGTAAGTCCCTGCATGGTTGACATTCTTTGTGCATCAGCAGTACATTAATGCTGCTCTGATGTCATCCATGTGAAAGCTGTAAAACATATAGTAAACATTGTATGTGTTGATAGATAGGAATAGTAAGTCCGTGCAGTAGTCCTGCATTCAGGAGCATTGCTAAGTACTGGCTTAGGGTACAGGTAGAAGAATCCTGGGAATATGGGCTCCTATATTTTTACATCTGGCTCCTACATTTTGGGACATCTATATAGTTGCATTCCCTACACTGACTCCTAACACTCCTACTTGACTCCAAAAACGTTTTCTGGTTAAGAATTGTTCTCTTTTAATCCACTCACTGTGGGAGATCTGATCCCCAGGGAGAAGGCCTCCCATTAAGGCAGAGCTGCCTTGTTAGTCCTGTGAGGAGAGACCGAACTGAAGGACTGAAGTCTTGCTGTCCAGTCTCTTTCTCCTGTGTGATGCAGTCTTCTTCCTGCTGCTGGGGGATGATGGGAGTTGTAGTCCAGGAACAGCTGGATGGTCTCACATTGCTCACACCTGCCATAGACTCTCTGGTTAGAACGTGAAAGCCCAACGCAGAGGTTCTGTGGAGGCTGCCCATGCAATTTGAAAAGTTCGGGCTAAGAACCAGAAACGTTTGGGTTGCGTTCTGGCTGGCGGGAGGATGGGACCATTTTATGTTCCCCCACCCCCCAAGAAAACAGCTGATATGTGACATTTTAGGGCTGCAACATTCAGTCCTGCGTTGGTTGGTTGTTTTTTAACAAAGTCTGCTCCCATATCAGCAGACCTGGTGTTACAGGATAATTGCCCTGTAATGCACCAAATCTTGTTGCCATTCCTGGGCTTGTAATGATGTAATGCTCTGCCATTCATCTGAACAATATTTGTTCATTTAGGCTTCATGCTACGCTAGTAATTTATTAGGTGGACCTGAGCTCTGGTCTTTTGGTAACATATAGACTATAAGTGATTTCATTTTAATGTGAGTGTTCTAGGAGATCCTAAAAATGACAGGTTGCTGTATGTGTTAAGTCACTCAGTTTATATAAGCAGTCAGAAGCAATCTTATTTATGTGAAAGCAGTACTTACGTATGCAGTTGTACAGGTGGTATTGTTAATTAGATCTGGACAGATACTGAAGCTTTATCAGTCATTAATAGGTTAGAAAATACATAACAGGTCTGATGCAGAAGGCAAAAAAATAGCCATTCTGGAGAAAAACTACTATACTGTAGTGGATACATTTTCATGTATTTAAATGGGATTTTAACCCCTTGAATGCTACATGGTGTTGTGAAGCAATAAGTTGGAGACCTCAAGCATTCAAGAGGCTAAAAGTTGTAGTTTAAATAATATAAATTAATTTTGCAGCTAACTTGTTTCTGTGTTTGAGATTTACCGTTCTTGCAATTTGGTAAATAAGAGAAACTAGTGCAAAGTGCACACTAAACTACAAATGTTATGCTATTCTCCATCCGTCATAAACATATATGGTGTTTTGATTTCAAAAGTGTCAACAAACCCACTGTTTTTGCACGAATAGATTTTTATTGTTTTTAGTAAAACAAAGGGAAACAAACAATGAATAGAAAGATCTAGTACAGAAACAGAGAACAAATTATTACAAGCGCAGAGACTAACAGATCCATAAATATCAAATAAACAAAGCATCAGCGATACATGGGAAAAGCAATATTAATGTCCGGTGTAATCTGTCTTGGCTCAAGAGGGCAGATTCATGCAGTGAAGGCGAGAGTATAGCTACCACCTGAATGCAGCTATCACATGGTGACATGCTGAGCACACACCAGAAGCCCCTGATATGGTACCCCAATCCCCTAATGGGTGGTACTCCCACATAGCGAAAGGGGCCAGGCCCGTCTCCCCCGAAGAGTCTACAGGTGGTGATCAGAAATAAATATGCAGGGTCCGGTCTGAAATATAAGGGGAAGGAAGGGGCAAGAGAAAAATGGAGAATCAATGCCAGGGAGAAAACAAGAATGGGATGTGATAAATAGAGGGTCGATTTAATAAGAGCTAGGAGAATGGAAAGGGGGGGGGAGAAAGGAGAAAAGTAAGGGGTATGAAAGAGAAAAAGATGAAGAAAAAAGAAAGGAAGCAGTAGGGGTCTGGTACATTGGGATTCACAGCTAGGAAAACAATGAGAAAAGAGGGAATAGAGAAAAAAAAAAAAAGATATCCTCAGTAGGCCCGTGTGGAGTGCTAAAGGTTCGTAACTCCTGCAAATTATATTTACCAATCAGAAAGGAATGAGTTCAGGAGATTGGGGTCCTTGACCTCCCTTAAAAATGTCAAGCAAAGTAGTACAGTTTGCACTCGTATCCCAACTAGCCATTCTTGCGGGGGGGTAAGGGTGTAGCGGTTCGGCTAGTGCATGGGAATCAATGCTTTTTTCCACTTTCAACATCAAGAATAAGAGAAGTCGGTTGTCACCTGAAAAAGTGGGGAGGCCTTTAAATAAAATAATCTGCCAGGGGTCCTGAGACCATGTGATAGCTAAGAAGTCTTCTATAAGAGGTAGACAGTGAGACCAGAATTGTTGAATGAGAGGGCAGAACCACCAAATATGACTAAAGGATCCTTCACTAACTTTGCAACGTCAACATAGGTGATCATTCACCCTTGATATGGCTTGAAGGCGAGAAGGGGTATAATACCATCAAAAGAGTAATTTATAATTAATTTCATCAAATGATAAGGAGATTGAAGACGTGTGTGTAGTTTCCCAGATGTGCAGCCAGTCGGCATCCGAGATGGTGTCCCCCAGCTGCCTCTCCCAGGCTCTAGCATAATCCAGTTTGAATGTGGAGATTCTAGATGAAATGATGCATTATATTTTGCCTAGCTAGCCTGTGGTGCATTCATCATTTAAGACAAGAGTCTTGAAAGGGGTAGAGGGGAGGTTATACACTGGCAAAGTTCAGGCATGTCTAGAAGACGTTTAATCTGGAGAAAACGCCAACGTTCCGATGGTGAAAGGCCTCACAAAGAGTCGGAAATTAGGAGATCGCTCCTTGCAGTATGAAAGCGTTAATGTAAATATTGGGGATAGTGGCCCAGGCTGGAATGTCAGAGCACAGCAGAGTAAAGGGGGTGGATGTAGTGTAACACATTTGTGATAAAGGAAACCGTGCGGTAATGTTGTCAGAAATCTGGGACTCCTAGTCAGTTTAGTCTAATGAGGGTGGGTCACCTGATGTGAGGGTGCTTGGAGTGCCACAAACATTTCTGGACCAACACATTCAGATGTTTAAAGAACAAGGTCAGGAGACCAATTGGCAATTTTTGAAAAATGTAAAGAATTCTGGGTAAGAAATTCATTTTAAGGACCACAATACGACCCGGCCAAGAAATATACAAGTGAGCCCAGGTATATAGATCTTTCCTAATAGCCTGAGGAGAGGAGGAAAGTTGGACTCAAAGAGCATATTCAGGGAGGGAGTAAGGTGGACCGCTAGATAAAGGGGATAGAAAGCTAACCACTGAAAGGGGTAAAGAGCTTGAAAAGAATGTGAGTCCTGATGGTAGAGATTGATGTTCATAGCTGAGGATTTAGAGAAGTTTATTTTAAAGCCAGAGAGCTCAGAGAATTTAAGGAATTCTTCTATCACGGCAGGCATTGAAGAGGTCTTTTGGGTAAGAGAAAGTAATACATTGTCTGCAGACATCGTCAACTTGTAGTCATGTGCATTCACTATCATGCCTTCGACAGCCTCGTTAAGGTGGATATATTGTGTGAAGGTTTCCATGACTAGGATGAACAAGAGGGGAAAGTGGGCAACCTTGACGGGTACCATTAGAAATAGAAAATGGGTCAGAAAGAGAACCATTAACCTTCACCTGTGCAATAACTTTACATTCATAGCAAATTTATCAATTTTGTTTTATAAATACAGGCAAACACTTGCAATTTAGGAGAAGATTCCATTACAAGTAATTACTTCACTGTTTTTTGTTTGTTTTTTTAATATACCTAATATTTATCACCTGCAGTGGAATCCAGCCCTTATTTTGCATGTTAAAAAACAAACAAACTGGTAAATATAATTCAGTTTTACCACAGTGTATATTTTTACATGCGTGCTTCTCATTTTGACTCATCCCAGAGTAGAGGAAATTTTTAGCAGTGTTAAAGTACACATACAGGTTTTACAGGAATTACTTAAATAGAATTTTCTGTGTTCATTGCAGCATTTGCAAACCCAAGACAGATTCCATCCTGAAAGATGAGAAGGACCGTTCCTCACAGGAGCATCTAGAGCCGGAGTTTCTGAATTGTGCTGCCAAGCTTTCACTGTATAAAAGCACAGAGTCATTTCACTCTGGTAGTGGCTACAGTCCTATCACAGACAAAAGGTGAGAGCACGTCTACTTTTTTTATTATTATTATTATTACAGGAAGTATTAAACTTTTATTATTAACCCCTTGAGTGCCAGAGGGGTACGGAATGCATTGCTTTTCAATGCATTCCGTGCCCCTCTGGCACTCAAATGGTTAAACATATGTTCTAAGGCTTTTTCTTTTGATTAAAACAAGGTTACACTTACTGCTATGAGATGCCTCAGTCAGTAGTTATTTCAGCTCTACTACAATGTACTATTGTGGTCACAGAGTGGTTCCGTTCCTATTAGTTACTATGAATAGCTGTAGTCTAATCATTATTTAAAAAATTAAAATTATATATTCTAGATAGATATAATATTAGCATTAGCACCATTTTGTACTGGTGCTGTTTGATTTAAAAAAATAAATAAAAAAATAAAAAAAACCAGGTGTCTGGTCTCTCAGCAGTCTCATGACCCCAGCTATCTAAATAATCCCTGATTCAGCAGCTATTTAAACCTTTAAAGATGATGGGGGTGCTCAACCCCTATAGTTCTTAAAGGGTTAAGGTCATTATCAAGGTAAAACTGCCAAAAAAGGGTACCGTTTCTGCTGGAGACAACCTTTTAATACTGTTTGCATTTTTTCAGAAGTCCTTTGCATATCACAACTTTGCACAGTAGACTTTGTTCTGACAATATTCTCCTTCCTGGTAGCCAAATAAATCAATCAGAAAGGTCATTGAACAGCTGGTATCACTTTTCCAACAGCCATTCTGCCTCCCAGGTATCTCTGTGAATTTGGTAAGAAGAAACAGATTAAAAGCAGCTTCAAAACCCTCTTTAGGCTCTCTTCACACAAGTGACAGAAATGTAGTGTTTCTAAAGTACTGATCAGGAGATAACTCAACAGCTTGAGGTCTGTGGGCCTGTTTATATGGTGACTAATGTAATGCTCGTCCACTGCATGCTGCAACTTGGATGCATTTGAATTAATCATACTCCGCTTGCAGGTGCCTTATCTGCATGGTAGTCTATAGAGCACCTGTGCAAACTATTCACTTGGACAAGATTGGAGGTTGCAAGACGATTCTAATCCTTCAGTGACCAATCCATATAGATGTCAACCAATAATAAAAAGGTGACACCTACGTGGCCTATCCACCATCAGAATCACTCCATGCTCCCTCCTATTCCAAGAAATTGGTGATGAGTAACACATAAATGGGTGGCTTGAACAGTGCTGCATCACAGCCGTGTTTGTCACCCGTGGGATCAGGGCCTTAAATAAATGGATTATCTTTGATCTCACAAGCCTATGTAGAGCATGAAGAAAAGAGGAATGGGTTCCTGAAAGAATTCATGCTTGCTGTGCATGGCTGTTACAACATACTGGGCAGACAAACCCGAGGCACCAGCCAAGAGCATCTGCACATCTTATGGTATGGCCCTCCATGAATTCAGTACGTTCATTAAACATTACAAATTGTATTGATTTCAGAAGATAAAAACTGCAACAGACTAAGACTTTTTTTTCTCACAAATCAGAATATAATCATTTAAAAAGTTGTTATAGTTGTATAATTCCCATTGCAACTGCATGTTTTCAGTCATGTCATATCTAGGAAAAAGTAAAAAATGTTAGTTTTATCTTCATTTCATGGACAAAAGATACAGCATTAGGCATTTTCATCCCCTTTTTTTCTTCTGAATGTTTAGTAGGGGCTGATAGCTAGGGTGTAGATGGGAAAGGGTGGAGACATTTATGGTGTTTCTCAACATGTTTGAGCTCGAAAGTTTATCTATTTTAACTAGTATGAGGAGTGTCTGTGTCCATGTCTTATATCTCACTGAGGAAAATTATGGGAAGAAACAATTTAACATTTCCTCTGTGTCCGATCCACGGCATACTGTGGGCTTTGGCTCCGCCTCTCAGCTGGGTAGGACCAATCAATTTTTCTTTAAATACTGCCTGCTACCTCTCCTCTGCAGTTATTTTTGGTCCTACCCAGCTGGAGAACGGAGGCTAAGCCTCACTCTCTATCTACCCGGACCGAACACAAAGGGCATTAATGTGTCTGCCTAACCGCGGACACATTTGACATACCGGATTGAGATCGCGGTCCTGCGAGCCAGATGCGGACATGGGAAACTGGCGGCCCACACAGCGAAACGCCACTTCCATTGCGGTTTGCATCGAAGTTTAAAAGAAACCGCCGGCTGACTAGCGCGCGCATGCGCCCGCTCACAGCTTTACTAAGCAAGAACAGGATATGATGTACACGGAGCGTGCCACTGCTGGAACGCACGCAGGGGAACACACATCCGCCCGGGGCATTCAAAAGAGGAAGCTGATCAATGGAGCTCAGGTATGTGAGATTTTAAATATCTTGTATATTCAAAAGCGAGCTAGTAGTATTGTTTGTAGGTACATACACTTAGAATACGCTACAGGAGACGAAGTTACATATCAATATCCTAGAGCTACTAGCAGTCTGGAACACATTAAGACATTTCAAACAGGATCTTCAGCAACAATCAGTCCTGATCAGATCGGACAACTCCACAACAGTCCAGTACATTCTAAACCAAGGGGGTACTCGAAGCTTCCAGTTAAACAATCTGGCGCTCAAAATTCTCCTTTGGGCAGAAAACAACCTTCACTCACTTACAGCGTCCTTTCTATCAGGACAGAAAAATGTACAAGCGGACTTTCTGAGTCGACATCAAGTGGATCCAGGGGAATGGGAACTAAACCCAAAAATATTCCAACAGGTAGTAGCCAATCTGGGACTACCAGACATAGACCGAATGGCCACAAACCAGAACAAAAAGTGTGCCAAGTACATGTCCAGATGGAAGGAGACACAAGCCCTAGGGCAGGATGCCCTAAGGATTCCATGGCGGTTCAGACTGGCTTACGTGTTTCCTCCTATACCTCTAGTATACGAGGTCATCAGAAAAATCAGAAGAGACAAAGCAGAGGTAATTCTAATTGCCCCAGAGTGGCCACGGAAGCCATGGTTCCCAGAAATACTTCGAATGTCAGTCAGACCTCCATTTCAACTACCAATAATCCCAGATCTCCTGCTACAGGGCCCTCTACAACATCCGGAACCAACATTCTTCCAGCTCTGGGCCTGGAGGCTGAGCGGCAGTCTTTAAGGCTACAGGGCACTTCAGAACCAGTCATTGAGACTATTCTCAAAGGAAGAAAAGCATCATCCACAAAGATCTACTATAGAGTATGGTCCATATTTTATAAATGGTGTTCCTCACATAACCTGGACAGATAAACTATATCACCAACCAAGATTCTGGACTTCCTACAGGATGGTTTCCAGAAAGGGCTAAAACCAGCATCATTAAAAGTTCATCTGTCTGCCTTATCAGCTATACTGGCTACGCCCTTCACAGACAACTATCTAGTCAGACATTATCTAACATCCATATCAAAAATCAAGCCGACCATTAGAGAAACCATCCCTCCTTGGGATTTGAATCTGGTCTTGCAACAGTTGGCTTCTCATCCATATTTTGACCCACTTCAGGAGATATCATTAAAATATCTAACTCTAAAAACTGCATTCCTCATTGCTGTCACATCAGCCAGGAGAGTCAGTGAACTTCAGGCCCTAGTAGCGGTTCCTCCTTTTATTACATTTCATCAAGATAAGGTGGTACTACGCCCTAAACCCTCCTTTCGGGCAAAGGTGATTTCCCAGTTTCATCTCAACCAAGAAATAGTTTTGCCTTCATTCTGTCCAAATCCGCAACATGATCTAGAAAAACGTTTGCACAACTTAGACTTAGTCAGAGGTCTGCAAACATATCTACTTAGAACAAAGGACTTCCGAAAATCAGATTCCCTCCTAGTCCACTTTGGAGGAAAATTTAAGGGAACAGCAGCTTCAAAGGCATCTATTGCTAGATGGATTCGAGACTGTATTACCCTAGCATATGAAACTGTGGATCAAGAACCTCCTCCAGGTCTAAAAGCACATTCCACTCGTGCCATGGCCACTTCCTGGGCTCTCAAAGCAGAGGCCTCCCCAGAGGACATATGTAAAGCAGCTACTTGGGCTTCAGTCTCTACGTTTATCAAACACTATAGACTGGACCTGCAAGCATCTTCAGATGCCAAATTTGGAAGGAAGGTGCTTGAAGCAGCTATCCAGAACTAATACCAATCCTACTGCCCCATCCCTCTCTGGGGTACTGCTCTGGTAAGTCCCACAGTATGCCGTGGATCGGACACAGAGGAAAGGTGAAATTTACTCACCGATATTTGTGTTTCCTCTGTGTCCTTCCACGGCAACCCACCCTAGGGTATGACGGTATAGGTATCTGTTTCGCTTCAACGTACTTATCTGCGACTGTATTACAACAAAATTTTGGTCTGGCTATCTCTAACCTCTCATATCTTTCAGCTTGGTCAACTAGATAACTGCAGAGGAGAGGTAGTAGGCAGTATTTAAAGAAAAATTGATTGGTCCTACCCAGCTGAGAGGCGGAGCCAAAGCCCACAGTATGCCGTGGAAGGACACAGAGGAAACACAAATATCGGTGAGTAAATTTCACCTTTCCCATAGGAACATATTTCTCGACGTTAGTCCTCCGAGCACATCAACTGGTCATGTTTTCAGTATCTCCCTGCTTGAACACTGGGGTTAATTGGTGGTTCAGTCATTGTGAAAGATCTACTGGTACTTACCTCCTTGAAGACCAGAGAAGCACACAATGCATTGCACAAACCTCTGGTCATCAAGGTTAATCAAGGGTATCCTTCGTTCCCAACTCACACATATGCACACAGGGTTATTCAAGGATATCCTTCGTTCCCAACACACTTATGCATACAGAGGTAATCTATGATATATTTGTTTCCCAACAAACTGACATAAACACACACATTCAGCCACACCATATATAACCCCCCCCCCTTTTTTTTTGTAAATAATTTTATAGAATTACACCTAAAATATACCCCAATGCCCAAAGGCAAGAACATAAAGCCTTATGTATAAAAGTAAACTGTAACAATTCTCTGGCAAACCAGTTGCAACATAAGGGGGAAATAAACATTCCAAATGTTATAATTTTTTTATAACTCCTTGAATGCTAGAGTGACCTCAGATGCATTGCTTCGCAATGGGCTGGAAAATTTCTCTAGCTTTTAACGGGTTAAAAGCATAATTAAAATCAATAAGGAGATTTGTTTTCCCTCTGTGTTGCAGTTGGTATGCCCCAGAATTGCTCCAGTTTGCTTCTAAACATAAAGCTCATTGTTTATGGGGATGTTATTGCCAAAAAAGAATACCATTTTAAATACAGTACTCTAAGCCAGCATTTGTAAATATAATTTCTAAGGTGCATAAGTTACATAAGCCTCAAAATGCCATAAACCTAACTTTTTCTGTTCACATATAGGCAGCATCAGAGAAACTTCGGTTTAAATACTCTGCCAGCATTTTATTTTACATGGGAATTACTCCACTATTCTTATTTACAGTCCCTCCAGGAAGAGAGGGGATGAATCAGAGACATATGAGAAAAGGTTGCAGTGGAAGTCACTGTCATGGCCTGGTATATCCTGAAGACTTGAGTTGCTGTAGTGGAGATCATTGTTGGGGATTGTGAGTATAAATACCCACACCCCTTTCGTTTTCCTGATATACTAAAATAAATATTTTTGTAATTTTTTATATTTACTAGATATTGGTAAGTGTGGCATCACCTTTCTTCCACAATTAAATAGTTATTAAACTACCATAAGTGAATTGGCCAAAGGAGACAACTATGAGAGGTAACTTTGTTAATATGTGAGAGTTTTGTTCCATTTAATTGGCAGCTAGGACCCTATACATAGCTATTTTATGGGCATAGGTGCCTGTGGGCAGATTGCCTCATAAGGGTGTAAGACGTTGTATTTACACAGCCATATAGCATGACCTGATTGTAGCAGATGTTCATTAAAAGGAACCGGAGGCAGGGACCTTATAACTATTGGCATGCAGGAACAGTTTTGTCGGTGGTGAGTCCTCCGTGGCTACACAACAATTGCACTAGAGAGAGACCATCCGCAATTAATCAATGGAATTTGTTGACAAAAATGTCTACCTGGTGAGACTGGGAGCAGTGTTTCAAAATCAAACAGTTCAGGGTCTATGGTCGAAACAGGAACATCTTCTTTCAGGCTCTGGAGGCGAGACCAGCCGAACAGTGCTGTATGTAAACAGTCAGGGAGGCACCAGGAGCAGAGCAGACTAGAGGAGTTTCTCATCCATATCCTGGATTCCACATCTGAGGAGTGGGGGTTTACACTAGGTAAAAGGGGCGGGAGGGGGAACTTTATCGTTCAATTACTCTTGAATTACAACTCTCACAGTAATGAAATTGGGGCTGCTGATTTGTGAAACATTACTATCACTTTAAAGGTTCACACAGATCCATTAAGTCCAGTAACTACTCCATTTTATTTTACATGTATCAAACACTGTGGATTGTGTCTGGGTCCTACTTATTTGTAACTCAGAGTGCCAGGTTTTCTTCTGCTAAAATACAGAGATATTGTTTTAATGAAATTGACTGAGACTTAAAGGGATAGTATTACTTCAAAATTACTATCTCTCATATTGTAGCCCTTAATAAACTGAGTTAAATGACACCAGCGGCATCTCTCAAACCTTTATGGTGTAAGAGATAGCCGCTTTCAAAGTTTCCTCTCCCCTGTTGTCAGCGTTCTGCTGCCAGCAGGAGAATCTGGTCTCTGAATCAAGAGGAGGCTCTTCAGCAGAGCCGATATCTCGTTATGGAAGGAAAAATGATTAATTGAAACAGTCTTCTAAGTGTGCTTGGTAACCAAGCACATGTATAAGACTGTTTCAATGAATCATTTTTCCTTCCATAAGGAGATATCGGCTCTGTTTAAGAGCCTCTGCTTGTCCCGGGACCGGATTCTCCTGCTGGCAGCAGAACGCTGACAGCAGGGGAGAGGAAACTTTGAAAGTGGCTATCTCTTACACCATAAAGGTTTGAGAGATGCGGCTGGTGTCATTTAACTCAGTTTATTAAGGGCTACAATATGAGGGATAGTAATTTTGAAGTAATACTATCCCTTTAAAGGGATAGTAATGTTTCATAATAAAAGCAGCTCTAATTAATCATCATAGTATTTGGACTTTGGAGAGTGTTATTTCAGTTCTGTCAGAGTTGTAGTTCAAGAGTAATTCAATGACAAAGTATCCCCCTCTCGCCCCTTATACTGATGTAACACTGCTCAGCCAGAACAGAAGGGAGGTGCCCAGGTAGACTGCAGAGAGAGACAATCTTCAATTAAGATAAGGGAAAAACCTGAAAACCTTGTCAAGGGGGGCAGGGATTTCATTGTTTTCATAGGAATAAGAGTGTCCCCTTCTGTTATCTGTCTGGTCTATGGACTGCATTCCACATCTGAGAAGAGATGGCTTACACTAGGTAAAAGGAGCGGGAGGGGGAAACTTTGCTTGTGAATATCTCATAAACCATAAAGGTTTGAGAGATAAGGCTTATATCATTCTTCATGTTTTTTTAATGCCTACAAAATAAAATAAAGTTAAAACAAAGTATTACTATCCCTTTAAGCTTTAATATAATTAGTTAAAATATAACTTTTCTAGACTGATGCTAGGCCAAGATAGCTAGATCTCAGATGTGCTCAGTTTACTTTTAAATGTCAGCTAGGAGTCAGAGAGAGAAACTGTAGGTGTAGCAGGAAGGGAGGGGAAGCCCTTCTGGCCAGATCAGTTAAGACAACAGGCCAGATCTGGCCTGTAGGACATGTTTTTCTCATATCTGCCGTAACTGCTGTTTCTAATGCTACCCTGAAATATAATAACCATTTACTCACTAAAGCTAATATTACAGCAGAATCACATTTTTGAGATGGGTATGAAATTCTGTTGAATTTACTGGACAGTATATGCAACAAAGTTCTAAGGAGCATTGTGCATCCATGGTCATAGATACATAGCATTTGATGGCAGGGATTTGTACTGCCAATATCAATAATGATATTGAAAAAGGTCTTCAAGGTAAGGAATGCCTTTTTGCAGATGATTCAAAGACCTGCAACAGGATAGACATTCCTGAGGGAATAAGTGAAATGGCAAATTATCTGGGAAAATTAGAACAATGGACAGGACTGTTGCAGCTGCAGTTTAATGTTGATAAATGTAAAATAAAGCAGTTTGGGGCATAAAAATCCAAAGACAGAATATAATATTAAGCACTGTGCTGTCAGTGATGACCAGGGAGAGTGATTTTGGAGTAATTATTTCTTATGACTTAAAGGTAGGTAGGCAATGTAACAATGCAACTAGAAATGCAAGCATGGTGCTGGATTGTATAGCTAGGGGAATTAGTAGCAGAAAGAAGGAAGTAGGCCACTCCCCATATATGTATGTATGTATATCTTTATTTATATGGCGTCACACATTGTACGCAGCGCCTTACAGTAGATATATGTTACAATAAATAAGAGGGGATGAAATAAGTGCGACATTCATAGAAACAATGGGAGAGAGGTCCCTGCCCCAAGGAACTTACAGTCTAAATGGGTAAAAGGAGACATACAATGGAGTAAGATGGTGTTAAGTGTGGAGATAACAAGTGCTGAGTTTGGCCAAAGGCAGTGCATGGTCCTAGTGCTCCAGAAGATAAGACTTCAGGGTAGACTTAAAGACAGAGGGGGATTGTTCTAGACGTATTGAGTTCCATAGATAAGGAGGAGAAAGCGAGAAAGGTTTGAGACGGGAGAGGGCAGAGGGTGTGGATGGTGCAACAAGAAGTGCGTTGTGTGCTGAGCGAAGGAAGCGGCCAGGAACAAGAGATGTAAGGAGGGGTAGCAGTGTGGAGAGCGTTAAAGGTCAGAAGAAGGACTTTGTAATTGATGTGCTGCTGAATTGGGAGCCATGACAGATGTCTGAAAATTATGTGGGCAGGTTCAGTTTTTGGGGAGAGTGTGGTGATTCATGCAGCTGAGTTTAAAACAGATTGCATAGGTGAAAGATGAGTAGCAGGGAGGCCAGTTAGTAGGATATTGCAGTTGTCTAAGCGGGACAGAATGAGGGCATGTATAAGAGTTTTAGTAGTTTGTTGGGAGAGGAACGGGCGAATTTTAGCAATGTTGCGGAGAAAGAAGCGAGGTGATCTAGCCACGGAGTTAATGCAAGGGGAGAAGGAAAGAGAGGAATCAAATATGGCCCCAAGGCAGCGTGCTGAGCTGACCGGATCAATATCAATTCCATCAACTGTAATGGTGAAGCTAGGTGTTAGGCAAGGTCTTGGTGGGTAGATTAGCAGTTCGGTTTTGGCCATGTTAATCTTCTTCAGCTGACGTTGTACCATCCATGAGGAAATGGCCAAGAGGCAGTCTGAAATTTGCAGCTGGATTTGAGGTGAAAGATCAGGAGTGGAGATGTAAATTTGGGTATCATCAGCATATAGATGGTATTTGAAGCCAAATGAACTAATAAGTTCACCCAATGAAAGGGTGTACAGTGAGAAAAGCAGAGGACCCAGAATGGAACCTTGAGGCATCCCCACAGACAGAGGGACTGTGGAGGAGTTGTTATTGTTAGAGGACACAAAAAAGGAACGTTGTGAGAGATAGGAGGAGAGCCATGAAGCAGCTTCATTTCGGAAACCAAGACTGTGGAGAATTTGAGCAAGCAGAGAATGGTTAACTGTGTCGAAGGCAGATTAGATAATGCCTAGAGTATTGTGTACACTACTGGAGACCCTATCTCCAGAAGGAGAGAATTCAGAAAAGAGCTACTAAGATGGTCAGTGGCTTACTAGATAAAAACTATCAGGATAGACTAAAGGATCTACTCCTGCATAGTTTGGATGAGAGAAGAGAGGAAAACATTCAAATACATGAAGACAGGATGGAAGTACTTTTCAAAGAGGTAGAAAGAGGCCATAGACTAAAACTAGAGGGGAAGAGGCTTAGATGTAATGTAAGAAAGTTTTACTTCACTGAGAGGGTGGTAGATAAGTGGAATAGCCTACCAGCCGAAGAGGTGGAAGTTAATACAGTGAGGGAATTTAAGCATGCATGGGATAGGCATAAGGCTGTCCTGAAACTAAGACAAGACCAAGGGAGAAATAAGGTTTGAGGTTTGTACAATGGGAAAAATGGACGCATTAGATGGGCGGAATGGTTCTTATCTGCCATCAAATTCTATGTTTAGATAAGAAGTAATTGTCCCATCTTGTCTACTCTTTTCCCTATTTAGTTAGTTCAGGCATATTTTATTCATAGACTAGCCAGATATTTATCCTAAGATCTTAAATTTAATTAATCAACCTAGTCTCAAACACATCTTCTGCTGAGAAGTTTTCATCCATTTTGTATAGTGCCCACTTTACAAGAAACCTTCAAGACACCTGCTGGATAATATTCAAAGAAATTATAATGGTATAACAGAAACATCAAAATCTGTACCCTTAACCCCTTAACGACCCTTGACAGTCATAGTACGTCATGGGTCGATCTGAGTTAACGACCCATGACGTACTATGACCGTCATGGAATTCCGGGCTCCCCCTGCGGCTGCACCCTGTTCGGGGAGTCCGGAATCGAAATTAAAAAAAAAAAAAAAAAAAAAAAGCTCCATGGTCCTTTAGTGACTGCCGCATGCCTGCGCGGCCGGTCTTTAAGGGGTTAAATAACTTAGTTTCCCTTTAAAGGGATAGTTATGTTTCATTTTAAAAATGTGGTGTTAGAGGTACAGTTCTGGAACAAACCATATGTACCATGGGGGTACAAATAAAATTCTCCAAATATCCATTGTTTTTTAAATGGTGATTTTAACCCCTTGAATGCCAAAGCAGTCTCCAATGCATTGTTTTGCTATGTACTGGAGACCTCTAGCATTCAAGGGATTAAATTCCCCATAAAAAATGAACGTTTAATTTCTCCCCTTTTGGTGTAGTTAGTTTGCTCTAAACTTGCACATCTGTACTTTACTGATCACAGGTTTCCTGTTTTTAGCTCGACAGAAGAAGCTTTAGAATGTAATATAAGGCCCCCAGTCACCCACCACTGTGCACTATGACTCCTCTGTACATAGTCATGGCAAACTAACTGTGTTAACAAATAATAATCTGCTAGAGACCACATTATTATTAAAGGATTTAAAAGCCCCCCATTTAAATCAATAGAAATGTTGGGAAATTGTATTTGCCCTTTTGGAGTGCAGTTGGTTCACCCCAAAATTGTTCCACTGCCTTTGTGCAGCTTTTATGACATGTGACCTCATAGATACAAGTATTTAAGCCCATATACACAAATGAAAACTGCATACTGGTAGACAAATACAAATCCCCACTACTTTAACCACTGAATGCTAGAGCAATTTGTTGGAAATATCTTTAGCATTCATGAGGTCAAAATTTACTTTTAAATCACTTGGCATTTGAAGCATTTCTGTTTGTCTCCCATAGTATAATTGCTGTTCTTGCAGAATTGCACCACTTTTGTTTAGTATATCCTCTTCCGTGTTGTCCAATTTTGATTTTTCTCCTTTACTTTAAATATTAGCCCTGTCTTTGCCAGCACTGTTAGTGATGCTTCTAATTATAATTTATAAAATGTCATGCAAGCTGAGTTTTTCCTGTTTGTGTGATGTTTAGTTCCAAAACCAGACACAGTGACCTAAAACCTTCATGAAGTGACTTAACACTTAGCATATCACCTGACAGTGAGTAGGTGTAAGCCACATCCTTTCATAAGTACAACTCCAAATTATGACCTTTTCCCTGAAATAAGTGTTTCACTGTTTTGAAGGTTTCAATTGCATAGGAGTTAAAGCCACTTAAGTAATTTTTTTTGTACTCCTTGAATGACAGAGGTATCTCTAATGCACTGCTTTGCAATGCATTAGAGATGTCTAGCATCCAGAGGGTTTAATCACTTTACACCACATACGTTGTAGGATGTTTGTGTAATGACAGTTTATAGCATAGTAACATAGTTGATGAGTTTGAAAAAATAGGTGTACATCAAGATCAACCTTTGTCACATCACCCTTGATCTTGATGAAGTCATTTCCAGTGGGTAAAAAAATCCTTCTTGTCTCCAAAAGGCAGTCTGCATTGAAAACAACTGTTATCTTCTATCTTTACAGTTCTGTGGTTAAAAAAAAAAAAAAAAGTATACAGTACTGTTTTGAAGCGCAGCTGCATTATCTGTCAACAGAACATCCCAAGGAAAGGAGTTGCACATGCTTACTGCTCATAGTGTAAAATATCCCTGCCTTTTCTTAAGCCTAAAGTGACTTTCCTCTAGCTTTAAAGGATGCCTCCTTTTTTGCTCTGCTCTTTAAGTAAAGAGTTCACCAACATGCATCCATAACCTTTCTTATACATGGCAGTTCACTACTGACTGCAGCAGCTGAGTGACACTGTAGACTGTTTAGTTTATTGACTACCAATAATACTGTGTCTTTCTCTAACAATGATTCTCCAGATAGTTTCCCATTTAGTGTTAATGTAAGAAGCTATTTATTCAAATCTTTCTAGAGAAAAAAATTCTCTAAAATAGTTTAGTGTCATCAGCAAAGAGTAAGCTACTACTTCTGGTACAATAAATAATGTAAAAATGAAAGATCTCACAGCAATGCAAATACCATTATTTTATTCAACAGTAAAAGCAATGTAAAACACATTTTTTCAAAAAACATTTATTGATCCTTTTCAGTAGAGAGGTCTTTAGACAGATATATGAACTACTGGTAGCAGTTTCATAGAAATATATATGTCCCAGTAAGATTTGTCCATAACGACAAGCTAGAGGGATGATAATGCATGATCTTGTCGTTGGAAGTATTGTACAATGTGTTTTAGACTAGGCCCTAAACTGGATTGTGAGCAGGTGAAATCTCCAGGCAGGTGTGTTAATCTACTTTCTTGGGGTAAGCACACTAATATTACAAACTGTTTCACTTAGAAAGTGACTGTAAGAGAGGGATGTGGATTTGTGGGCATGGTCCATCAGGCCCTTCATGAAAATTCATATAAATGTGGATTTCTGCCAATTGCAATATACTGAGCTAGAATGTAGCAATGAAACAGACCTTTAATGTTTAATTTATATAGCAAAATGTTATGTAGTTTGTTAGCCTATTTATGGATTACATGCCATAGTCCATGGCTCAAAATTTCCACTCGCCATTCGCTAGCGAATGGCGAGTGAAAATTCAGCCCTGGCGAGTAGAAATTCAGCCCTGGTGAGTTTGTTATGGCTTGCAGTGGCAAGTAACTTTTCAGGTCTGGCTAGCAGCAAAGGACTTCACATTTTAAGCCCTGCCATAGTCCATATAAGCAAGTGGCACTTGTGCATGCCATGGACATCCATTTTAGATGTCCCTTTTATCTATGGAGACTTTGACAAAAATGTGAATGTTGAGTAAAAACTATATATTTATGGAAATTTTTATGCACAATTGTATTGTTAATAATAACTTGATATTTATGAACAGTGGTGTCTAAGTATTTGGACAGTGATACTCACAATTTATGGATGTAAATACACTCAGATTGAAGCTGACAGTCCCACTTTAGACTTTTAATCATTGTTTCATTTAAAATCCAATGTTCTTGAGTACAGAGCCAAAACAGCAACACATTTGTCACTCTCCAAATAGTTATGGAATGCAATGTATTTGTAACCTTCATTAGCTCTTGACAAATTACATAAAATGATAGAGGTGCCACAAACATTCCAGACTGTGTTATGGGTGTCTTGAGCAAGACAAAACTGAGTACTACTGATATAAGGTCTCATTTTGTGTCCATGCTTGTTTTTAATGATATTACATTATTTAGTATTATCTGGCATTTTATTCATTTAACAGCTATGGATAATTGCTCCTAATTTTTAACTAAGGCAACGTCACTAGTATTATGTCAGTGCTTTAATTGTATGCCTGTCTGACAGGCCGTAGTGATTGCTATCCGTATTTATATTATTTTGATTGCTGGTAAATTCCTGGAGATGACGGGGATGCTTAATTTCCCGACCTCCAACACGAGCTTCAATAAATGAAGGTTATATCCCCTCTCCCCTCACTGTGTGCCTGGTCGAAAGGTGGCTCTGCTACATGTGATGTCAAATCCTGCACTTGCATGATGGTGTTTGAGAAGTAAACTATTCTAAATAAATAAACTATTCTAGAAACATAGAAACATAGAATTTGACGGCAGATAAGAACCATTCGGCCCATCTAGTCTGCCCAATTTCCTACTATGTAAAAAAAAAAAAAAAAAAAAAACACACACAACCTCAAACTTTTTTTGGTCCTTGGTCTTTTCTTATGTTAAGGACCGCCTTATGCCTATCCCATGCATGCTTAAATTCTGTCACTGTATTGACATCTATCACTTCTGCTGGTAGGCTATTCCACTTGTCTACTACCCTCTCAGTGAAGTAAAACTTTCTTACATTATATCTAAACCTGTGTCCCTCTAGTTTTAGACTATGGCCTCTTGTCCTAACGTTTTTACTCTTTTGAAATATACTTCCATCCTGTACTTTGTTGAATCCCTTCATGTATTTGAATGTTTCTATCATATCCCCTCTCTCTCTTCTCTCCTCCAAGCTATACATAATGTCATAATGTCACTTGGAAGTAGTTTGAGGTGGAAGCAGCTTGCTTCAGCCTCATACTTCCACAATACATTAAAATGGTATCATGCACTTTCTCTCGGTATGTGCAAGATGCATCATGTCATGTAGGGTGGGGCCAGTCATGGAGCTCCCTGGTGCCTTCCCTCCATCTTCCAAACCTTTCCTCAGTAGGGTTGCCACCCAGCCGGTATTTTACCGGCAGGCCGGTAAAAAATTGACTTCTGTCCAATGTTAAGTCTATGGAGGGGATGCCTTGGCCGGTATTTTTTTTAAGAAAAGGTGGCAACCCTATCCCTCAGTGTAGCAGGCTTCCACTAACAGCTGCTGACACAGCTGGACAGACCAACCAGAAAGTGAGTAGTTTAAAAACAATAAGCTGTGCACAGTTAGGGAAAGCATATTATTAAATTAAATTTAATGCTAGGTAATTGTTGTGTGAGAGTTCCTTTTACCCTTTGAAAGCTAGACAGGTATCGAAAGCAATGCAAAGCAATGTTCTGTAGATCATTTTAGTATTTAAGAAGTTAATAGAACCATTTAAATTGTGGATACTTTTATTTGTCCCCTGTAGTGCAGTTGCCTTGCTCTAAAATTGCACCACTTTGCTTTTATACATATTACCCATTGTAGCTTTTCATTGATAAAAATCTGTGACACATGAGATGTCTTTAATGGTTAACTTAATCCTCTAACAGGGATCTGCCTGAAAAGCTTCCAAGCACAGAGAGAGGAAGCAAGAGCGTAATCCTAAGTACAGTGACCAGTGATGACCAGACATCCCCTGCTGCTGCAATGGATCTACACACAAAAAGAACATCAGGAGAATGGCCTGCAGTAGATGATGGAGACTCTGTGAAGAGCAACCTACCTGAACATGGCAAAAGATCCAGGTTACTTGGAGATCCCCACATTTCTGATGGGTAAAGTTATTGTTTTACTTTACTTTACTTTATATGTTAAAAACCTAAAAAAAATATTCCTTTGTTTAGAAGCCATAATAATGTTTCTTTTTTTTATTTTCTGTGAAGAGTATGCAGACAGCAAAAGATGAGCAATGCCAGAATATATCATCTGCACCATAGGGGACAAATAAAAATGTTTATATTTATATGGGGTTTTTAACTCTTTGAATAAAGTGATACCAAGTCTAACATATTGCATTACAATGTGTTGGAGATGTCTTTGTCATTCTAGGATTTAAAGGGATAGTAATACCTAATTTAAAGTTCAGTTAGTATTGTAGGCTTTAAAAAATATTAACTATGTAAGTCTTATCTCTCAGACCTTTATAGTTTGAGAGAGATTTTACTAAAGTTTCCCCCTCTGTAACCTAAATGCTCTAGCTGACAGACTTGGATTCTGGTCCGCAGACCGGTCAGCGGCTCTTCAGCAGAGCCAAGATTGCGATCTTTAAAAAGAGTTACTTCACTGGAACAGTCTACAAAGTGTGCTCAAACCAGCCACACTTTGTAGACCATTCCAATGACGTAGTTATTTTTAAAGATCACGATCTCGGCTCTGCTGAAGAGCCGCTGACTGGTCTGCGGACCAGAATCTAAGTCTGTCAGCTAGATGGCAGACTTGACTGAAAACGGCAGGAAGAGGGAACTTTAGTTGCAAATATTTCTCAATTCATAAAGGTTTAAGAGATAATACTTACATAGTTCTTAATATTTTTTAAAACGTACAATACTAAACAAACATTAAATTAGGTATTACTATCCCTTTTTTATGCCCCATTTCCTTTTATGGAAATTTTTATTTTCTGCATATGTAAAAAAAGGGGGAAGTTAAGTAGCAGAGAGAAAAACCTCTGCAGAATGGGGAATTCATTAAAAGAAGCGCACACATCTATGTTCGTTAAATAATTTTAAATTGTCATTGTGTAGTTTGTGCTTTTTTTTTGATTTTTTTTATTTACTGCCTTGAATTCATTTTTTTTAGGAACATACCATAATTGTTCAGTCCTCCAATGCCGGTAGGCAGAGGAAGATCAGAGCGCTTAATGCAAGGCTTAAATAGTTGGGTAGGAAGGAGAATTTAGGGCTTTTAGAATAATGGCCTGGCTTTGTTCTTGGGTACAATCTGTGTGGTAGTAATGGATTGTACCTAAATGGAAAGGGAGTTGCTATGCTAAGGAACAGAATGATTTGAAGGCTGGAGAAACTTTTTTTAAACTAGGAAAGCTAGTAACAATGTGGTAGATTGGAACTGTATACAAGTAAAGGATCATGGGGTTGGAGAAGTGGTGAGGATAACTGTGAGAAACTACTATTGAAGAGGAACTTTCACCCACAAGACACTGTGTTTTATATGATTAATCTACTAAAATGATCTATAAATTGGCATTTTTTTTTAAAGTACCTACTTTATTATATATTGGCTATAAAATTTAGATGTGATGTAAGCACTTCCGTATTCTGCATTACTCCATTACATTGCAAGCGTTATACACTATTCATTCCTGCACACTTGGGACTAAAGTAAATGCATTATTTTTTTCATTCATCATGGGAGACTGAAATGTCATTATACGGAGCTTGCTGTTACAGTATACATGATGCACATCACTATGAAGGGAAGCATGAACGCTGGGAGGGAGTCGGGAGGAGAATTTGAGGACCAGGAACTCTAGCAGAGCTGTGCCGTCGTGATCTTGTGCCACAGAAAGCGGACGTGCTTACATCACATCTAAATTTTACAGCTAATATCTATTAAAGTATGTATCTAAAAAAAACATCTATAGACCATTTTAGTAGCGTAATCATATAAGATACAGTGTGTTGGGGGTAAAAGTTCCCCTTTAAATTCAGATTTAGAAAAAAAGGCAAGTGGTGGGTAAAATGAAAAATTATGACAAAATTAATTGCATGTTGGTGAATATGCAAAGTGGGTGAGCTGAAATTACAGGCAGTTAATGAGCATTTAAAAGATGAGAATTGGTGTTAGCCGTAGAAATACAGTAGGCAAATATAGTCAAGTTGGTACCTATATTGTCTACCTAATCTGCTTAGTTAGCTAATAAATGTATCAACTTGACTATAATGAGCATTTAGGCAAAACTGATATAACCAGAACATGGTAGGATGATTCACATGATTGGACTTTAAATATTGAGGGTTATTCCCTGTTTAGGAGGGGCAGGATTACATAAAAAGGGAGGTGTGTGTCCATATTTAAATTCAGATCTAAATCTAAGTTTAAAGGGATAGTAACCCCCCCCCCAGAAAACTTGAAGCCAAAAGCTACTAATAAGCACAACATACCTAACTCCTTTATTCCCATCTCTCAAACCGTTATGGTTTGAGAGATTTAAGAAAAGAAAGACCTCCGCTCCCTCCCCCTTCTCAGACATCCGCTGTATAGTGAACGTCATGAGATACTGCTTCCGTGACCATACGGCGGCTCTGCAGGAACGCTGTCACTTCGGTATAATTACATATTGTGAAGCAATGAGTCAGATGCCACTCTGGCATTCAGAGGGTTAATCCTTTAAGACTCCACAGGTTGCACAGTGCATTGTGAACCCATATATTGCACACGAGTCTTGTATGTAAGGGGTTAAAAAAATCCCTGCACAAAAGAGCTTAAAGGGATAGTAATACTTCGTTTTAACTTTATTTTATTTTGTAGTCATTAAAAAAACATGAAGAATGATATAAGTCTTATCTCTCAAACCTTTATGGTTTATGAGATATTCACAAGCAAAGTTCCCCTCCCCGCCCCTTTTACCTAGTGTAAGCCATCTCTTCTCAGATGTGAGTCTGGTTGTATGACAGGACAGATAACAGATGGGGACAATTTTCTTTGTATGAAAACAATGAAAGCCCTTCCCCCCTTGACAAGTTTTTCAGCTTTTTCCCTTATCTTAATTGAAGAATGTCCCTCTCTGCAGTCTACCTGGGCACCTCCCTTCTGATCTGGTTGAACAGGGGGGGATACTTTGTTTGTGAATATCTCTTAAACCATAAAGGTTTCAGAGATAAGACTTATATCATTCTAAATGTTTTTTTAATGCCTACAAAATAAAATAAAGTTAAAATGAAGTATTACTATCCCTTTAAGACCATTTCCTGATGTTAAAGACAACTAATTGCTTTATAGGGGACAAATAAACATTTTGAAAGGTCCCAGTGATTAAATGGAGCTTTTAACCCGTTTTTAACAAACGTGCTAGAGAGGTTTCCAACACATTGCAGAAGCAAAGCAGTAGAAACTATCAGTCAAGGGATTAAACACCCCATTTAAATCCATTGTCCACTGTAGTGAAGTTGGTTTCTCCTGAAATTACTCCTCTTTTTTCTTCCTGAATATTTCCCTTATTATCTAATTTAGTATTGAAAGTGCCGTTGATGCATTACCAAATGCTTCCCTGAGGAGTGTAATTTTCTGGGGATCTTCTAGGTGATGAGCATATGTGTTGATAGAAGATAAATTGTAATCCAGTACAATTAATGCAATGAGAGGGCACAGTCATGGGTGAATGTTATGCGGATAGAAACCACCCTTGCTTGGAGACCCCATCTCCAGTAGATATAGATACTCTATAGAAGATTCAGAGAAGAGCTACTAAAATGGTGACTGGTTTACAGGAAAATAAATATGAGGACAGACTATAGGATCTAACATGTATAGCTTGGAGGAGAGAAGAGAGAGAAGGGATATGATAGAAACATTCAAATGCATGAAGGGATTCAACAAAGTGCAGGATGGAAGTACATTTCAAAGGAGTAAAAATGTTAAGACAAGAGGCCATAGTCTAAAACTAGATGGACGCAGGTTTAGATGTAAAGTAAGGAAGTTTTACTTCACTGAGAAGGTAGTAGATAAGTGGAATAGCCTACCAGCACAAGTGGTAGAAGTTAATACAATGATGGAATTTAAGCATGCATGTGATAGGCATAAGGCTGTCCTGAACATAAGACAAGACCAAGAACCAAATAAGGTTTTTACGGTAGGAAAAATGAGCAGACTAAGGGCTGGATTCTATTGCAGGTGCTAATTTTATCACTGCTTTTATCTCCAATTTTCCCATAGACTTCAGTAGGAAAATGTTTGATAAAATGGGTGCTAGCATTTATCTCCTGCAATAGAATCCAGCCCTAGATGGGCCGAATGGTTCTTATCTACCGTCAAATTCTGTGTTTCTATGTTTTTGTTTTGTTTTTTTTACATAAAGATAATGCAGAGCAGGTAATAGACTTGTGTCCCTTTCACATGGGTGACAAAGAGAGAAATTATCTTTAGAAAATGGGATATAGGCACAAACCTGAAAAGCAACCCAGTCTGCTGCCCCTGCCAATTTCATTATTCATTCCCCACCTATGGTGCAAGTGCTGTGCTCCAGAAATACACCTTTAGCTTGATGAAAAATTATTTTATTTTTGGTATATTTTGCATCATCAACCATGTCTTGGAAAAACATGTAGTTTTATACTAGACATGTCTTATCTAGATCAGTGGTAGCCAACCCTGCTACTCAAGATATTCTGACAATGCAGATTTTCAAGATATTCCTGCTTGAGTACAGGTAAACCATTGGCCCTTTTCTTTATAAAACTGTACTTAAAGGGCAGCTGTCATATTGACACATTTAAAAACAACAATTTCTAATGCCTTTTAGGATAAGACTCACCTGCTTACAAACTGTGGTGGCTTGCATTGAATGGGTGGTAAGCCAAGAAGACCAGTGCTCTATCATTCCCCTTTATAAGTCCTATCCACCCACCCCCACAAATCACATAGAGTTTGCACATTGCTTTATTTGCAAGAAGTCATAGGCAAAGCAAGCCTAAACAGAAGGCTAAAAACCATGCCTTTAACAACCTCTTTACAAGTGGTAGCAAATGTGCAAATACATTTTAAGTGTGTAACATTTATACTTGTGAAATTAAATATGTTTGTGAAAAATCAGCTTCAATGAGGAGAAATGTGCAAAAGACAAAAGAAACAAAACTCAAAGCACTCGCTCACCTTAACATTTACATATAATATACAAATATAAGATAAGAACCCAAGTGAATAAATATACATAGCAGCAAGGATTGAGGGAGTTCTTCAGACTCCCAAAACAAAATCTTAAAACAAAAAACAAACCTGCTCTCTTCCATACAAATTATCCAAATGTGAACCCTGTATAAAGCATATAGTATACCATTTAAAAAAAAAAAACAAAAAAAAAAACGCACACATTGAGATTAATGTGTTTTTATTCCCTATGGTGTCATTAGTTTGCTACAGAATTGTATCAGTGCTGCATGAAGGAAGTGCCCATACCCTGGCCCTTGGAAATACAGTGTAGGAGCACCCCCCACACACACACTCCTCGATAGTACAGTATAAAAGCAATGACTCCCCCCTCCCCCCCCATTGAGTATGCTGAATGAAATGGTGACCATCCTGAAAAGTTCCACTTACCTAGTGGAGTAGGAGTAGTAGTAGTTTAAACATGCAGGGATCTATTCTATTACCCGCGCTAAAACCGGTGTTACATTAAAAGCAAGCAACGTGTTTTTTGCAAACGTGTTACGCCGGTATTCTATTGCAGAACGACAGTAAAACAAAACTGGCATAGACAGCACATTTCTACAAACTAACAAAATTGGTGTTGTCTGCTTTTATTCAACTACCGAGAAAAAAAAAACATGCAGATTGTCAGAGTGCAAGGAAATATGCGTACATTTGATGACAGAAAGATCAAGATTATCATTAAATGTGTTCCCCACATTATCAAAATCTGACATAGAATACCCCCTTTGAGATATTAACCCGACCCCTTTGAAATTCAAATTACAATGCTTTCTTTCACCACTTTAGTTCGACAAATATTGTACACATTCAACATTTAACCCCCCCCCCCCTTTAAAATTCAACTTACAGTGCTGCCTTGGCTTTCTTTCTTCATGTAAATTCGACATTGTTCTCCTCCAACTTTTTATGACATGCCCTTGTTGTATTTGTATTGCATAATTAACCCTGTGAGTACCAGAGAGGTAGCAACACATAACAAAGTGTTTGCTACCCCTCTGGTACTCGTAGGGCTAATAGGCAAGGTATGTGGCTGCATATCCTGCCTGTATATGTGTTTGAAATGTAATTTTTTTTAAAAAATTATATGTTTAAGAAAAAGTCCAGACCTCATAGAGGGCGTCAGGACCCCTCCTGACACACCCGTATCATTGATCACCTAGACATTGTCACTAAAGCCCATATAACATATGTGTACCATATGTTATATGGGCTTTCTAATAACGTATATCATTGTATTTATTTAAAAAATATAATTCAGACCTTGAGGGGGGCACCAGGACCCTTCCTGACAACCCCCTAACATAGATCTATCTGAATCTTCTGGATAGATGATCCATGTTAGGTGGTGTCAGGAGGGGTCCTGGTGCCCCCCCCTCGAGGTCTGAATTATATTTTTTAAATAAATACAATTATACATATTATTAGAAAGCCCATATAACATATAGTACCCATATGTTATATGGGCTTTAATGACAATGCCAGCAGTTGTCACCTGCATTGATCACCTGGATAGGTGATCAATGCTAGGGGGTGTCAGGAGAGGTCCTGATGCCCTCTTTGAAGGCTTTACTTTTTATTAAACATATAATTTAAAAATAAATTACATTTCATACATATATACAGGCAAGGTATGTAGCCACATACCTTGACTATTATATCTATGAGTACCACAGGGGTAGCAAACACATTGCTATGCATTGCTACCTCTCTGGTACTCACAGGGTTAATTTTAAAATGCAAATACAACACAGGCATGTCGTAAAAAATTGGAGGAGAACAATGTCTAATTTACACGGAGAAAGAAAGTCATGGGAGCACTGTAAGGAGAATTTTAAAGGGGGGGGTTAAAATGTCAACTGTGAACAATATTTGTCGAATTAAAGTGGTGAAAGAAAGCACTGTCATTTGTATTTCAAAGAAGGGGTTAATATGTCGAAGGGGGGCACTCTGTCGGATTTCTATGCTGTATACTGTATTCTGCACTGCTTTTGTTCAAACAACGATGGTTTTGAAACAAACGGTTCTCAGAAGAATGTGATAGAAACTGCTAAGTTACTTCCTGTTAGTTGGAACTTTCAGGAAGTAATCATGCTGCCACTCACTTCCTGACAATTGGAACAGTTATAACATTTGAATAAAGCTAAAGACTGCAGTGGGAGTACCCTTGTTTTACTCGGTAGATGAAGCCCTATGACAAACACATTTTTAAAAAAAATGTTTATTGCTCCTTTGTCACTTTCCACTTGCAACCCAAATTGTTTAACCTTTCAGATATTACCTCTCTAGCATCCAATGGGTTAAAATACCCAGGTATCGGTTTTCCATGTGCATATTTCCTAACAGTCCCTTGAATGCCAGAATCCAATGGGTTACATACAAAGGTAACATTTTTAATGTGCTTATTCTCTACTAAGCTATTGGATAATGCCATCCAATGGGTTAAAATACAAAGGTAGCATTTTGTAACGTTGTTATTCCCAAGTAATCCCTTGGATGCAAGAGAATCAATGCACCTCTCCAGAATACAAAGTGTTAATCTCCTAGGAGTGTATCCTCTGGATTCAACATAAATAAATTAAAAAATGTTGTGGTGGGGGATGATGGGAGTTGTAGTCTGACATCAACTGGAGGGCCTTATCTTGCCCACCACTGCTGTCTAATGAGCATGTGCACAGGTATGTTATGGGCATTTTATTTTATTTTATTTTATTTTATTTTAAACTAATATCTCTGGTTCTGCTATTCTGATTTACTGGCTTAATTTTTTTTTTTTTTAATAATAATTAAAGTGTTAGTAATGTCCAAAAAAAAGTTTTTTGCATACAGAAGAGCTTAAAAAGCTGAGCTACATGCAAAAAAACGTATCTCTCAAACCGCTATGGTTTAAGAGATACAGGCGTTTAAAGTTCGCTGTTTCCTACTGACAGCTGTAAAGCTGTCAGCAGGAGATCCGTGTCGGTCGACACGATGGCGCTTGAGAAGTGCCGGGATCTCGTTACTTACATGGAATCCCTTCATTGGAATGGTCTAAAACGTGTGCCTGGTGTTCAAGCACACGTTTTAGACCATTCCAATGACGGGATTCCTTGTAAGTAACGAGATAGTGGCACTTCTGAAGCGCCACCGTGTCTACCAACACGAATCTCCTGCTGACAGCTTTACAGCTGTCAGTAGTAGACAGTGAACTTTAAACGCCTGTATCTCTTAAACCATAGCGGTTTGAGAGATACGTTTTTTTGCATATAGCTCAGCTTTTTAAGCTCTTCCATATGCAAAAACGTTTTTTTTTTTACATTACTAACACTTTAAAACAAAAGCGACACAGTACTAATCAGAGACCTTCTCCCTGTCAGATTTGGTGACAGTCCATCACTAGTTCGGGTTGTAGGTCTAACTACAGTTACTCTTGGAACCAAATGGGGAAAACGCAACCAAAAGGAAAATGTCAAGTAAGATAGAACCTTTGTCTAAACTTAAGCTGTCATTTATTTTCATAGGGGACCCACTTACAACTTATGAGAAATGCACAAGGGTGGGAACAAACACAGGTTTACTTAAAGAATCTAGGGCTGGATCCTATTGCAGGTGCTAATTTTATCTCTGCTTTTATCTTCAGTTTTCCCCATAGACTTCATTAACATTTAGCACCCGCAATAGAATCTAGCCCTTTGTGCACTCTTTTATAAAGTGACTTTCAGTAAAAATTATATAACTCCTGTATGAAAAGTCTTATACTAGGAGGAGGGGTGAACATATTATGACATTGATTCGGTTCAGGTTGGTAAAACAGCCGGTAGGGCAATATTGACTAACGGAGCAATTCTATTGCCCTACCAACTGAAACAACAAGGGACGTTGGGCCACAGAAACTGACTTGTAGCCAAAGTCCATTGTGTGTTTTCAATTCCCAAAACTCACGCTAAATAGTGTGCCTAATGGGAACATCAAAGGAAAACCGCTAACGAAAGCTAAACACACAGTCACCTCCCAAACACTAACCGTACACTACCCCAAACGGGGAAGTGCAACAATACTACCCCTAACGCTAGCCTAATGCCCAGAACTGTAACGTGTACCGGTCATCCACTGTCTCTCTTCTTCTTTAATCTTCTCTCTTCCTCTTTAATCTTCTCTCTTCCTGTAATCTTTCTTCTTCTTTCTTCTAATCTTCTTTTTCTTCTCTAAAAAAATCTGTAGTTTTAAAATAAAAAAAAAAGATCCATTGAAGATTCCTTTAAAAAAAAAAAAAAAAAAAAAAAAAAAAGCCCCAAAGATATGCTTGACTTAACCCTTTGAGTGCCGGAGGGGCACCCTTCTGGCGCTCTAAGGGTTAAATGCATGCTGGCATATCATGTATAAATAAGATACAGCCATTCCTTCCAATACAAATGTGTAAGGCCTTTATTTTTTCCCAAAATCCAAGGCATCAACAGAGTTAAAAGTCAGAATGAGGGAATTTTGAGCAGAGACTGACGTTTAAATGGCCAGTTTCTGTTCAAAATGGATTCCAGTCTACAACTGGCTGTGATTTGTCCTTACTCACCTACCAGCCAATCAGCTTCTAGGGCTTTTAGTCATACCCCCCCCCCCCCCCCCGCTAGAAGCTGATTGGATGGGAGGTGTATATGCACAAATCCCTGTCAATTGTTGGCTGGAAACCATTTTGAACAGAGACTGGCCATTATAAAAGCCAGTTTCTGTTCAAAATTCCCTCATTCTGACTCGGGCTATAGCCCGATAGGTATGGTGGGGGGGTTTACTCTGCATTGCTACTGCGTCCACCGGTGGCAGCAGAGGTGGCGGCAGTGGAGGAATGTTAACCCTTTGGATGCCTTGGATTTGGGGAAAAAACAAATGCCTTACTCATTTGTATTGGGTTAAGGGGTTAAGTCAAGCATATCTTTGGGGAATGTTTTTTTTGTTTTGTTTTTAAAAAAAGGAATCTTTCAATGGATTACTTATTTTATTTTAAACTACAGGTTCTTAAACAAAAAACAGAAGATTAGAAGGAAGATTACAGAAACAGGAAGAGAGAAGATTGAAGAAGACAACGGACAGTAGCTGACCAGGGTGCTCAAGACTCCACTGGACATAAGGAATAAAGTGATAGTAATGTCTCTATTAAATTGCAGCTTTGAATCTTCTTTAAACCGGAACTACCACCTCCACAATACTTATGCAGGGCGACTAGCTTACTAATCATTATTTTACCTTTAAAAAGTGCCCACGAATAAAGTTATGCTTAAGCTTCCGAGACCAGAATCCAGGCATCACCATGGACATCTTGAATGCGCGCCTGCGCTGTCAGTCCCCTTCACCCTTCACAGGCATTGCACTGGCCCGAACTGCTCCAGAAGAGACTGACGGCGCAGGCGTACAGGCTGCAGTAACCTGGCCTTCAGTCTCGGAATCTTAAGGATAACTTTATTCTTGGGCACTTTTTAAAGGTAAAATAATAATTAGTAAGCTAGTCGCCACCTGCATAAATATTGCAGGACGACTTTAGTGGAGGTGGTAGTTCTGCTTTAAGCTTTTTAAAACACCTAGTGCTATGTTTAATTACTTACGGTTCTATGCTTTAAAAGATATTCAAGCTAAAAGTATCCTCCCACCCCTTCTGGCCACCTCCCCTTAGTTCTGTGATCTGGTTGTGGGATAGGATTGATGCAATGAAGGGACAATCTTTATACAGTAAGTATAAGGAAAACTCTGTCCCCCTTGACGAAGGAGGGCAGGATTTTCCTTTGCTTACTGAAGATTGTCCCTTTAATGGTAAGTGTTTATTATCAGGGACTGTTTTGTAACTTAGTCGGATTGACCCTGTGAGTGCCAGCGGGTCCCTTAACGTATCTTAAGGCTAAGACATGGAACTTAATGGCATACTTCAACATTTTGTTATGTGTTTCAATGGGTGCAAAGTTAGCGTCTGAGGTACTTTTTTTTTTTTTAGTCATTATTTCTTCATAGCACAGGTAAGTGAATTGCTTACAGTGCTTGAGGAAATGCCGTCTGCTTGTTTTGTTGTTTTTTTTTGTGTTGGCCTCAACTGATTCAAGGCCTATTTCTCTCCAGCCATTTCTGGACTATGGATTTAGTCAGTTTGTTTACCCATGTGGTTGGATGTGCGTGCATATGCTTATCAAGTATAAAAAAAAGATATATATTTGGAAAATAGTGTATTCATCTCCAATAAATGTATATATTTTTTAGGGATGATGTTTTAACTCCTCAAGCTAGTGGCCTGGACTTAGACCCTACAGACAGCCTGAATTCAAAGCAGAAAGACTCACTGCAATCTAAAGGTTCATGTAAAAACCCTCCAGAAGGACATGCTGGAGAAAGACTAATTGAGCCAAAATCCAGTGATCCGCTGATAGAAACTGGGAGTATATCTGCTTCAGAATATTCTAGTCTACACAGCAGTGATGGCATTAACACCTCTAAGTCGACTTGCCTGCACAAAGAAGGGGAAAAAGTGTCTCAGTCACGTTTCATGAAAGAAAGAGGTGCACATATGGACAAGTGAGTTTATTCTTCAGATCCCATTGGTGCTATTTAGTAGTCATGTGACTGTGGGCCATAAGTACAAAAACGAAACAGTCTTGCAGTAAACCATATCGCCATTGGCAATAAATAAAAATCCCCATTGATGGAAATGGGGCTTTTAACCCTTTAAATGGAAGAGAGGGCAGAGTAATGCATTACCTTCTCTTGCATTCAAAGGCTAGAAATCCCATTTCATATCAGTGGAAAGTTTTAGGGATTTTTGTGTGTCCCCAATGATGCTGATTGCTAGCCCAGTAGTTGCTCAGTTTTCATGTTGTGCATACAACCTTATATTGTAATTGCTTATATATATCTATATATATATATATATATATATATATATATATATATATATATATATATATACCAACTTAACGCCAGACCAGAGTATCCCTCTGGAGATAGGTGGCCCATTTTTTTTCCCGAAAAAACAAGCACAATCAAGCAGGTATGAATTAGTTAATGTAGACCAATTCGGGCCCAATCCATCTGCACCATAGGGATCAAATATAAATTCCCACTGATTTTAAATGGGGCTTTTAACCCCTTGCATGCTGAAGAGATCTTCAATGCATTGCACTTCTGCTCTCTAATATGTGTGAGATCTCTCTAGCATACAAGGGGTTAAAAGACCCATTTCAATGTTGTGCCCTTTTTATTTTTCTCCTGTGGTGTAGTTTATTTTCTCCACAATTGTTCCACTGTTGACTTCATACCTGTGTCCTGTAATTTTTTTGACTCGCCATGCGGCTTTCCTCATACTTCCTTTGTTCTACCCTTTTATAAACTCTCTGTCAAACCTCAACAAATAATGTTAATACTTATGCTGCAGCTGAGTCTGACAAAATCTGGAACATAGTTGGGACAATGTACTAATACACCATGTAGTACTGAGAAGGAACTGTGGTGTATGTTTATTTTTTGGCATCCCGGGATGCACACTCCACATCATTAAGACTTTAATGCTAGCAAACCCCTATAGAATGAAAAGGAAATATGTGTAAAGTTGCACCACTTTCCTCTGCACTTTGCTAGTACATAGCATTAACTAAGGGGCAGAGGACTGGAACTCTGAGAAGCACCCATACACTTCCACACTACCCTCCCCTTGGTACAAGCAGCTTAAAATGGACATTGCTAGATGTAGCAAAAAAAAAAAAAAGTCTGATCCATTGCTTATTTTAGAGAGGAATTGTACTAATACATTGCCCACTCTTTGTTTTGTTTATATTTGGGGGATTCGGGTACACTATGTGGTCTTTGCAGTGTAAATAGTTGTCCATCAGTGATTTCGGGTTTTCTGTGAAAGATTACTGATGAGTAAATCCTTTGGTGTCTGTTAAAGGAAAATGAATGCATCCTAATAATAACCCTCCACTTACCCTTCTATGGCCAGAAAATCCTAATGCCCCCAATTAATTTTGCTCTTGTGCATTTGCTGTAGAGATAACATCTTCAATAAATCCTGGATTTCACGTCAATGGAGGAGGACATGACAGTTGCTGAATGTTTTTTATTTTTTTTATTTTGCAAACTGCAGCAGGCGCAGTACATGAAAAAGACGTGCAACACATTACTAAACAGTACATTGCACACCCTTCTGGTTCTTAAGGGTTTATATTGCCATGTGCAGTGAGTTGAGTTTGAGGCCTTGTGGTCCTGCTAATAACTGTCATGTCCGCCTCAATGAACATAATATTCAGAAGTGATGGAGGACGTGATCTCTTAAACAAAGGCAAATTTCATTGGGGCCATCAGAAGTTTCAGACCATAGTAAGGTAGGTTTATTATTAAGAGCTGGGTTTTATTACCATTAAATTGGTGACAAATATTCTTCTATTCCTGCACAGTGAAGAAGACCTTTATCGAGATGAAAAAGAAATTGAAGAAGAGAAGATTATGAAAGTGCCTGTGACTAGTGAAAAGGATTTTGCAGGTACAAAAAAAAGGCTTTTTAATTCCGTCCCATGACGTCCGTTTAGGACAAGCTGTGTAATAGCTCTGTACCGCAGCCTGTCAATCTTTACCTCTTCCCCTCCCCAGTTGTTCCCCTAGTAAAAATCCCAATGTTGCTCTGTGCAGCTCCAAAATGACTTCTGTCAGCCGTTTGGGGGTGGGGATTCAGAAAAGTGACACCCATGACTTCCTGAGGAGTGGGTTGACTGCATCCCGTAGGTTTGTGGATTAGATCCAGAAACTTTGTGGAGTTACATATGCAGACTTTTTATTGTTGGGATTAATTTATTCTGTCGGCCCCCATGACTGAACTGTGATCATGGGATCAGCGAGGGAGCACCAGGGGTCTCTGTTCATCTCCCAAGTAATCTGCCTGGCTTTCCAATGCAGCATTAGCTACATCTGCAGATCTGTCCCAGAGGAGATACCAGAGGGAACATACCTGCTAATTGGGCACTATTCAGGAAATAGTTGCCTTTTCATTATACTGCCTTCGCTGAAGTGCATTGCTTTTTTAAAACTGGGCAAAGTAAAATAAGCATGTGCAGTTCACTGTGAACTTTTTGCCTTTAGTAATAAGCTACGAAATTCCCTTCTGCTTTAAATATGCTTTTCAAATATACAAGACTAATATTTTTATTTTTGCCTTAAAGCTAACTTGCAAACAAAGTGCCAAATGTAGAAGTCTTTAAAGGCACACTTCGTAGACCGTTCTAATGAAACATTTCTTTGATTACAATGTTATTTCGGCTCTGCAGACGAGACCGGCGACCAGGATCTCAGTCTGTCAGCTAGATCGCTGACTTGTGTAAAAGGTGCGGGAGTGGGGAAACTTTAGAAGCTTCTTTCTCTAAAATGATCAAAATTTGAGCAGCAGGACTTGGATCACTTACTTTATTTTTTTTATATGTGCAATATTAAACATTGTTAAATCAAATATTACTCTCTTTAAGTGTAGAAACATTAACCAGTAAAGTAGCTCCCAGTGAGCAGTGACTCAAGAGATGGTCCATTGAAGAATTTGTCGGTCCATGTTTTTTTTTCTCTAAAAACCACCATCCTCAAACTCCGGCCAATGAAAAGCCATAATGGTGCATTCTGTGTCCAGGGTGGAGACTGAGCCATACGTCCGTTACTTTTAAAACAATACTCATTCATTATTTCCTTTGTACTGGTACAATAATAGCTCAGCAGTAAACCTTAGCACATATATGCCTGGCAAATAAAAAACAAGAATAAAACCTGGAGCTCCAACACCCGCAGCTCAATCACAACCCAGAGACAGACTGGCAGACCTGAATACGTACAAACCTATCTTCCCTCCCAAGGAAAAGTGTGGGGGAAGGAGAATGAAAAGGTGACCAATGATTTTGTGAGTAACCTCTTGTTTATTTTTAGATCTGTTGCTTAAATTGATAAAGTGGATCCCCTGCTTCTGCTTCTTCTGTTCCATATGGTATAATATTGTTTTACTATAATAAACTCTGAGTTTTTTAATTTCTCTCTTTTCCTCCTCCTTGATTGCAGTGAGGTCTATGGATACTGGCTTGGTTATGGTAATGATAATAGTGGGATTCTACTCTGAATATTGACTATATTCACATGTACCTGTAGCCGCATCCAGGCCACTGGTCCCAAAATACCAGAGGCATCCAGGCCAGACAGGCTCTTCATCAGCACCAGTCTACAGCAACCAACATGCCACCACAGCTACACCTCTAACACTTTCTTTTGTTTTTCTCAGGGTACCTCTAACCTGCAATCTAAAACTTTCAGGGCACATCTAAAATATTATAGGTCAAGTAATTAGAGATTTCTCTTACATCCTTTGTGGAACATAGGACCCATGGGTAAAGTTCTCTCCTCCAGGATGGAAGAACTCTTAAACAAAAAAGATTTCTCATGCTGAGACTCCCAGCCTGCACCATCTGGGCATTCCCAGTTTCAGCAGTGACTTTACAGGAGGTGTATGGACAAAGTTTCACTCCTAGTTAGTCTTCCTTTATTTTCTCTTAAAGCGGAAGTATCATGTCCAGACAACGTTAACCAGTTAGTGAAATATATACACCTTTACCCTAATAATGTATATAAAACAGCTGTGCAGTAATTGTATAGTTATAAAACTGACCTATTTATCATGCAGCGAGAAGAAGCAGACTGCAGCTATCTTTGCAATTATATTCTACTGCGAATGTCCGAACAGTTCCCGAGGCCGTCACTCAAAAAGTTAGTATCCTCCCACTGCTGTTTTTTTTTTTTTTTTTTTCCTCTTCCACACGTACATGCTCGAGCGGCGCGCCTGTTAATTGTAAACACTGTAAAACTGTAAACATGCCTGGTCACGAGAATCTAAAGCTAATGACGTAAGGGTTTTTTGTGTAGCTGGTGGGAGTTACAAGAGAGCCGATTGTCTCTGTTGCTGTCATGCGCAATGTGCTTTTCTGGGGAAAGACGTCACCAGGTACTTTTTGCACTTACGATTTATTCTTTAATAACACTTAAAAAAAAAAAAATACACAGCGCGTTATAACGGATGCTAACACTTCAACTGAAGCTAAATCTTGTAGGGGTGTTAGTTCCGCTTTAATTTTGTGCTGTAGGTTATGGGGCTGTATAATCCCCCATTAGGCAGCTCCTATTCCTGTCCACCTTTGGAAAGATTGACTAGTGCACAGTCTTCCAGAACCTGAGTCAGTGGAGGATGTTTTGCTTTATGAGACAGTTTCATCATACCTTCTGAAGCTTCTCTGTTTGTATTCTCCCCCCCTCCCCCCGAGTACTCAGTGGCTCTCCTGAATATGTCATAATCTAACGGAGACATGGGAAGTCCAAGGCTGCTAAGGCTTCAGGGGTCCCTTTAACCCTTTTCTTCCTCATGCCAGACTGGGTTTCCTATGAAATGTTCTGGTACTCTGTGTCCCTCTTTCTCTGTGGCCCCTGCTCTTCATGGCTGTCACCCATATGAGTCATTGCGGCAGTCTGAAGCTCTTTTTTTTTTGTCATTCCTGAGGATCCCAAGGCAGGGAAGCCTGCCTCCAAGGTAACCATTGCTTTTTGGATCAAGTCCACGATTCATAAGGCTTATGAACTTAGAAAGAAGCCTGTTCCATTTTGGGTCACAGGTCATTCTACGAGGTTTATTGGGGCATCTAGGGCCTACAAGAATCAAGCCTCAGCTGATCAGTTGTGCAAGGCGGCCACTTGGTCGTCCGTGCATACCTTTTCAAAACACTACCGTGTTGATGTGCTGGCATCTGCTGATGCCAGTTTTGAGAGGAAGGTCCTGGAGGCGGCCTTGCCTGTCTAGGATCTTCTTCGTCTTTTCAGTACTCTTTCTCTTTTGAGCCCAGTTGGCTGTAGTTCGGTGTGCTGTGTAACAGTTACAGGGGTGTGTTTTACCCCTGTTCAGTGTCCATTGACACTTTGTTGCTGTTTATGATCTGTTGGTTCATTGGTGCTCTGGTGACTTTGGGGGCCTGCGCCTGGTCCTTGTCTTTCTTCCCGCACTGTGAAACTCAATGGTTGGACATCCCAAAGTTACCAGTAACCTATATTGGACGACAGAGAGAGAGGATTTTAGTCTTACCTGTTAAATCCTTTTCTCTTAGTCCATATAGGTTACTGGTCTCCCACCCTGTCAAGGGACCATGCTTGGCTCTCCTGCTTCAGAACGTGGGGGTTCCTTAGAGTTCATGCTCACAGGAGTCTTCCTTTACCTTCTTTCTACCTAGTCTATAGTTAGTTTTCAAATCTTACTGGATGGGGATTGGCCAGCTGCAACCTAAGGAGAGGAGGTAGGCTCCACCCCTGCATTCACTTCTCAGAATTGTTCCTGCCTTCTTAAAGGGGCTGATCGCCTACCCAAAGTTACTAGTAATCTATATGGACTAAGAGAAAAGGATTTAACAGGTAAGACTAAAATCCTCTATTTTAACTTCCCACTGTAAAACCAAATACAGGTCATCTGTGTCAAACCTCAAATTAGGGATATTTCATAGAGATATTAAATGAGGTCAGAAGTCCATCCTGTATTCTTTTTACGTCAGTGATGTGTTTCGGGCTGGTCCACTGAACTTATTTTTTCTACATTTGAATATATTTAGATAAGTTGGATCTCAAGTACTCTAAAAGGGTTGTACCATGCTTGATGGACTTTATAGTTTCTGTGCTAAAAGTTTGATGTATGGGGTTTTGATTTTGTGCTATAAGGGGTGGAGTATGTTGTTGGTCACTATATATTAGCATGGATCTAATGAACGGTATTTTTAAAAAAAAAAATTTGAGTGGTGCATAGTCATCTATTATTAACCAAATAATTTTAGCTTGGTTAACAATGTAGCATTATACAGTGCTTTTTACAATTTAGATCTCATCAAAATGAGACTCTTCATTGTACCCATTCCCTCTTCATTTCCTAGAAGCATCTTCATCAAACTGTGCATGTTTAGAATTAAATCTTTAAATATGTATAAATTCTACCAAATGATGGCTACTTGCTTGTTAGCTGTGGATTTCTTTACACATTTTTATTTTTTTGTATATGGCTTATAAAAGTATTGCTTTGTTAATAGGTGATCATAAGCTAGGCGTGGGACCAGAAATGGACATTGTGGAATACTGTCAAAAGGAATGGCGAGGCAAGACTTCAGTAGCAAAAATAATGGAAAAGGTACTGTAATAGATGTAACATAATGGAATAGAAAACCTTTATTATGATAAAAAAAATTTTTTTAATTATTTTCCTGCTGTGCAATACAAGGATGAGCCCACTGCTGAGTTATGCTTTGTTTCAAAAACATTACAGTGCAAACGTTAAAATACAATTCTGCTCTATGAGGTAGGTGAGACACTGGCTAAAGTTCTTCTTAGAATACAGTTTACACTGTAATAATATTTAAATAAAGCAACTGCCAGTAATGGACATACACTTGTAATACTCAGCAGTCAAAACTTTGCAGTATGTTTTTTCCTCCCTAGTAAAACTTTATGGATACATTTTAAGATCATTGAACTTAAACTATCATCATTTAAAAAATGCATGTATTTCTTTGTGCAGCACTTATTCACACGTTTTTAACAGTGGCTTTTTTTCTTTGTTTGATAGATGCATTTGCGTAGGAATTTGTTCTTTTAAAGAGCCAGTAATGTCCCTTAAAAATATTTAGAGTTAGGTAGTGATTAAAAAAAGAAACTAATTGCAATAAACCCTATCTCTGAAACTGCTACGGTTTGAGAGATAAAGGGATCCATAGTTCCCCCCTCCCTCCCTAGACGCTAACAGCAGGAGATCCCGGTCCGGGGACCAGCAGGAGGCTCTGCAGCAGAGCCGAAATTGCATTACTTAAAAAGAATTAATTCATTGGAAATGTCTACAAAGTGTTCTTGCAAACCAGGCACACTTTGCAGACCTTTCCAATGAACAAATTCTTTTGAAGTAACGCAATTCTGGCTCTGTTGGAGAGCCTCCTCAAGTCGTATGACTCGAATCTCCTGCTGGCAGCTTTACAGCTCACAAACCAGAGAAAGGGAGGGAGGGGGGAACTATGGATCCCTATATCTCTCAAACCGTAGTGGTTTGAGAGATAGAGTTTGTTGCAATTAGTTTCTTTTTTTAATCACTACCTAACTCTAAATATTTTTATGGGACATTACTGTCCGTTTAATACAGTAGTCCATAATAACGATTTCTCTTTTGTCCAGCATGGAACACTGGAACCATGGGATAAAGTATGATCCACTCAGGAAGGCAGGGCACTTGCCTATTCCGCTTTACCCCCACAAAACATGCTTAGTTTTAAAAGTGACCTCAAAGGAGGTGCATCAGCGCAGATATTCTTAGTTAACCTATTTTGTTTTCTTAACTTACATGAGGCTGTGTGGTCCCCCATTAGGCAAGCTTCTATCTCTGATCTCCTGTATGGATACAGACCTTGGGGAAGGCTTTAAAGAGTCCTGGGTCTGCTAAGAGGATGGCATTCTCTCATAAACAGTTTCCTCATATCTCATGTTTATTATACAAAGGAGCTTGAAGAAGACTCCAGTATCAGAATACACTTGTCCCATGAGTACGACCCCCTGTCTGAAAAGAAGATGAAAAGTGCAGAAAAACACCAGAGGACAAACCTCTAAGTGTAGCAATTTCATAAAAATCAGTAGCAATAAAAAATATAATATTGCACTCACATATCCTTCCTTTTGGGCATAATGCATCTCAGTAGGTAATTGCTTTCTGCACCACGATGCTGTGTCCTTCTTATTCCATCTCAACCCTGGAAGTGTCAATGTAGCTGTTGTAATCCTCCACTCCATCCCAAGCAGATGTTCAATAGCTCACAAACCCACCACTTCTCACTTTCTTTCTCCCCTCCAGTGTGGACAGATAGAGGTAGCCATGCAATTATCAGAGGTAATATAATGTCTAAATAGTTTATACTTTCTTTCTGAACGTTGCCTGTAAATTTAAGGTCCATATTGTCGTCATAAAGATAACGAATGAATTCAACAGAAGACTCTTCAGATCTCTTTATAAGCACTACATGTTTTCTAAATGGATTGTCATTCCATAGGTGTGACCTCTCCCTGTATGCCATGTACAGATTTGCTATGAAAGGTGCAAAAGCAGATCCCATAGTGATTCCTGTCTTTTGTAAATAATGATGACCATCCAAATAGAAAACAGTTATGCCCTAGAACAAACTCAATACACTGTAAGATACAGTTCTGTTTTTCTGATGTGAGGAGGATAAAACCTTAATTTGTTCTGTTATATATAAAAAAAAGTATTATAATAAGACATAAATCGTGAGAAAGGCATGTGAATAATGCTTATGTGTCACAAGTCACACAGGCATTGTTATCTCCTTACTCCAAATCTTCCATAATTTGCATTAACTGCATGGTGTCCCTCAGGAAAGAAGGCAAGGTAGACTATTAACCAAAGGTTGCAACAATTTGTCTGTATATTCAGAAAGATTGGAGGTGAGGGAACCAGTGCCCAAGAGGACTGGACATCCAGGCTGATCAGTCAAACATTTTACGGATTTTAGGCAAATAGTAAAATATTTGGATTTTGGTATGTTCCACATATAGGAATGTTTTTTTCTTCTTTAGTAAGTATATCCTTGGTAGCCCCTTCATTCACTAATTCCAACAGTTCCTTTTTATAGCCTTGAATAAGGTATCCCTTTAACAATACGTATGTGTCTGTATCTGATAATTGTCTCAGCTTCCTTCAAATAATCTTCCATATCTAAGTAACATATGCTACCTCCTTTGTCTGCCGGCTTTATGACAATAGTGGAATCCTTTTAAAGATCTCTTAGGGACAATTTTTCTAAATCTCTCAAACCAAATATTTTGATGTACTCCCCTTGGTTATGACTGGCAATAATTGTGGAGTGTGGTTTCTTGTTGCTGTGAAAAGCATCCCAAATGTTCCTTTCCATCATTTCCACATCCCTATGAATATGACACACAAGGCCTATTGATCCCCCTAGTCTTATCCCTAAAATATTTCTTCAAAGTAGGTCCCCCGATATATTTATTGCCATCTATATATAGCTGAAATTTATGGTATCCTTTTAAAAGGATGTCGCCATGTTGAAAAAGGTGACATGAGAATCTCACCTTACATAAAAGCGCAAGATTCTCGTGTTGCATCCTTAAACAGCGCAGCATTGCCCGAATACTAGATCTAAAACAGCCTGGCTGGTAAAGCCCCTCCAATATTGGAGATTGCACTGAATTACAAAGAAACTTTTAGCCATTGCCCTTTCTTATTAGCCATGCTATTGCCGCTGCCTATAGGATGGATTAAAATGGTCTGTATTGGACCATGAAATTCACTGACACAAACATGCACATAGCTGCCTCATGTGAAACAATTGTTCCACTGCTCTCCCAATGAGTGCTAGCTCTCAGAATTTAGCATGTTAACCTTTTCAGTGACAGGTCCCCAATCATTGGAAACCTCTGTGGCACTCAAAGGGTTAAACTACATATCGAACAAAGGACTAAAAATCCTAGATGTTTGTTCGATATGTAGCTTAGGTTTAGCTATAGGTGTGTGTCTAGACGTGATTGTGTTTATTATTTTATCCAAGATTTCTTCCTCCTCCCCCACCAGCTATGATAAGCAAATTTAAACATTTTTTTTTTTTTTGGGGGGGGGGTAGGGAGTATATAATATACTAGTGTAAAAGCCTGTGTACACAGGCCAGCATTCTGAGTGTTTGGGCAGGCTCTACTGCGCATGACTGCTTCGACAGTCTCTACTGCACATGATCGCTTCGGACAAACATACATCTGGCCTTTTATATTATAGGATATTATACATTTATAATTTGTGTATTTTTTATACATTTTTTTTTTTGGTAACTTTTATTCCCCCTTTTCAATCTATTTTTGAAGTCATTGTTTATATACATATATTTTTATAGTTATATAGTTTTAAATTGGGACATCTAGTACCTGAAAAACAGTTTCAGTTAGGGATTGGTATTTATAGGAATTTATATGTTGGAGTATTGAAATGTATAATAACAAATACACAGGTGGATTTAATTTAATTATGGTATTATATACAGTGTGTGATGTTTTCTATGGTTTGCACCATGGTATGTTTTTATAAATTCACTTTTGTCTTTTTATAGATATTTACCATAAACTAATTTCATTAAGGATATGTTTATGCAGGGATACTTATGCTTTGCTTGGTTGCCTGTAAATGCCGGGGGTGGGGGGCATGCATATTTATAAGATGTAAATTATGCAGAGTTAATCTGATGGGTATACTGGCCACCCAAAAGTAGTTGAGGGACCAGGTGCAGAGGTCTCCCCTTTGATCTACCCCAGAGAAAGTGGGCTGAGACCCATTATACATGTTAGGACACTCGTGCACTCGTTTGTTGTGTCATCTGTCATCATTGGGTGAGTATTGCACTCAGTAAATGCCAGTCCATCATGTTGCCCCCTGTGAGAAGCCTTCTACCTCTGACTGATAATTACATTGCTCCCTCTATCTGCACACTTTGGAGGTATAATACCTAAAGTGGAAGGGGTTAATGAGCTACTGAACATCTACTAGTGAATAAGAGAGAGTGGAAGAGTAGAACACTATGTGGACACTTCCAGAGTTGAGACAGAATAAGAAGGGCTCCACATCGCAGTGCAGAAAGCGAGGACTTATTTTGGTGCATTATGCCCAAGAGGAGTGCGTGCAATATGTTATCTTTTATTGCTGTTGATTTTGATTAAATTGCTACACTTTAAGGCTTATCTTCTGGTTTCTTGTCTTGGGCTTTTTTTCTTCCCTTCAGCTCCTGATCACTAGATGTACAAGATCACTACAGTAGAGGCCTGCATACTTAAGCCAGAGTGGAGTGCTAAGACGATATTAGCTATCATCTCATCTTTTTCACTTCACTTACATCTATATTCCCATCCTCATACGTTACTAGTATAGTAATTGGATTGTTCCAGCTTAAGGGTTGGATACAAAATGTGGCTGATTGAAGATGACATATTGTGTATCATCTCTATTATTCATTAGAGTTGAACTTTTTTTCTTATACCATATTGAGGATTAATTCTTCTCATCTATGGACCTTTTTCAAACATATTTCTTAGGTGTTCTTGTCTAAGTGATTTTAGGTTTTATACATATTTTAATGAGGTTATTGATTTATATATCTTATATTGGTTTTAATTGAGTGGTTTATTTAGTTGGGACATAGTGTGACCATTTCCTTTTCCTGACACCAGTCCTTGTTAGTTTATATAAGATGCCCTGTTCTGTCTAGTAGCTGCTTTCTGAGATCTGTGGTTATGTTGCTACTTCTACACTCTAGTCTACTCATTTCTGTTAGTCCCATTACCCTCCTTATCGAAGAGGCCTTTATTGTTGTCTTACAAATATTTCTCTGAATTTACTTATTCACACTTGTATAGCCTATTGTTCATTGTGTGCAGGTGAAAACCAAGTACAGACCTAAAATGGTGTACAGCAAATACAGGCAACTGTAGATACTATGCAAAAATACATACATCGGTACACTTATCTGCTGTGTGAAGGACAATTGGGTAGGTAATTGCCTCTGTTAAACACATTAAGAACCACTCATTCCTACAGGTGTACCCGTGTAAGTAATCCATGTTTTTGAGCTTTTTAGCAAAAACCATAGTTGGTACTAAAGTATGAATATTTGGTGCTACTACCCATTAATATTGTGATTTTAAAACAATATTATAAAAGTTGCCCCAAAGACTGGTATTTTGGGGCCTTATTTGCAAAGAAAAGTGGAGCAGTTCTGTGCCAAACCAACGGCAACAAAGGGAACAATAAAAATGCCATTGATTTAAATGGGACTTAGAAGCCATCGAATTATAGTGAGGTCTCCAGCCCATTCAGTTATTCCTCCTGGACTACATTGTACCAGTTGTGTAAATGCTATAAACCTGTTTGTTTTACAGGAGTACCATAGTAATTTTATATTGCATTCTGGGAAAGAGATGAGCCTTGAGCAACATCTCTCCATAGGATTTGATAGTAACCACTCCACCACTTTGCAACTATCTGAACAGTTATGGATAACAATTTGAACAATGTATCCCAGATTTATACAGCAGGATAGGCCCTGCAATATATATATTCGTTTCATTATAAAACCCCACTTATCCTTTAAATGTGTGTTAGTGATTTTGTGTAGGTAATTAAAGTGTAATGAAATTGTGTTGAATAATTATATATATTCTGTGTTTTCCCTAGGGTTATGAAGAAGTGTCTCACTGCTTTGCATCAATTAGGCGCATACGGGGGGATAACTACTGTGCTTTGAGGGCCACTTTGTTTCAAGCTCTTAGCCAGACCACCAACGTTCCAGAATGGCTGAATGATGATCTACTACAAGTATGTGTTTGCATTCTAAATCACTGAATTCTATTAAGTGTCTTTAATCCTGCCTCCTACTGGCCACATGTAACATGGTGGCAAATGTGTGACTGGACCATATGTGCAAAGTGGAGCCATTCCTTGTCAAACCAATTGCGCCATAAGGAACAAATATTTAAATGTGATGTTTAACCCCTTTAATACTAGAAAGATTTGCGATGCATTGCTGCACAATGCTTTGGAGACCTTTCTGGCACTTGAGGGGTTAAAATCCACACTTAACCCTTTGAGTGCCAGAGGGTACACAACGCATTGCTTTGAAATGCATTGCATACTCCTCTGGCATTCAAAGGGTTAAATCAATGGCATACCTCCCAAGTGTTCCTTTTTAGGTGGGACAGCCCCTCTATTCCTCTTTCCTACCCTGCCTGGTATCGCTCTTTTTAGGAGATCAGGATGTGTAGTGTGTACATAAGTGTATCACATTATCCACAACAATAAACTCATATTAGTGATTCATTTATAAACTCACATAGTGTTTAAACAGTCTGTGCAAGTAAAATACTGTGGGCTTGTGCTAAATCAGTTAATCTGTTACATAAAGAGCTGTCAGTGTGTCATGAAGTAACCTAAAAATTCTCATTAGTGCCCCACCTATTAACCACACCCCCAGCAACACCACCTAAAGCAAAAGTGTCCCTCTCTGGCCATTTCAAATATTGGCAGGTATGCCATGGGAATTTGGGTAATTCTTAATTGTTTCCTGTGGCATAACTGGTTTGCCCCAGAATTACGTGTGCATTTGTATAAATGGCACTCTGCATACATACGTTACAAAACAACAATGGAGCATGTATCGCATCTTGGTCAGAAATGTTTATTTTTCTGTTTTATTTGCCAATGCATGTGTTTCTCCATATATATGTATGTGTGTGTGTGTGTGAGACTAATAGATACATATCATCTTGCCACAAGGAAAACGAACAATCAAACCGAACAGCAAATTGCGCTATTGGGAAAACAGTGATACATCATGCACATTTACCAAGTGCATCACAATGGCCCAACAGCTAATTACATAATTGTCTGACTGTAGGAAAATTAATGGGAGTGGCAGTAAAGCACAAATTCAGAGCATAAAAAGAAATTTGTACATGTATGCAAGTAGGAGCAAAGGTCTAGGAGCCAAAATGTTACATTATGTGCCATTGCTTTATGATCATACATGCCCCCTAGATGCTTGACGATAACCAAGTGTGTGTGTGTATATTATATATATTATATATAACTAGTTGAACAGCCCGTTACACGGGCCACAGTGTCACAGCCACCTGGTCGTGGGGCAGTCACGCGCAGTAGAGACTGGCGACGCCACGGCTGATACAGAGCTGGACGCTCCTTCGGAGCGCCCAGCTCTGTATCAGCCGCGGCACGGGCAGTCTCTACTGTGCATGACTGCAGCACGCGCAGCAGTGTCTACTGCGCATGTCGTGACGTTACACACGATTTAGCGAATTATTATATAGGATATGATCAACTGCAGGATGAAGGCCTCCTCAGCAAGTCTCCAACAACTTCAGTCCTGTTCCTTTTGTTGCCACTGTGTACCAACAAATTTGGTAATTTCATCTACCCATCTTGTCTTTGGTCTTCTTTTTGAGCTTTTAGTATCGAGTGGAATCCATTCCAAAATTTGTTTGGCCCATCTACCATCAGGACTTCTTTATATGTTTTCTTCCCATATCCATATCAGGTGCTTTACTCTTTTAATATTGGCACAGACTTTTGCTTGCTGATGACTCCATGCTCACATTTTTCGGTGTCTTTTTTTGTTATGTTTAGAATTCGCTGCTCCATACGTCTCTGTGTAACCTTAAGTTTTTCTAAGGATTTGGCATTCAGTGTAAATGTTTCACAGTCATACGTAAGGACTGTGAGGACACATTTGTCAAGAAACCTTTCTCTTGAGGCAGAGTGGTAAATTTATCTTAATGACAGTACTAACAAGTTCTCCAAATGCTTGCCATCTCACTCCATTTCTGTCATGGTGTTTCCATCTGTTGGCATTTCCTGTCCAAGGTAAACATACTTGTCCACTTCTAGATCTAGTCCATCTACTGTGTTTTTCCTTAGAATGGTAAATTTTGTTAAACTTGACTTGTGTTTTGTTGATATTAATCTTCAGACCCAAATTTTTGTTTTCCTGTTGTAGCTCTTCAAGGCAGTCTTGCAGTTCGTCAGAACTACTGGGATAGAGTATGATATTGGTTGCAAAACATATGTTATGTAGGTAGTCTCCATTGGTCTTAACTCCTTTTTTTTGTCCCAATTTAATTTGCAGAAAATTTCTTCTAAATAGGAAGAAAATAGTTTTGGGAAGATTGTATCTCCTTGTCGGACGCCTTTTTCTAAGTTGATCTGGATGGTCATTGTTGATCTGTGTTGATGCAATTATATTTTGATATATTGATTGGAGGATATTGATGTAAGCGTTTTCTATTCCTTGGTTTATCAGGGCATCGATTATTGCTTGCTTTTTCACTGAGTCAAAGGCTTGTCGGTCAGTGAAGGTTGAATTAATTATACTGCTTTTTATTTTGTGCCATGTTAAATATTTTGTCCATTCTCCTTGATGGTACCTTTGTGAAAACCTTGCAGATGACTGGCAATAGACTACTGGTCGGTAGTTTTTTAGATTCATCATATCACCTTTTTTTTAGTAGGATGACTTCTGTGTTTTTCCATGTTTTGCTGAGTTGTACGCATTTTGAAAATAGTTTAGATAGTGCTTTGAATAAGGGTTGACCTGCTTTCAACATTTCGGTAGTAACTTTATTAGATCCAGCTGCTTTGCCATTTTTCATTGATTTTATTTCAGCTTCTACTTCTACCAAAACGTTTGGCACAGCTTCAGCCTTTCGCACTGTATTCAGTGGTTGTCCTTCATCCTTATAAAGATTTCAATAAAATTCTTCCACTCATTTTAGTATTTGTTGTTGAGTTTTTGCTGTTGTACCATCTTCAAGCTTTAATGCAAACATTTGGCTTCATGTATGGCCATCTTTCTTATTACTTTCTTTAGCTCTTATGTCCTTTTGATGAGCTCAACACTGAACTTGCACATTTCTTCTTTTATGCACTTCCTTATGGTCTTGCACATGTCTACATATTCTACTCTCTTTCTAATATTACCGTTTTGCTTCATCTCTCATCGCTTTTTCATCATGGGAACTGTTTCTTTTGATAATCGGGTTGGTTCTTCCTGTTTCCTTTGCCTAATTTCATACTAGGGAGCTGCAAATGGAGATTCTCAATATATGGTCCATGTGTTATCTCTCCTCCTATGTATCTATTTCACCAGACAAAGGTTGGATCTCCTTTTCTGGTAATCATAAGTTTAAAATAAATGTAGTCATATTGTTGGGAAGGAGAACCGTGCAGATTGTTGGTATACAAGACACCAGGCTGTGTCAGCCAGTACCGTACCTTGCATAAATTGACAAAGCTAAAAACATATTATTTAATTAAAAAAAAAAAAAAAATAACATATAGGTTATTTTGAAGGCTCTTTCAAATTAACTTAATTTGTTATATGGCTTCTTTCTACTTTAAAGGCATAGCCTTTTTAGTGATCGCCGATTTAAAGGCAATGTGTTTGTTTTAATTGTTCATGCACCTAGTGGCAGTCCCCAGAACACTGAGAATTGGCAGATGCTGTAGTCTAATTTGTAAATATCAGCTACTGGAGTCTATTATAGAATCTCAGGGACCTTTCGTCCTGGTAATATCCCTTCCCTAATGACCTGATTCATGCTATTGATCCTAATGCACCTAATGTGGAGTAAAAACAATTTGATTTTCCTGTACCATATTTAAAAATGATGGCTTAATACCAAAAATGTAATTGTTTTGATCAAACTGCAGGCTATTTTCATTTCTCTGTCTTTCTCTCTCTCTCTCTCTGCCCTTTGTAAAAGCCTAGAATAGAATGTTCTTGACCAACTAATCCTTTTGTTCATTCAGTCCTGTAATTTCAAACATTTAACCCACATTCATTTTGTATTTTGTTTTGTCTATGCGCTGTATCCCTTTTTCTCTGTCGTCCAGTACAGGTTGCTGGTAACTATGGGTAGGCGATCTGCCTCTTTACGTAGTCAGGAACAATTCTAGAATTGATTGCAGGGGGTGGAGCCTACCTTCCCCCCTTGGCTGCAGCTAGCCAACCAGCTCCAGAAAGATTTGTTCCTTGGTGAAGACACAGGCAAGAGAACTGTTCTGCTATAGTTTTAGAAATGTTTTTATTTTTCTGTTATAAATGGAATACCACCATTAGGCGGATTACTATAACGGACAAAGATGTGGCTAGCTCAGTATCCAGGTGCTTTTTGTGGACCTTAAGCCCTGAGAGGAAAATCTTGGATACAAGTTCCTTTCTCAGGAGTTGCCCACCGAGGCATCTTCTTGATACGTGGTAATCTGAAGACAGACAATCTGCAGGAAAGGTGAGCAACCCTTTGAGTGCTGCAGGTCCACATGTTCCACAGTGCCCCTCCGCACAGGGTTTTTTGTCCTTGGGAGTTCTTATTGCACACTCCTGCTCTCATTGGGTCTATCTGTATGTCTGTTGGGAGTTTTGGAGCAGGTTTATGTGGTAACTTAACTCTTTAGCTGCTGGTTTGCATCCTTTTTTGTCACTTTCCATACTGGGTTCAGTGTTTTTTGGGTCTTCTAACTTGTTCTAGTGATGTCTCATGTAATTTTTTTTCACAGTTTTAACTTTGACAAAATTTGAGTTCTTCTCTTTACCACATAGACGCCATTGCTCATTCACTCCTATGGGACTGTACAGTTTGGGACATATCTATGCAATGTAGCAACTTCAGAGAGGGCTCATTTTCATTGTCTGACCTTGCTCTATCATCCGGTTACCATTGCAAGTGTGTTGGGGGGCTCAGGGGGCTTCGGGCACTGTTGGGGTACTTATTCTGTGAAAACTACATTTCCCATTTTAATCTTTCGCACTTTATTTGGGTGATTCATTATACTAAACATTTTTGACACTGTGAGAATTCTCAGGTCATTTATGCCCAGCATGTTCTGATGTCCCTGAGTCTCTCCCAGGGACCTCCAGCCATGCATTAGAGCCAGTTTGGGTGCAAGAGTTCAAGACTGCTACTAGGGACCTTTGGTCTACATTGCAACTGCAGACCCCCTCTTCAGTCAAATCTTCCCTGCCTAAACCGCAGGGAGTACCTGACGTATCAGATTCCTCTGAGGAGGAACTGTTGGTGGATTCAGATGTTGAGGAATGTTCTGCTGTGGGTTCCTCTCAGTTTTTTGGTGACCCCTTTGATGCTGATCCTGAGCCCTCGGCTGACGGTCTGATCAGGGCTGTCTTGACTACCCTAAACATTTCCTTAGTTCAGGAGGTTTCTTCAGATCCTTCTGATGTGTTTCAGGAGTCTAAAAAGCCCCTTAATTCTTTTCCACCTAACCCCACTCTTGATCGCCTTGTGTCTTATCAGTGGAAATCTCCAAACAGGAAACCTTCTGTTTCCAAGAAATGCCAGACTTTACTCCTTCTCTGAGGCGGCGCTTGCTCAGTGGGTTCTTCCCCCCCAAAGTGGATGCTCCTATCTCCAGGCTATCTAAGTCTACTGCCTTGCCAGTTTCTGATGCGTCTGCTCTAAAAGACTGGACTGACAAGAAACTTGAGGTTTCCTTCAAGTCCGTTTTTGCCAATGCTGGGACCGCCATGCGTCCAGCGTTTGCTGTGGCATGGGTTAACCGGGCCATTGCGGTCTGGACTGAACAGCTCACCCTGGCTGTCCATCAGGGTGCCCCTACTTCGGATATGTTGCGCCTTCTTGCCAACATTTCTGAGGCCCAGCACTATGTTTCTGCTGCCTTATTTGATGCAATCCGTTTGCTGGCTAAGGTTTCCACCATGTCTGTGGCTGCCAGACAGGCTTTTTTGGTCAAGATCTGGTCTGCTGACACTGCTTCCAAGAAAGCCTTGCTCTCCTTGCCTTTTCAAGGTACATCATTGGGCCAGATCTTAAGGATCTGATTAGTGAGGCCACAGGGGGGTAAAAGTACCCTTCTGCCTTTGGTCCCCAGGAAGAAAACCACTCTCAAGCGTAATCCGTTTTTTCGCTCCTTCCAGACTGAGACACGTCCGACAGTTCTCTCAGCTCCACATGCCTCCTCCAAGCCCAAACTGCAGTGGAAGCCCAAGGTCTCCTCCAAGCCCAAGGCTTCCAAGCCTTCTTCGGCATGACTCACTGATCCCAGGGCCCCACTCTGCTGTGTGTGGCCATTTGCGTCACTACCACAGCGTCTGGGAGGATTCAGTGGCAGACCTGTGGGTTTTACAATAGGTGACAGAAGGGTACAGGATCCCTTTCGTCTCTCTCCCTCCCTTTCGCTTGTTCCCTTCTCACACGCCTCAGGGCGCAGAGAAACTCCATCTATTCAACGGCGCTATTCAGGCTCTTCTGGACAAGGATATTCTAGAGCCGTTTCCAGTTCAGGACAGAGGTATGAGTTTTTACTCAAACCTCTTTGTGGTCTTCAAGAAGGATGGCGGTTGTTGTCCCATTTTGGATTTGAAAGATCTCAATTCCTTTGTGATCAGGACTCATTATCACCAGGAGTCCCCAAGGACAGTGATTGCTGCTATGTCCCCGGGGGAATTCCTTGCTTCTCTGGATCTTCAGGACACGTATCTACACATCGCCATTCATCCAGAGAGCCAGCAGTATCTCAGATTTGCCTGCGACCGAGGGCACTTTCAGTTTTCAGCTCTTCCCTTTGGTCTGACTACAGTTCCTCAAATCTTCAACCATTTCCTGGGAGCTTTAGTATCCGTCCTCCACCGGGACAGCATCAGAGTTGCTCTATACGTGGACGATCTGCTTCTGAAAGACCCCTCTGCAGAACTTCTTCATCAGCAGGTTCAGGACTGCATTCATGCTCTCACCCATCACGGGTGGATCATCAACATGGACAAGTCGGATCTTGTCCCATCCCAGCGTCTCGTCTTCCTGGGCCTTCTCTTCGACACTCATCAGCATGGTGTTTCTCACAGAAGAAGTGGCTCACCAGATCACCCAAAGAGTATCTGCTGTTCTGGCTCTCGATCCAGTTCCAGCTAAGAAGCTGTCCTCTCTAGTGGTTCGTGATCCAGGTGTGCAGAGGACAGCCGGACCTTCTGAAGACGTCGGTGTCACTTCCGCTTCATGTGGAACTGAGTTTGTCCTGGTGGCTCGACCTCTCCAATCTACTGAAGAGCAAGTCCTTCCTAGTATCCTTCTGGACAACTGTGACAACGGATGCCAGCCTCTCCGCATGGAGAGCGGTCCTGGGTCGCCTGAGTGCACAAGGTCTGTGGTCTCTGGAGGAATCTCTCCATCCCATCAACGTGTTGGAGCTTTGGGCGATATTCCATGCCCTTCGTCATTGGACTCCCCAGCTGAAAGAATGCCCAGTCCGGATACAGTCCGACAATGCCACGGCCGTGGCTTACATCAACAAGCAGGGCGGAACAAGAAGTCTCGCCGCTTGGTTAGAGGTCAAGGCTATTTTGTCCTGGGCAGAAGAACACGTTCCTGCCATATGCGCAGTACACATTCCTTGCTTAGACAACGTCATGGAGGACTTCCTCAGTCGACACACTGTGGACAGCGGAGAGTGGGAACTGCACCCAGAGGTGTTCTCCCTCGTTGTTCAGAAGTGGGGTCTTTCTTGCATCGACCTGATGGCGACAAGACACAACCGGAAGGTCCCAAAGTTTTGCTCTTGCTGGAGGGATCCTTTAGCTCTAGCGGTGGATGCCATGTCCATTCCTTGTTTTTTTTCTTCTGGCTTACATCTTTCCTCCCCTTCCCATGTTGCACAGGGTGTTACGGAAATTGAGACTGAAGCGTTGTCCTGTCATTCTGATTGCTCGATACTGGCCTTGGCAGGCTTGGTTTCTGGAGCTTCTGGATCTGTCAGTGGCGGAGCCATTCCGGCTCCCTTACCCTCCGGATCTTCTTCTGCAGGATTACCTGTGGAAGGAGGATGTTCATCGTCTGGCTTTGACGGCTTGGAAATTGAATCCTCAATACTGATGAAGAAGGGTTTTTCTTCTAGTGTGGTGGCTAGTATGCTTACCTTTCAGGTTATGGCTTATTCTAACAGATCTATTGGGGCTTCTTGGGCTTACAAGAATTAGGCCTCCGCTGATCAGTTGTGCAAGGCTGCCACTTGGTTGACTGTGCACACCTTTTCGAAGCACTACCGTGTTGATGTGCTGGTATCGGCTGATGCCAGTTTTGGGAGGAAGATCCTGGAGGCAGTCTTGCCTGTCTAGGATCTTCTTCAGTTCTTTGGTGCTTCTTTCACTTTTGAGTCCTTTTGGCTCTAATTTAGTGTACTGTGTAACAGTTCTTGGGGTATTGTTACCCCTTTCCATTGACACTTCATTGTTTTGTTGGGCTATCTCTGATCTGATGGTTCATATCTGCGCTGGTGTCTTTGGGGGCCTTGCGCCTGGTCCTTGCCTTACTTCCTGCCTCTGGGATACTCAATGGTTGGACATCCCAAAGTTACCAGTAACCTGTATTGGACGACAGAGAAAAGAGGATTTTAGTCTTGCCTGTTAAATCCTTTTCTCTTAGTCCATACAGGTTACTGGTCTCCCACCCTGTAAAGGGACCATGCTTGGCTCTCCTGTGGCAGATTGTGTGGGTCCTTCGGGGTCATGCTCACAGAAGTCTTCTTTCCCTTCACTATCTAGTCAATAGTTAGTGTTTCAAATCTTTTTGGAGCTGGTTGGCTAGCTGCAGCCAAGGAGGGAAGGTAGGCTCCACCCCCGCAATCAATTCTAGAATTGTTCCTGCCTACCTAAAGGGGTGGATCGCCTACCCAAAGTTACCAGTAACCTGTATGGAGTAAGAGAAAAGGATTTAACAGGTAAGACTAAAATCCTCTTTTATTCTTTTAATGTATATATATCAGCTAATGGCTCTGACATTCAAATAGTGTGAAATGTTGTTTTAATTAGCTATGTTTAAAGGCTATACTAGTGAATGCTGCATGGGATTGCCCATTGGATTCCACTCTCCGTGCACATTGGGTAAGCGCTGGATGTTTTTGTCTCACTGCAGTGATTTTCACAGAAGTGACCATGAGGGCTTAGCTGCCCCTGTGAATCTTGCTGAAGCAATTTGACCTAGAGCATTGGAAATTTCCAGCTCTGTATATATGTGCATATTAAATATAGAATATGACAAACAAACAGATATATTGTGCTTTGCCCTTTAAAAATAATGGGAGCTCTGTCAGAAGTGATGATCCTCCTAGCGTAAAAGCAGGTGACTGAAACCCTACTGCTCCTGGCACTGCAGAGTGCTGATCCAATGACCTAGAAAAAAAAATGCAGAGACTAAGACCACTTGCTTTTCCCTATGTTTAACATTGGGTAGGCTAGTAACAACTGGGTTGCTTAATCCCTTTAAGCTGATGAACTCCTCTGGTCATTTATTAAAGAGTTAATAGGCTAATCAGGGTACAAGTGACAATACTGTAGACGAATAGTTTATTTTATTTATTATTCTCTATTTTGAGCACTGTCAGTCAGTGTGCATGCATTCGTTTCATTCATTTCTTGTTAGTCCTTTTCTTTGACTCATACTTTCATTTTGGGTGGCACCACTGTATAGCACAGTGCATAGTCTGTCATTGGAGACTCCTGAGTTGAGGAAGTCCTTTATATTGATCCTGCCAAGTCGACTGACTGACCTGTTAAACATAGCAGCACTCTGTGAACTACAGAGAAATCTGGCAGCTGCACTGATTCATTCTGATGGAATGAAATGACGCATAGGGACAGGTGATCAAGACAGGAGAATGGACCTATAGAGCTGTGTGGTTCTTAACCTCTCTGATACTACAGATGTCTCCAGCGTGTTGCAGTGCAATGCAATGTAATAGAGACATTTCTAACAAAAAGAATTGACTCTGTGATGGGCACCCTGAGGTCCACTGTATGTTGAGTACTACAGTTCTCACCATCCCTGCAGCTGTGGTTCTCAAGAGTTGGAGGACCTCAGGTTGCACATCACTGTATTAAGTTGTGTAGCACATTTTAACATCCATTATTGCTGTGTCTTAGCTCTTTATCGTTATAGAGGAGACTTTTTTTAAAAGTGGAATTTTCACCCTGAAGACACTTTATGTAATTGCATCTATTAAAATTGTCTATAGATTTTTATTTTATTTTATTTTTTTTAAATCCCAGTAATTTATTAGAGACTAGTTTTAAAGGCCGTGTACACGGGCCAACACTGGCGGTGCTGCAGTCATGCACAGTACTGACTGCTCACCACGTGGTGCGGGCAGTCTGTACTGAGCATGACTGCAGCGTGCGCAGCCGTCTCCACTGCAACAATGGCAGCGGTACAGTCATGCGCAGTAGAGACTGCCCATGCCGCGGCTGATAACGGAGTGGGGTGCTCCGAATTCAGACCGTTGTCCTCTCTGCAACTATGATTTTGAAGCGCCCCGCTCCGTTATCAGCCGCGGCGCGGGCAGTCCCTACTGCGCATGACTGCAGCACACTCAGCCGTCTGTACTGCGCATGACAGCTTCAGACAAACATACATTAGCGAATTATTATATAGGATTGTCTTTTAAAATTAACCAGTGATGTCACTTTCTTCAAATTTCCTCCCTCCCCAGTTCTTCAAGGACGGGGGCTCCTATTGTCACAAGAAAGTTAATGTCAAAAAAGTCAAGTGTATTCCCTGCTCTCTTTTCTTTAATACCAGACTACTGGCATTCAAAGGTCTCATTCTCACAGTGCTCAGATGCCACACTCTGGACTCCGCTCCCTCTTTGGTTCCCATCTTGCCAGCAGCCAGAGAAGGAGTAGAGTCCAGAGTGTGGCATCTGAGCCTGCTTCTCCTGCTCCACATGAAAAGCATACATGGACAGCAGAATCCTCAGCATGCAAACAGCATACAGGGCCATACTCTCCCACCACGGCACAGAAACTCAAAGTAAGGACATTGTCAACTCAACTCCGGCCTGCTCTGATCGGGGGGATTATTAATTTTCATGGGGGTTTTTAAGTCTGTTGGGGTGTATAACCCAATTTGGGGTGGGGAAGAGTTGGTACGTGACAGTTCCGCTTTAATCTTGTTTCAATATGCATGCATAGTTAAATATAGTAGAATACGACCAGAAAATCTATGAAAAGTAACATTAACCCTTTTAAAGGATCCAATATTACCCTATAAAACTAGTTTTGTATCCTCTCTCTGATTCCACTTAAAAACATAACTGCTGTATGAATGACTCCTACATTAATAAGTCCTTATGTTAAACACATTAAGAGACACTTCTTCCTATAGTCATTGTTCTCCTTTAACCTTTTCAGTGCTGGAGGGGTTCCCTGCATATTGCTTCTTAATACCTCGGACACCCCTCCAGCAGTTTTAACCGTAAAGTAACTCCTATTTTCAGCAGCAGAATATGGCTTCTAAATCCTGACTGCCTGTCTGGTTGATATTTGTATAGAAGCAGAAGAATGTGGTTCCACCCAGTAAGAATGTCATTCTTCTCCCAGGTACCTACAAGGAAACATCAAAGCAATTTAAACAGTTTTCTGTGTAATCAAATTGACCCTTTTTATGTTCAGAAGCTTGTGCATTGCACACCCTATCGTCCTCAAAGGGTTAATAAGCAAAGACCATGTTATATGATGGAAGTATTATGAGTGTACGTGAAGATTTTAACCTGGACTCCGGGAGCTTTGTAATGCTGCATACTATGTCATTAGGCCTCTTTTGTATAGATGGGAAGAGTTGGTGCCCAACCTGTGAAGTGTACATGAGACATTAATTTGGCTTAACTCAACAGCGCCACCACAGTAGTGAAAACTCAGATGCTGATGTGCTAAGAAGAACTGTAGCAAACCATGGGCCGAAGAAATGTTTCAAATTCCCATGGATTTAAGTGTAGATAGAATGCTAGAGAGGTCTCCAACACTTTATGAAGCAGTGTTTCAGAGGCCTCTTTAGCAGTCAGTGAGTTAAAAGCCTATCACGGCGCCCGTGATTCCAGTGACATTTTGACAGGCTTATTTCCTGATGCTTTTTCATTGGCTGCGCTGTATAGCACCTCCCAGTGACAGCCTTTATATACCCTGGGCTGTCACTTATGGGTTGCCCTTTTGTGGTGTACCTGATGCCTAGCACTTGTTCCGTTACCACTGATACCAGTGTATGACCCAGACTGACTGACTACTCTATCTGCTACCGTTCCTGCTTCTGTGTACCGATTTGGATTGGCTGATGTTCCTGCTTCCTGTTCTGACCTGGCCTGGCTGACGTTCCTGCTCCGTGTACCGAACCGGCGAGATTGTTGTTCCTGCTCCTTCTATGCCCGGCTGGGTGAAGTTCCTGTTTAGTTCCTGCTGCTGTTCTCTCTCCGTTCACAGTAGCTCACGCTACTGTGGACAGCTAAGCTCGGTACTCCGGTACCGCCTTGTAGTCCAGTCCGTGATTCGAGTCTCTGTGCCAGTATATCCTCCATACCGTTATACTAACGATTGCTTGGTCTCCCGCTCTTGGGTTCAGTTGGGCGCCTCTTCCGCATATAGACCAAAGCGTTCGTTAACCCCTCCTGGGGTGGTGCCCGTGTGCCGCTACTATTGTCACCATAGTTATCCTCCTTTCCGTTAAGCACTACGATTGCTTGGTCTCCCGCTCTTGGGTTCAGTTGGGTGCATTCGGTTACCTTCCGCATAAAGACCAAGCGTGCATTAACCCCTCCGGGGGTGGTACAGGGCACACGGTGGTGGATAGTCTCCGTTGGGCGTACATTTCACTGGCGTGAGCTCTGACTCACATTGTTGGTAGTCTCCGGTGGGCATCCACCATCACACCCTTCCGCTCTGGTTGCCTTGCCTGTACTCCGGTGGCATACTTGTCGCTGTCGCCACTCTTAGCCTTGAGAGCGACACTGGGCCTTCCTCTACTCCGGGCAGACTTAGTCAGTGGTTCCACTGGTATCTCTGGACACTCTTACACTGTATCTATTTCAATTCACCTGACCTGTGTCAGTATTGTATTCTGCTGTACATACTGGACCCGTGTGGGTTTATCATTCCTATGTAACCTGTCCTGTGTCAGTTACCTATTTTCTGTATGCTGGACCCGCGAGGGTTACGTTATTCATTGTGTGCTAATAAATAAAATTGTGTTTTTTACCAACATCTACCGTTTCTGAGTGTTCTGAACCGTAACAAAGCCCCATTTAAAGGAATGTGAATTTGGAGACTTGTTTCTTGTGTTTGTTATAGTTGCTTACATGCCAACATTTTTAGATACATTTCCAGGAACTTTTCCCCCTGGGCATTACAAAACTTCACTAGTGGCATGTAGCGTCACACTGGTATTATACCAATAGAGAACCTTATACAACCATTTTTAAACTGTACTTCTGCAGTAGATTAGGCAATAACCACACCTAGAAATCACATGGAATCATATAAACAAGCAATATTAACTTGTAGGGAAGCTCATAAGCTACCTTTTAAAAGGGATCTATCATCCCTGTACAAATGCGTGTTAAATGTTAGATTAGCTACCAATGAGGTGGAATTAATGAATATATATGAATATATATATAGATAATTTTTTTTTTTTTTTAATCCTAAATTGGCAAAAATTAACATTTTTAGACTGCACTTCCGGACAGACTGCGGGTACAGCTTTAGATCCGTAGTCTGTAACTCTGCCTCTGCTCCTCTCCTTCTATCCAGCCTCCTCCGATGACGGAGGCTTCTGTCTGTAGAATGGAGCAATCACATTGGCAGAGATAGATATCTAGCCAATGAGACCGCTCCGTAGGAAGCTGGCTAGAGGGTGGGAGCGGAGGCAGAGTTACAGACTACGGGTCTAGAGCTGTACCCACAGTTTAGAAACTTTAATTTTTGCCAATTTAGGATTAAAAACAATATTCATGAATTCCACCTCATCGCTAGCTAATGTAACATCTAACATGATTTTTGTACTGGGGTGATCCCCTTTAAAGCAGAACTTTCATGTAATACCCAGTCGCCATGCATTCATGAAAATAGATGTCTTACCGTTAAAAAATAGCTGTGTCTAAAGATTCCTTCCCGTTTCGGGACTGACGGGCAGGTTAGTGTGGTCTGTGCGCCTGCGCCGTCAGTCCCTTCCAGTGACCATATGGTGCACTGCAGTCTACTCAGTGGCGACCGGGACTGACCGTGCAGGCGCACAGACAAGATGTCTGTGCTGTAGCCTGGGTTCCGGTCTCCAAACTGGAAGGATGTCTTTAGACATAGCTATTTTTTAACGGTAAGACATCTGTTTTCAAGCTAGTCACCATGCGTTTAATGAATGCATGGCGACTTGGTATTAGATGAAAGTTCCACTTTAATGACAAACACTTTGAATACAAGGTTGAAATTCCATTTAAAAATAAAGGACAAAAGCAGGGACAGTAGGATCCAAGAACAGGAAACCAGAACCAGGGACTGTACTTGGACATTAGGTATAGCTCATAGCTAGTTGCAGTACATTCTGGTTCTCAAATGGTTAAGTAACACCCTCATTTTGCTGAAAACGAACCAGGCCAAATACAACGTCTAGGCTTATTTTGAACCATGAGGACTGGATCAGATTTGAAGTTGTTAAAGCCTAATTTAAACCAATGTGAGTTTTTTTGTTCCCTATGGTTACACTGCTTTTAAAGTGCATAAATTATACATTTTTTTAATTATCTTAAGAGTGGGCATAATCAGAAGTAATGTTAAATCAAGACCTATATCTAAAGGTCAATTATTATGTTTTACAGAGTCTGACCCATGGTAGCAGACTTTGCAAATAGCCGAATCCCCACTGCTGGCAGCGGACTGGAATGCAGTCCTCTCTTAGCCAAAGACTTCACAGGTTGCATATACTCTGGAAACACTGCACTAGGGTCTAAGGAGGCTGCACGCACTGGCCCAATGAGGGGGAGCTGCAGGGGAATCTATTCAGACCCCCCATTCCATTTCCATGCTGCTCCTCCTCAGCTCACATTGCATTTTAATATCATTAAGGGCTCTATGGGCAATTTAGGAGCAAACCAACTGCACCATATGGAGCTAATAAAAATTCCCTTTGAGCAATTATATAGAGAAGTTGTTCTTAATCATGGTGTATATATTTATATGTTAGATCTTGCTCATTTAAAAGTAACTTTCTCCAGTTCTGTAATTATAACCTCTAGCTGTCACAGTTAGTACAAGAATAGACCGATGGTCTCCTCCCTCCACCATGGCCTCATGTCTCAGTTCTATTAAAACTATTCTCAGATATTCATATAGCATAACACATGGTTTCTATAGATAATCTATTCTAATTTTTTTTTTCTTCCATTATGGGCCGCTAGAGACGGTCCTCCGGGCAAATGGTGCAGCAGCTCTGATTATCCACTTCTGGCGTCACAAGTTTTGCACCGGGTTATTTATTTATTTATTTATTTATTTTAAGAAAATTACCTTCTTCCTTGCCCTCTCTGCACAGCAAGCAGGACATGCCTCCACCACAGCCGCTGCTCAGCGTCTCCAGACGCATATTCGTCAGTCAGCATGCTTACAGGAAACAGGAACCGGAAGCCGCAGATTTATCATTATGCGTTCCTCAAGTGAAATGTACAGACCAGGAAGTCATGTGGTGTCCTCAGGAATTGGCTGTGATGTGGTGCAGGTCCCTTTTCCTCTTCCTCTCTTTTCCTTGGGTATAAAAGGTAAGTTTTTTTTTTCTTTTGGCCTTTCTGTGCTTATGTCTCTCACTATGTCTACCTCTAAGAGTCAGAGAGAGAAGGGGAAGGAGAAAGACAAATAGAGAGAAAAAGAGAAGGAGAAGTCAGCCTCTGATGCTCCTGTCAAAGAGGATAAGGGTGCCTCTAAGCTTAAAACTTGCCTTAATTGGAATGCAAAATTAAGCTGTAATGAGTCAGGTAAAAAATATGGCAGGAATGTATAAAAAATGCAGCTGTATTAGATATGACATCCCAGTTTTCCAATTTTTTTGAGCTGGATGAAAGTATCCATGCAGGATACATTTAAGGCAATGCAAGTGGGTGAACTAGGAAACGGCAACGTCTGAATCCAGGAGAAGGTCAGGAGGAAGATAATCATGAACTTGGCTTATTTGATCCAGAATCAGAATTTTCATCTGAGGAAGAAGGGGAAGTAAATGAAGATCAGGGCTCCTTCAGTGTAGATAAAGTAGATGGTCTGGTCCTCATAGTCCGGAAGTCCCTGGGTCTGTCTGATATGCCACAAGACCTGATCATTATGGATGCAGCCTTCCTGGGAAAGAAAAAAGTAGTGCCTGTATTCCCCTTACATTAGTCTATCCTGGACATGATGAAAGGTGAGTGGAAATTGGGAGACAGAAGATCCACTGTTCCTAGAAGGTTCTCAAAGATGTATATCAAGCCTTGGTTCCTACCTTCAAAGATAGACGCATCAGTAACACAACTAGCCAGATGTACGACACTTCCCCTTGAAGACAGAACATCACTCAAGGTTCCCATGGAAAGAAAGCTGGATGGGATACTTAAATGTCAGTTCACAGTGTTAGGACCCAATCTTAAGGCAGCCACAGCAGTTGATTGTTTGGCCCGCACCATGAGAATATGGCTATCAAGTCTGGAAGAAAAGATCGATTCCAATGTATCAAGATCTAAATTATTGAAGGAAGTTGCTATTATGAAGGAAGAAACAAATTTCTCCTGAGACGCATCCTCATATTATTCGACTTACTGCCAGATCCTCTGCTCTTTCGGTAGCAGCCAGAAAAGCCCTATGGCTAAGACCTTGGAATGCAGACACATCCTCCAAGAGCAAGCTGGTTTCTTTACCATTTTCTGGAACCATATTATTTGGCGAACACCTTGATGAGATTATCAAGAAGGCCTCTGGAGGTAAGAGCACCTTCTTGCCTCAAGAGAGACGGCCGAGATTCCCTTCTCCCAGAGTGTCAGGATCTAGGTGACGAAACCCTTCCTTTCATGAGCAGGCAAGATTCCAAGGGAGACCCTACTATCACAGGAAGCAGGGATTCACCTAGAACTCCCCAGGAGGCTACAGGAAGGAATTCCCTAGGAAGCCTCAGACCAAAAAAAGAATTCCAATGAGGAGAAGTGGGCCCTGGCCAGGAACTCTGTCAGGGGCAGACTGAGCCATTTTATGCCCGCCTGGGATCTCATGGCAAAACCGGATCATTGGGTTCGGCAGACTTTGCAGCTAGGGTACCCTCTAGAATTCTACAAGACCCCATCTCCTCACATGTTCATAAGGTCCAAATTCCATCCAGTCCAGTGAAAGCCACAGTCTTCTTGGATGCTATCAAGAATCTTCTATCCAACAACGTGATTGAGCCAGTACCTTCCCATCAGCAGGGTTCTGGCATATATTCAGTTCTCTTTATAGCTCCCAAGAATTCAGGGGGTTCCGGACCATCCTAGACCTCAAAACCTTAAACCAGTCGATCAGACTATCTCACTTCAAGATGGAATCAGCAGCCTCCATAATAAAGACAGTCTTTCCAGGGGTCTTCATGTCCACAATTGATCTCAAGGATGCATATCACCATATACCCATCAGACCATCCCACAGGAGATTTCTCCATTATCAGTTCACATCTCTTCCCTTCAGGTTATCCTCAGCCCCCAGGGTATTTTCAAAGGTCCTGGTAGCAGCCATTCCGCCTCTAAGAAGATAAGGAATACATGTCGTCTCATATCTAGATGACATACTAATATTGGCAGAATCCCAGGCTGAAGCAATTCTACACACGCAGAAATTTTTGGAACACCTTCGCCTGTTAGGATGGCTAATAAAACAAGAAAAGAGCCAACTATCTCCATCCAGATCAATAATCTTCCTGGGACTGAACTTGAATTCCCAGAACAATACAGTCACCTTAACAGAAGACAGGATCAACAGGATTTCCAGAAAGGTATCCCACTTCAAGAAAGGTCTGATCCACACATCTCAGGAATTTATGGAACTTCTTGGCAATCTTTCATCAACCACCCAAGTGGTACCCTGGTCAAAACTTCATATTCGTCCCATCCAGTGGAATTTCTTAAGATTCTGGAACAGAGATTCTGGGAATCCTTACCAGAGAATAACTCTTCTCCCATCAGCAAGGAAGGAGTTAAGTTGGTGGTCACAAACATCAAACCTCAGGAAGGGAGCATGTCTGGAAAAACACACCTGGGAGATACTGACCACGGATGCCAGCCTGATGGGCTGGGGAGGCACATGGGGGACAATCTTTGTTCAAGGCAAATGGAAGGCTTCAGAGAGACATCTCCACATAAATATATTAGAGATGAGATCTGTCTGGAACTGCTTACAACAATTAATAGACAATCTAAGGGGAAAGTCGGTCTTAATATATTCAGACAACTTCCCCACTGTCATGTACCTAAAAAACCAAGGAGGCACAAGGAGCCCCACTCTGTACAAGGAAGCCAGGAGACTCCTTCTGTGGACAGAGAAACGTCTAAAAGGGATTTCAGGCACCCACATCAAAGGAAAAAGCAACATTGTAGCCGGTTATCGAAGCAGAAGTCCCATAGATCCAGGGAATGGTCCCTGGACCTTTTAATCTTCAATCAGATTTGTCACAAGTGGGTCACCTGGAGATAGATCTCATGGCATCCAAAGCCAATACAAAATGCCGAAGGTATCTCTCCAGATGGAGGGATCAGGAGGCAGAGGGTCAGGATGCATTGAAGATTCCATGGACATACAACGTGGCGTATGTCATCCCTCCATTTCCAATACTGATGGACGTAGTCAGGAACATAAGGAAAGACCACGCAGACATTAGTCTGATTGCTCCAGATTGAGCTCAGAGACCTTGGTATTCCTTCCTGTTGTCCATGTCAATAGAACCTCCTTGGCTGCTTCCACTGGCTCCCAAGATACTGTCTCAGGGGCCAGTATGTGATCCAAACCCAAGTCTACTATGCTTGATGGCATGGAGGTTGAAAGGTTCATGTTAAAAAAAAATAAAGGTTTATCAGACTCTGTCGCTAATACCATCATTGCTGGACAAAAAAATCCACATGCAAAGTATATTCCAGGGTATGGTCTACCTTCTCATCCTGGTCTAAATCAAAATTTACACAGGACTCATCCATTTCCATTCCTAAGATTTTAGAAATTCTACAGGATGGTTTTCAGGCAGGTTTACAGCCTGCATCTATCAGAGTCCAAGTATCCGCATTATCAGCCATCTTGGCAATTCAGCTGTCTAATCATGACCTGATCAAGAGGTATTTGAGGGCAATATCCAAGATCAGGCTCACTATTCATAATATTATTCCACCATGGGACTTGAACTTAGTCCTGGACCAGCTGTCCAGAGCCCATATCTTCAAACTTATAGCAGATATTCCACTAAAGTTTTTAACTCTGAAAGTACTATTTCTTACAGAGATCACCTCTGTGAATGAATTATTTTTCAGCTTGGCCAAAAGGAAACTGGTGCATCAAGCCAGAAGCTCACATTTAAAGAGATTAAGGAAGTTCTACCCATCTGGAGGGCGGAGACATTACCCGTTTTAGATGCCGTGTAGGGACACATAAGAAATACAAATAACAGAAAAATGTATAATTTGTCCTGAATGTTGTCTAACAATATTCTTCCGATACTGTAACCACAATAACATTCTGTATGTACAGTGGGTTTGCATCTACACCTCTGCATTCTATTTGTAGATCTCTTTAACCCTTTGAGTGTGCAATGCGTTTGTTACCTCACTGGAATTCGAAGGGTTAAAAAACATGTCCCATATATTTGCATCTGCTGTTCTATATGTAGCAAAAAGTAATGCATTACAAAATGTTGTAGGGGTGTAACTGGTGCCATTGGCTACTGTCCTAAAGGTAGAGGTCTGTGCTTTGGATAAGAAAATGCTAGTCAATATGATGATGGATTATAATATCATGTGGTTAATGGTGCAATAAATGGAATGGGTGGACAAAGCTAGTAACTGATTTGTGTAATTAAGTTATATTTAGATGACGGCTCCTTATCTAAGGATCTGGTGATCTCAGCTGTTTGTTTTAATGGCACCTTTGAGTGCCAAAGTGGTCTGCTACTCATTACAAAATGAAATCTACTTCTTGATTGTTCTTATGACTGGAATTTTTTTCTACAAACCTTGATGTCACCAACACAAGGAATAGTATCCAAGGTTTTTTTAGCCATCTCTTCATGCTAACATTTTAAATATTATACCTGAAATTGTTTTAAAATTACACCAGGGGGCAGTAAAGAGGTGTATTTTCACTGACTAGCCTGTCTGCTCTAGAAATTCCATAGTATTCCAGTGAATGTAGTCTTGTAACAAATGTTGGTGCTTTTTTACTGCATTTAATGTTTATTCATTTTGGAATTGCCAGGGGGAATAGGGTACACTTTCTGGTTAGTCAGCAAATGTTAACCAACAAACATTTCTAAATAGATTACAGCAGTTTATTTATGTTCACTATGATGCTAAGGGCAGATAATGATGCTGTTTGTTGGTAAACATGATTAGGATTTTGTGATAATCTGTATAGAAAATGGATTTCATTTTGTTTCTTGTTGTTCTAGCTTTGTTAAACCCACAGGATCATGGCTGCTAGACTAGTGATGTGGCATGAGTGGTTTTCGGATTTCCCTGGTAAAGGGGGGTGAGATTCTATCAAACTTCACCAAAACTATAAAAATAATGTGCATAGCACCATATGGAGCTGTACATGTAGACGACTGCATAGTCTGTTTCCTATAGGTGCAGCATGCTGCATCTTCTGTCAGCTAGAGATATTCTCTGGGAGGTTTCAGTAATGAAGATCTGCATGGCGGCCTTTGAGGCCACAGTCCAGATGTCCAGATAGATGATTGAATTGTTGTGATACTTATTGCTTGCCAACACCAGCATTTTGCTAGTCCTTTATGGCAGATGTTGACATAAGCTAGCCCTTGTGTCTTTTATTTCCCACCCTTCCGTGGGATCAGCTGTCAGTGGGAGCACAATACACTGGCAGGTCAGGAACACAGGTGAATTTAAAGGGATAGTAATACCTAAAATGTAAAAAAAAATATGTTGTAGGGTTTATCCCCCTGAGTAAAACAAGAGTACTCCCACTGCTGAAAGATGTTTCATTCAAAAGTTATTAATTTTCAAAGTTGAATTTTTTAGGTGCAATATCACAGTGGCCTGAAATTGTACAGTGGCGCTGTTGCTACACGATCCTATGGACAGCTCTGGTCTCAGGACCATAAATCTCCATAGGATGGTGTAGCAACAGCGCCACTGTAAAATTTCAGGCCACTGTGATATTGCACCTAAAAAATTCAACTTTGAAAATTAATAACTTTTGAATGAAACATCTTTCAGCAGTGGGAGTACTCTTGTTTTACTCAGGGGGATAAACCCTCCAACATATTTTTTTTACATTTTAGGTATTACTATCCCTTTAACATGGTGATGGTGTTGCTGCCTTTGAATTACCTTTATGTACACAGTCTAAGGAAGATGTAAGTAAATATAAGACATTTTTGCTACTTTGAGAAATATAACTGTAAGCTTCTTAAAGGGGTAGTATCCTTTAGTTATGAAAAAAACAAAGTTGTAGGGCTTATCCTGGTGAAGGGTACTGCCACTGCTTTTAGGCGTTTCTTTCAAAAGATTTCAGTCGTAGATATTCACTGAGAGCGAACAAAAGCATCCCATTTACTTATTCCTCAGCTAGTCATCTCTCAGGCATGTAACTGTTTAGCGCTCTACAGCCATTAGAAAAGAGCTGACTTAAGGGGATATTAATGTTTAATTTTTCAAGTAAATTGGAGTATTCTGTATTCTTTTTTATAATGATGTGTAGCAAGAAAACGTTATTAAACGCTGCCGTTTTCATTTATAGTCTAATAAAGTTTCCCCCTCCCGCCCCTTCCACTTATCTCAGCAGCCTCAGCAAGCCAGCCTGGACAGAATGCAACGAGTGACAATCTTCTTCCAGAATAAGGAAAAACCTGCCCTCCTTCATCAGTGGGGCAGAGTTTCCCTTTTACTGAAAGCGGAAAGATTGTCCCTCGATGGAGCACGTCCGATCCGCGGACCGGATTCCAAATCTGAGGGGAGGCTGCGGAACTAAGTGGAAGGGGCGGGAGGGGGAAACTTTATTACACTGTAAACGAAAAACGGCAGTGTTTAATAAAGTTTTCTTGCTACACATCATTATAAAAAAGAATACAGAATACTCGATGTTACTGAAAAAATTAAACATTCCTATCCCTTTAACTCATAAGGGCAACTCAGCTCCAAAATACTGAGCAAATCCCCTCTGCACGAGAATACTTCTGAACCCCAGATGCATAGTTCAGCCTTCTTGGTCATTGGCAGTGAGGTGTAACTAGTCTCTTTAGACACTGACAGCAATGTATCTGTGTCTGGTATACCCCTTACCTTTATGGAGACTCCCTAGGGCTTCAAAAAAAAACAAGAAGAGAAGCGAATATTCACTGAAAATGAACAAAAGCACGGCATCTGCTTGTTCTTTGGCTAGTCACCACTCAGGAATATCCCTGTTTAGCTCCTAGTGCCATTATAAAGACACTAGAGAGCAAGAGATATTTTTTTAAAATCTAAAATGATCTTTTTCTTGCTCTATATGGACCATTTAAAGTAAAACGCTAAATAAAAATGTTGCCCCTTTTTCATTTGTCACTAGAAGCACATGTCAAACGAGCCATTTCTACTTTATTTATCTAATCATTTCCCCGGAATCTTTATCTTCCTCAAATAGAATTCTAGATAGAGAAATGTATATTTACCAAGGTTAAAACCAGAAATGGCTTCAGTGGTCAAAGCTGACTACAGAATACTGAATTTGCTGTTAAAAAGAAATGAAAAGAAAGAAATTAATTGGCTATTCCCATTTGCTTTACAATATGTTGTACATCCTTCTGGAGCACAAGTGGTTAAAGAGCAGTGTGCTTTGTAGCGGAGTTATTATAAGACATGGCTGTGCTCTTTGATTTGCTTTGCATTTAACCCTTTGAGTGCCAGAGGGGTACGCAATGCGTTGCATACCCCTTTGGCACCTAAAGTGTTTAAAGAAGCAGTGAATGTTTTCAGGGAACAAAATGTGCAATTGGGTTTTTTCCTGCTTTTTAGAACACCTCTACTTTCACTGATTTTTCATTCAAAATTACAGCTGCAACTTTTTCAATCAGACTTGTGACAGCAATGCCACTACATGAGCATCATGGAGTATGGCTCTTCTTAGCAAATAAGACAGCACCACCTGTTGGCCATAATATAATATTACAGTTTAATGTTAAAAAAAAAAAAAAAAAAAAAAAAAAAAAGAGAACAACTTTTGAATGAAAAAACTAATCCCAGTGGGAGCACCATTCTTGTCAGAAGAGTCCTATAACATATTTTTCATATAGTTTACTGTTCTTTTAAGCATTTGAGAACTAAAGTGGTATACGGTGCATTGCAAAGCAATATGTTTCAATCCCTGTTAGTCCTCAAGGCTTTAAAAAGCAAAATGAAAAAGTTCAGGAAATTTCCTTTAGGGGAGTTATTAAAGAGATGACAAATTATGTAGCTACATACAATAGGGAATTACTAACTACAGTACTTTGACCAGAGAATATCTGGACATTATCAATATTTACCAACTATTGAGTTTAGTCACTGCATATTCATTTTACAATGCGTCTCGTTAACCCCTTAAGGACCGGCACGCGGTGGTCACTTAAGGACCACAGAGAATTTTTTTTTAAATCGGATTCCGGACTCGACTAATGGTGTGCAGCTGCGCGGGGAGCCTGGAATTCCATAACGGTCTTGGTATGTCATCGGTCCTTAAAGGGATAGTAATACTTAAAGATTTTTAATCTCCATATTGTAGCCATTTTAAAAAGAATTGAATTACCCCCAGGTTCATCTCTCCAATCTTTATGGTTTGAGAGATAACCGTATGCAAAGTTCCGCCCCTCCCTCCCCCTTCCCTGAAGTCAGTGTTCTAGCTGACTGCAGGGATATCCGGTCTTATTTTCATCAGGCGGCTCTTCAGCAGAGCCGAGATCACGTTCATAAAAAAAGAATTATGTGTGCTTACAAACCAAGACGAGAAGAAAACTGGTCAGGGAGGCTTCCAAGAAGCCTACTGCAACATTAACTCTTTGAGTGCCAGAGGTGTATGCAATGCATTGCAATGCGTTGCGTACCCCTCTGGCACTCAGAGGGTTAAAGGAACTGCAGGAATTTCTGGCAAGTACTGGCTGTGTGCTACATGTGACCACAATCTCCTGTATTCTTCATATGAATGGGCTATGGGGTAGGGTGGCAAGACGGAAGCCTTTTCTTACAAAGAAAAACATCCAAGCCTGGCTGAAGTTTGCAGTAACAAACATCTAGTCCCCCAAAAGCTCAGCTCGGCTCAGCTGCAGAGCCGCACGCCTGTCGTACGACAGACTCCCCCCGCAGTCAGTACAATGCTGACTTCAGGGAAGGGGGAGGGAGAGGGGAACTTTGCTTATGGGTATCTCTCAAACCATAAAGGATTGAGAGATGACACTGGGGACAATTAAATTATTTTAACATGGATATAATATGTGGATTAGTAATATTTAAGTATTACTATCCTTTTAAAGCAAATCCAGCCATGACGTACCAGGACCGTCAAGTTTTCTTAAGGGGTTAAAGAGCTTGGAGTAAGTGAATCGCGTTTGAACACATGGAATGAGGTCAGACTGTGCAATTAGCCCCACTTTAATTCTAAAGCCAAGGTGCATTTCACCCTACACACCTTCAAAAGTTCTTTCTCTGAACTGCAATACTAATTGTATTTGACCTGAATATTTCTAAGGAGCAGTAATCTGTATAGGAAAAATAGGTATTATTAACCCTGTGAGTTGTTGCATTTTCAATAGAAAAACAGAGGAATTCTGGGTCAAACCAAGGGAGAACTAAAAAAATCCTCATTGATTGAAATGTCAATGTTAATTCCTTGAATGCAAGAGCTGTCTCCAGTGGATTGTTTTGCAATGCAATGGATACTTCTTTAGCATCCAAAACATTAATAATCCCTTTTAAATCAATGGATTTTTTTTTTTTTTTATTTTCTTACATGGAATAATTGTGTAAGACTCTTGACCGAAGCTCCCACTGTAAGCTGCCTGAGAACTCCTTGCTGAAGGGAATCCCACAAGAAGTAGCAGACTGCTGATTTGATATAAACACAATATACCATGACAGGAGGCAATATGGAATACTTAGTAGGTAGGCCCCAGTGAGCCAGGAGCTAGAGTTTGAAGGTTTGAGAACAGTGCTAACAGTCTGTGGCTGCTCCCAGGAGGTCTTGCTGCAGCTGAAGCCGGGTAGAGGTGCAGGCCGCGAAGCCTGATGGCAGGATAACCACCCAGGACACAAACGGCTACTCACCAGGTCAGGAATCAATGTATTAAACCTACCAGAAGTATAGCTGCCTCTCAAACACTGGATCACCAGCATGGTACAAAATCAGGAGACAAGAGACGTAGTCTAGGAAAAGCCAGGTCAAACACTGGAAACACTAGGAATAAACTTCAAAGACTGGATACTTAAAATGCTTTGATCTTGCACTCACACAAGGGTGTCAGTGCTTGATATAGTCCCAAACAAGGGCGTCGCTAGAACAAGGCAGGAAAACAAGAGACAGGCAAGAGAACCAGAATGCCTGGTAAAGACAGGGAAACCTGGAGAATCATGACAAATTGGGGGTGCAGTTGCACCAGGACTCAGCATCCTTGGGGCCTCCATTTGTCTCAAGGTCCAAAAGGACTTAGTTATGCATCTGTAAATATATTATATGTTTAGGGGGTTGAAAAAAAGTGTCACCAAGCCCTCCAATGACTAGTTACACCACTGTGTCCATCTTTCTTTTGAGCATATGACCCGTAGACTATTTTATAGTGTTCTGTCTTTTACTTCATATTGCAGCCAGCAATGACTATTTTATTAGCTTCATTTGCAGAGTCTTAGAGCTGAAACCAAATAAACCGGCATCATCTGCTTGACAGATGATAATCCGCCATATTGAGGAAACCATGCTAAATCCCATTTACAGTGCTTTGCACACACATGTCTGGAGCTCAAAGAGTTAAAGCAGTGGTTCTAAACAGGTGTTTTATGGCACCAAGCTTAACGTGTTACTCCATTCCATTAACCCTTTATGGACCAGAGGGGTGCACAGCAAGTTGCTTCTCAAAGTGTGCATGAATCACCAAAATCTTGACTTTTCAACCACATGCGTTACAACTTAGAAAAGTATGTGAGAGCAATCAACTGCATGATAAAGGACCAATAAAATTCCTATTGATTCACATTTAATGTTTATACTCACAGTTAATCAGAGTTAATGTCAGTGATGAATTCTTGCTCTGCAGCACAATTTCTGCTTTGCTTAACTGTTTTAGTGCCAGCTAGGACCTGGTAGATGGATTTCTGCAACAAGATATCATTTATCAAAGCAGACACATTGATTTGTGGTATTTTTAGATCACAACTGGTTAGCTATCTATGTGAATACTCTACTTCTGAGGGACCACCAGATGTCAAGATGACACTTGCATTCTATGTTGGACATAAACCCATTAAACCTGCACTTCCCCCCCCTCTAATAATGCAATGATCGCACTTTAGACTGGTGATCTTAACCCTGCCCTGTATTTTTGTATTGTACTATTACTATTTCTGTAAAGCACTATGCACATGTATGGCACCTGTGTCTGTGTTCTTCTTCGGTCTGGGAAGCGCTCGGTGGCTTATGGTCAGCACTGCTCCTGCATATTTAGTCATGGCATTAAAGAAGGCCAATACAAACTTTAAACTACTGTGGAACTAGGCACTCATGTAAGCACTCATCAATGCTGAGCACTGCTCTCACTCCCCTTCTCTGCATTCAGAATGACAGGGCAGAGCAAGGAGGGGAGAGAGAGTCTGGAGCAGCGCTCAGCATTGATGAGTGCTCACATGAGTGCCTCATTCCACAGTATTTTAAAGTTTGTACTTGTATAAAGTTTTATAAGTGACATATAGCTTTAATTATTAGAATTCACACGTACTGCCATTTAATATAGTGTACTGGATAATTTAGGGGGTTCCGTTTTACCCTACTAATACATTCCTGTATTTCTTTGAATGAGGTTCTTTAGATAAGTCGACACACTTGTGTGTTATCTTATTATCGGGCTTTCAATATAAGCCGTGACTTCTCAACTACATATATTGAATAGTGGTGTTTTTGTTTATTCTGACCCGTTTAGGTGTTTGTGTAAACATAATATAAGAGCTAATAAATAACACCCGTCGGATGTGGATCTTTATCCCAGGTTATCAACGGGTGTTAGTTACTCCTAATGTCGGGTTGTATGTATTCCGCTATCACCAAATAGTGAGAGATAGTTTTGAGTGATTAAGAGTAGCACTCACTCCAATCATATTATCCATGTGCTGTGTGTTTTTTTTCATATATGTGTCCTTATTTTATCTTTTGAATATATTGATCAATAAAGATATTTAGGCTTCCCGTATTGTTTTGGGATGTTTTGAGTGCCTTATTAGTAGTTATCTTTTCTTTGTTGTGTGTATTAGAAATTCAACAAGCCACACCCACCCTATACTGGGTCCCACTCAGGTTGTTGTAAAATGTTTGCCTTCCCATTCAGAGCTTTTTTTTGTTTTTTTTTTGTTTTTTTGTTAAAGAAGCACTCTAGTAAACATTCTGGTGCAGGGGATGATTTCTATATCCAGTAGTAATTTTAGACTTGGTGTTTTATACGTTGCTTATCTTTGTTACACTTTAACGCCCTTTTACTCGTCCCAACTCTTTTTGGGGTTTATTCCATTTGGCCATACAAGACATACAGCTTGTACCACCACACCTTTAATGTGACCTATAACGTGAACAATTCAATTGCAAAACAAACTGAAATCGTTGAGGGGGGGAAATAAAAAAACTCACAATAACCTGATTGCATAGGTGTGCACACCCTTAAACTACTACTTTGTTGAAGCACCTTTTGATTTTATTACAGCAATCAGTCTTTTTGGGTAGGAGTTTATTAGCATGGCACATCTTGACGTGGCAATATTTGCCCACTCTTCTTTGCAAAAGCACTCCAAACCTGTCAGATTGCGAGGACATTTCCTGTGCACAGCCCTCTTCAGATCACCCCACAGATGTTCGATTGGATTCAGGTCTGGGCTCTGGCTGGGCCATTCTAAAGCGTTAATCTTCTTCTGGTGAAGCCATGCTTTTGTGGATTTGGATGTGTGCTTTGGGTCGTTGTCGTGCTGAAAGGTGAACTTCCTCTTCATCTTCAGCTTTCTAACGGACGCCTGAAGGTTTTGTGCCAAAATTGCCTGATATTTGGAACTGGTCATAATTCTCTCCACCCTGACTAAAGCCCCAGTTCCAGCTGAGGAGAAACGGTGTTCTTTGGGCGATGTGCAGTGTTTTTGTGGCAAAATGTTCAACCTTGGTTTCACCAGACCATAACACATTTTCCCACGTGCTTTTGGGGGACTTGATGTTTGTTATTGCAAACTTCAGCTGGGCTTGGATGTTTTTCTTTGTAAGAAAAGGCTTCCGTCTTGCCACCCTACCCCATAGCCCATTCATATGATGAATACGGGAGAGTGTTGTCACATGTAGCACACAGCCAGCACTTGCCAGAAATTCCTGCAGTTCCTTTAATGTTGCAGTAGGCCTCTTGGAAGCCTCCCTGAGCAGTTTTCTTCTTGTCTTCTCATCAATTTTGGAGGGACGTCCAATTCTTGGTAATGTCTTTGTTGTGCCATATTTTCTCCACTTGATGATGACTGTCTTCACTGTGTTCCATGGTATATCTAATGCTTTGGAAATTCTTTTGTACCCTTCACCTGACTGATATCTTTCAACAATGAGATCCCTCTGATGCTTTGGAAGCTCTCTGCGGACCATGGCTTTAGCTCTGAGATGCAACTAAGCATATGTCAGGAAAATCCTACTAGAACGGCTGAACTTTATTTGTGATTAATCGGAGTCACTTTAAATGATGGCAGGTGTGTAATGACTTCTATTTAACATGAGATTGAATGTGATTGTTTAATTCTGAACACAGCCATATCCCCAGTTATAAAATGGTGTGCACACCTATGCAACCAGGTTATTGTGAGTTTTTTATTTTTCCCCCTCAACGATTTCAGTTTGTTTTGCAATTGAATTGTTCACGTTACAGGTCACATTAAAGGTGGAAAAAGTTCTGACATGATTTATCTTTATCTTATTCTTTAACATCACAAGAACCTGGCATTTTAACAAGGGTGTGTAGACTTTTTATATCATTCATATATATATAATAATTTATATGGTGCCCCACAAGGTACAATAGTAGTTTGTTACAATAAAAGGGGATAAAATAAGTGTCACATTCATAGAAACTATAGGAGGGAGGTCTCTGCCCCAAGGATCTTACAGTCTAAATGGGTAATAGGAGACGGATAAAAGGGTATGAGGGTGTTAAGTGCTGTGATTACAAGTGCTGAGTTTGCCAAAAGGTAGTGCATGGTCCGAGTGTGCCAGAAGATAAGATTTCAGTGTAGTCTTAAAGGCAGAAGGGAATTGTTCAAGACGTAGGGAGAAGGGACAATGGTTCAAGACTAGTAGAGGGCAGAGTGTGTGGATGGTGTAAACAGAATGGCATTGTGTGCTGAGCGAAGGAGCTGGCTGAGAACATAAAAGGTGTTGAGGGAAGATATGTAAGTAGGAGCAGTAGTGTGGAGAGCATTAAAGGTGAGATGAAGGACTTTGTAAGTGTTATGTTGCTGAATAGGGAGCCGTGTCAAGAACGTCTAAGAATGATGTGAACAGGTTCGGTTTTTGGGGAGAGTGTGGTGATTCATGCAGCTGAGCTTAACAGATCTGGGGAATGATGGGAAGCAGGGAGGCCAGTTAGTAGGACATTGCAATAGTCTATGCAGGAGAGAATAAGGGCATGCATAAGAGTTTTAGTAGTTTTTCGGGAGAGGAACAGGTGGATTTTAGCAATGTTGCGGAGATAGAAGCAACATGTTCTAACCATAGAGTTAATGTGAGGGGGGGAAGGGAGGAATCAAATATGACCCCAAGGCTGAGCTGACCAATGTCAATCCCATCCACTGTAATGGTGAAGCTGGGTGTTGGGCAAGGTCTTGGAGGGAAAACGAGAAGTTCATACCTAGGTACTGAGAGCTTACTCCTAGAGTGGCTTAACAAACTGCATTTTTACCCCTACTTTCACACAGTGCTGAGTTTTGAGACATTGAGCAGCTAGTATTGTGTGCCTCAGCTCATCAGATAGAAAGAGATCCGTAGGGTTCCAGACTGCGCTTTACAAAAATCACAGTTCCCCTTCTCTGTTGGGGTCCCTTCCACCAGTCACCCCGGATTAATGCCCAGGTTGCTGTACTGGTAAAATCTGACTCTGAGCTCTTCTGTGTACTTCCCTGTAATGTATTTGTATTTTATTGCCTGCAGGATTTAACTGTTTCCGTTAGAAAGCTCTACACCCCCTGCGGGACTATCCAAGTAAACCTATGTATATACTGATATCTTTTCACTGCTTTCAGAACATGATCATTCTGTATTTACTGTCTGCTATGCCTTAACCTCTTGACTGCTAGAGACCTCTCCCATGCATTGCTTTGCATCCAGGGGGTTAAAGCATCCACACTAATGTGAGTTTGTAGAGGCTGTCAATCTCTGCACAGCGTGGACTATATGATTATGGCAATGTACCCAGAGAGAGAGAGACTGAATTTTAACCCTTTCAATACTAGAGGGATACGCAATGCATTGCTTACCCCTCTGGCAATGAAAGTGTTAACAAAATACTAGTGTTCCAAGATGGTGCAGTGGGAAAATTCTAGCTCCTCAGCTGTTAGATTGCAGCTCATCATACACATGCCAAAGTCTGCTGGGGGGGGATGCTGACTGACCACTTCTACAATTTCCTTGGCCAAGTTGCCTGACCAGTTTAGCCAATATAGTCTTAACTGTTGTGGAACAGAACACTTTAGCATGGTCTCTAAGCTTAGAGGTTTTTAAGGATGGGCATTAGCATAAGAACACCCCTTGTATCCAGTTTATGTCAAACAGGGAAAGCAAGCCCCATCTTAGAACTTGATTGTCCAGCAGAAGTAGTATTTTTTCCTAAGATACCAACCAGTTGTGATCTGAAAAACACTTCTGTCAATGTCTGCTTTAACCCTTTGAGTGCCAGAGCAGTATCCAATGCATTTCTTTGCAATGCTTTGGATACCCTCTGGCACTCTATGGGTTAATAATGAGCCTTTTGCTGCAGAGTGACCATCAATCAATATGTGTCAGACCCTTCCTGGCACCATGACATTCAAGCAAAGCAGAAATAGCGGCACATGCTCGCCCTGCAACACAGACATTACCTCTGATGCATTTTCAACATAATAATAAAGTTTGCTCTGTGCTCACAAAATATATATATATATATTTATATATAAGCATGTCATGGAATCACTGAATTACTTCACTTGGGTACAAATGAAATGCACTAGAGACTTCTCTTGTTTACAAATGATTAAAGAAACACTGATGAAAAAAATTAAAATTTCACTGGTATGAATGAGAGCAAATTGTAACATTCACAGATCTGTGTGTGTGTGTGTGATAATCATCTTAGTGATATGTTTAATAATTGTTGCTAAACTTTTACATCAGATCTGGGGCAACTATAGCCAATTAACTTATTGTATAACTCAATGAGAATGGGGTAAAATAACTCCCATGTACTTAAAACCGAAGGGATTAAAGGGTGAGTCTTTACCATATCGCCAACACAGACACTGTTCACTGAATCCATATAGACGGTTGAGCATCCCTGAGATTGTTTCTACGTTTATAAATATGTTGCTTTCAGAGAAAGTTTAATTTTTTTGTTTGTATACGTATACTGATCACTTAATATTATTCTTTCATATATTGGAGATTTTGTTAGTCTATTCAAAGTATAGGTCCTTATGCAGAAAGTAAGAGATTAGCTATTCTAGAGCCTATCAAAGGCACATTTGGGATCAAATAAAGATTCTCATTCATTTAAATACAGCTTTTAGCCCCTTGAACACTTCATATGTCTCTAATGCATTGTGAAGCAATAGACTGGAAATCTCTAACATTCATGGGAATTTTGTGAATTTGTATTTGTACAGTTGGTATGGAATACTTCATCTACTGAATTCTGCATAAGATGTTCTAGCCCAGTGATTACCATTCAGGGTGCTGTGTCACTTTGGCGTGCTGCAGACATCCACCTAAGATGCTCCTTCTTTTCTATAAAGACTTATACAATTGAAGCAACATTCTCAGTTGTGTTAATTTATTGAAATTGTCATGTGCAATATGTTTGTATTTGTTATTCTGATTCAGAAACCTAAAAGAATTATTTATGTATTTGTACCTTTCGTTGCTCCTTCACAATTGATCTAGAAGATGTTAGGGGTGCGTTAGAGTGCGTGTAGATGCGCCTTAGGGGAAAAACAACTGAGAACCACAGTTCTAGCATTTTAATTACATTAAAGGGCACTCTATACAAAATGTCATGTTTAACAAGCAGCTAGCATAATGATTTATATAAAAAAAAATGTTAAAAATCAGTATTTCGCTAGTTAACTCTTTAACCCTTTGTGCGTCAGATGATGTACTCAATGCACTAAAATGGGTTTACACATTGTTTTATGATGCACATCCCTCTGGCTTAATTAATCACTGTTTCTTCCCCCTCTGGCAGTAGCAGCACTATAAACGTAACATTCATCATTGTACAGCATAGGGGTTATGCACTGAGGTGTGATAAAGATAGTATAACTTCTCCAGTGAAACATTCACCAATTACTGTGTTATTGTATTGTGCCTATGCACTAAGATCTTTTCAACTTAAGAAATCTTAATGCATAAACGCCATAGAATAACAAAAGAATTGGAGTGTGCATCACAATGGAGAAGTTATCACCTATTTATCATTGATTTATCACCCCTTATTTCATCTCCCCATTGGTATCCTTCATACTTCTCTTCCCCAGAACTGATGCTATGACACTTGGAGAGGCAGCTAATTATTCTTTTTTGTCTGCTGCAACATCGCACCCACCTCCACAACCAATGGGAAAGAGGCTGTCACTGTCATCTTCAGGTCCTGTAGGACGTGAGAAAGAAGATTGGGGTGGGCCTGCACAATTACAATGTGAGTTTATAGTTTTGCTACGCCCAGCGATAAAAACTGTTAGAATCATCTAGTCAGTGACTGAGTTTTAACTTGTCTCCATGTGCATTGCCTTTTAAACGCCTTCTATGGAATTCTCATATGCCAAGTAATGTAACAGCAACATTTCCTTAAAGGTTTTTGTGCTAATGAGTTATTGTGTTAACCCTTTACACCCTCTGATCATTAGAGAAGCTAGAGATGTATCTAATTCTTTGTGATGCAATAAATTGGTGACGACTGTAGAATCCAGTTTTTAAAAAATAAAGTTCAGATTTATTTATGCTATTTTTTATTGTTTCCAACACAGCTGCCTGAAAAACTTGTTAAAGAGTATGAATGGATTAAATTGTGGAGGTTCTGGCACACACACAGAAGCAAAAAAGTATGGGTGCGGCTCAAAGAGTATTTAGAGCTACTTAAGAAAAAGGTGAGTAATCAGAATTTTATTTTCTGTGCTATAAGATATTTCTCTTCTTGGAAAGTAGTTAGAAGCCTGATAGATGGTCAGCTACATTTTTTGCATACTGATTTAATAATATTTGTACTAGATAATTCTGCATCTGTTCCTTCAGACATCCTTGTCTTTGTCCAATGTGGAACACAGGAGCCATGGGGTAAAGTCTGCTCCTCCAGGAGGGCAGGGCACTTCAAAAAAGATCTCTGAGGCGGAGAGTCCCTCCTTCCCTCCACTTTACCCCCCAGTGAACATCCAATTTTAAAGGGATAGTAATGTTTCAAAATAAAAGCAGCTCCAATTAATCTTTACAGTATTTGGGACATGGAGAGTGTTATTTTAGTACTGTCAGAGTTGTAGTTCAAGAGTAGTTGAATGATAAAGTATGCCCCTCCGGCCCCTTTTACTGAGGTAACACTGCTCAGCTCAGAGCAGCAGGGTGGTCTCTAAGTGGATTGCAGAGAGTGATGATCTTCAATTAACATAAGGGAAAAACCTGTCAATGGGGGCAGGGCTTTCATTGTTTTCACAGTAAGAAGATTGTCCCTTGCTGTGAGCTGTCTGGTCTGTGGACCAGATTCCAAGTCTGAGGGGAGGTGGCTTACACTAGGTAAAAGGGGCGGGAGGGGGAAACTTTATCATTTAATTACTCTTGAACTACAACTCTGACAGTATTGAAATAACACTGTGTATGGCTCAAATACTATGAAGATTAATTGGAGCTGCTGTTTTTGTGTAACATTACTATCCCACACCATGTGTATTTGGAACTTATTTACCCCTTCAGTGCCAGAGGGATTTGCAATGCACATAATTAAGTTGATCTACAGATCCTCTGCCCTCTCTATCAGCTCCAGATGGGCTTTATGGCTAAGACCATTAGGGGCTGATGCATCTTCTAAAAGTAAGCTTGTATCCCTCCATGTTGTTTGGAGAACATTTGGAAGACATTATCAAGAAGGTATCAGAGGATAAGATCTCCCTCCTTCCTCAAGATTGAAGACACAGTGGTTCCTGCTCCAGAAATCCTTTCTTTCATAAGGAAAGAAAATATCAACACGAGATGGTATGATCAAAGGCATAATCTATCCTCCCAGGGTATCATAGGAGGCTTTAGAAAGGACTTCTTCTCTAAAGCCTACTTCAAGAAGGAATTCCAATGAGGAACAGCAGGCCCTAATTCCTTTCCCATTGGGGTATAGACTGGGACATTTTCTCCACTCCTGGCTAAATATCCCAAACCTGGAACTCTGGTTTTGTCACGTTCTGGAACTAGAGTACCCACTAGAATACTCCCAAGTCCAAACTCAGAATCTGTTTCAAGGATTCCTTCAAATCAACATAAGGCAACAGCTTTGACATTATAGGTTACAGATCTGTTACAGAACAGAATGACAACGTTTCTTGGGAATAGAGGGTGCGGGCATTTACTCCATTTTATTAACTGTCACCAAAACATCAGGAGGTTTCAGAACCATTCTGGACCTCAAGTGAGTGAACCAGTTTCAAAAGGTGACACACTTTAAGAGTCTACTCTTTTTTTTTTTTTTTTTTTTATAGTCAGATATGTTCCTCTGGGGGCTTACCTCTTGTCTATAGATCTGCAGGATGGGGCCTTGCTGTTCAGGGTCCATGGAAGGAGTTGGAAAGGTCTCTTCACATCAACTTCTTAAAACTAAGAGCAGTCCTGAATGTTCTAAAACATTTCAGACCTCCCCTGCGATAAAAGGCCATACACATAAGATCAGAAAATATGACCACAGTAATGTACTCTGATAATTTGGGGGGGGGAGCAGACTTGGTGCCAAGAAGTAAGGAAGTAATCTAGGCAAAAAACAGCCTTCAGACTACCTCAGCATGACACATAACAGGCTTTCTAAACAGTGAGGCAGATTTTCTGAGCAGAAGCCCAGTAGAGCTAAAACACTGAATAATTATATTTTATTTTAAAGGTCCATTACACTTCTTTAGCTGCTGCAGGTTCGCAAAAAAGAGATATTTACTAATGCTTTCCCGATGTATGCAGATCTGCTCAGTGATCTTTTGTCTTCTGTTATTCAGTGGGCAGAATTAAGCACAATGAAGATCCCGGAGGAAAAGCAAGCAGCTTGTGATGATATCTTTAGGAATGAAGAAGAGGAGTACTGTCTGTATGAAGCAGTGAAGTTTTTGATGCTGAAAACTGCTATTGATTTATATAATGCCAACGAGGAGGGCAATGAAGTACCAGTGTTCTCCTGGCTGCTTTTTGCTCGGAACACATCTAGTAATCCTAGCGAGTTTATGAAGAATCACTTGAATCAAGTGGGACGTTCTGGAGGACTTGAACAGGTAATAGTGTGTTTTCATGAAGTACACCTGTCACTTTTATAAACAATAACACGTTAACTCTACATTGTTTTTCATTTTGTTTCTAAGATGCACAGTTTTCTTTCATTTTAAAGGGAAATGTTCATATGTTACTGATAGCAGACCTTTTAAAAGTCTGGGGCTGCACATTCCAGCTCCAACAAGGTCACATGTCACCTATTCAGGAGGTTAGAAAACTGAACTTCTCGGCTGGCAGCAGGCTGGAACATATCTTGGAAGTTCGTGGTTTACAGCCACACACCTTGTGGATTTGCACTCACAACTCCAATAGATTGCTTTATCAGATTTGAAAGTCCTTCACAGTCTTCTATTGGAGCTGCTCCCAGATCACAAGAAGACTTCTAGTTTTCAAATCTCTCTGTTCAGTTTGTCTTCTGGAGTAGATAGGGAACATCAGAGAGTCTCTCATCAAACCTGCTGATAGGGTGTTATTGGGATGATAGTTGCCCATGAACTTTTACAAGATGAACCTTTAATAATGACCTCACTGTTGCCTGCGCTTCAGTCTGACATTGAACACCCTGGTTGACCAAATATACTGCATGTAATATTTCAATACAGATGTTCATAGAAATAGTATATGCAGTGTTCAACAAGATGGTGAGTTAGTGAATCCAACATGTTGGTGCACAGACAACAGAAATGTCATATGAAATGCATACATATTAAAGCTTACAATTAAAAAAAAAAAAAAAAAAAAAAAAAAAAAAAAAAGGTGCATCTTAGAAAAGAAAAAAAACCCACAATTTATAGGTGACTTTTTATTGTGACGTAACAGGCAAATATTTTTTCAAGTGACATCCACTTTAACCCTGTGAGTGGAAGGGTGTGAAATGCATTGCTCTGAAATGGTTAATGGTACAAACAGAAAATATAAAGGGATAGTAATGTTTCAAAATAAAAGCAGCTCCAATTAATCTTCATAGTATTTGGGCCATGGAGAGTGTTATTTCAATACTGTCAGAGTTGTAGTTCAAGAGTAATTGAATGATAAAATATGCCCCTCCCTCCACTTTTACTGATGTAATACTGCTCAGCTCATAATGGAAAAGTGGTGTCCACATGGCTTGCATAGAGGGACAATCTTCAATTAGCATAAGGGAAAAACCTGTCAAGGGTGGCAGAGATTTAATTGTTCTCACAGTAAGAAGATTGTCCCTTGTTGTGAGCTGTCTGGTCTTAAGACCAGATTCTACATCTGAGGGGAGGTGGCTTATACCAGGTAAAAGGGGCGGGAGGGGGATACTTTATCATTCGATTACTCTTGAACTACAACTCTGACAGTATTGAACTAACTCTCTCCATGGCCCAAATACTATGAAGATTAATTGAGCTGCTTTTATTTTGAAACATTACTATCCCTTTAAGTTCTGCAAGTCTTTTGGCTCACTTTTTAAAAACATTCTTAGCAAAAAAACCACATTGATCTGGACATATTTCACCTAATGTGGAAAGAGAGAGTTTATTTGAAAAAGTCTTACTGGGCATTTTGTACTTTTCCTTGTAGGTGGAAATGTTTCTTCTTGGCTATGCACTGCAGCATGCCATTCGAGTGTACAGGCTGTATAAAAATGCAACAGAGGAATTTATCACACAGTATCCCAATGACAAGGAGGACTGGCCTGTAGTGACTCTTATAACGGAAGATGATCGACACTATAATGTACCTGTTAGGATGTGTGAAGAAACAAGTTTCTAAATTTTTTTTTTTTTTTTTTGTAAATCAAATAAAAAGAACAATTACTGCCTCTGGTTATTTTGTAATGTTAAACTGGAACTGCGTCTGTTGTAATTTGCTCAACTTTGGATACTGCAAGCAAATATTTTTGTTTTGTCTGTGCATTTTATACTACTCTTATTGCAAACAGGGAGCTGGTGTATGGGATCCTAAGCACCATCCCGAGTATCTTTATATGCTTTACTAACTTACATTACTAAAATTACAGAATAGAGGAACACACCCAGTCGAGGCAATACGGGAAAAGTAAATGTATTCTGGAGTTTGTAGTCCTGCTTTGCTAGGCATTGCTTTATCTCCTGAAATCTGCTGTATGAACAGAATATAAACTACATATGTTTATATTTTGCCGATGTCACAGACTGTCAGTATAACACATGCAGCTATAATTTACTTAGGCTAAAGTGGGTGGGGGGTAACTTGTGTCTCTCTAGCTGAAGTTGTCCATACACTCCCATCATCCTGAGAGTGCCCAAATGCACTAATACGTCCTCTCCATCATATCCCCATCAATCCACCACCAATCCGCTGTCATTGCCATTAATCTTCCATATGGAAATCTAGGTTATTGAGAGATTGTTATATTCATGTGATGGGTTTATATGCTAATGCTGCTTTTTGCCACATATACTAAGCTTGGATAGCAGCCTCTGCTGTTAGAGTTCAGTCTTAATACAGCCAGCCTGATTTTAGCGATATTGTTATCTCCCTATAGCTTCCTTTTCAGTAACAGCCCTCAATGAATCATAAGCATGTAGGGTTGTCATACTGCTGACGATGTGTAAGGGATGCCCTCTCTTACACATCACCACCAGTATGACATCCCTGAAGCCTGAGCACATCCTCTCTGATTCCCCACTTTCCTACCGAGGGAGTAGAGAGGATCCACTCAGACTTCAGCATTACTCCCTTAACCCTTTGAGTGCCATAGGGATGTGTATTGCACACCCCTGTGGCACTGAAAGGGTTAGAAAATTACAGTCTCCCACTACACAATCATCAATATACTGAGCTCTGTTCCTCTGCAATAAAGAGTTCACATATCCCAGTATTCATATCTCCTCCTCCCCTGCAGGACTTGCTATCATTTATGACTGCCATTTTGCCACATTTCTTCACTGTGTCTCATCCACCTCCCCTCACCATCTCTGCCATATAGATATAGCATGACTGTATGAAAGATATGTGCCTAGGGCTTGTCAAATTTACTTTTAGTCAGTAGACCATCAGTGCGTTATTTAGGCTATACTGAAACTTTTATTTCTGAAAAGTGATCTTTTGTAGTGAGGTAAAGTATTCTAATGAAGATCTCAGTGCACACAGAACCTAATTAGTATATGGTGCTGCACTGAAAGAGGATTTCACTTTTCAAGAATAAGTGTTAATATTGCCTAAACTAGTCTTTAACCTATCATAGGAGTGTCCGTGTTCAGTCCTCACGGGCCACCAACATTACAGGATGTAAGGATTTCCCTGTTTGAGCACAAGTGGCCAATCAAAATGAACGAGCCACTGATTAACTCACCTGTGCATAATCAGGGATAATCCTTACATCCTGGCCTATTGGGGGCCCTTGAGGATCAAACTTGGACACTCCTGACCTAAATTGATACATAGGCAGTTTTGAATTAAAGGGATAGTAATGTGTACATATAAAGTTGTATTTGATTGTTCATTGTGATTTTATATTATGCATACTACTATTTTCAATGTCCATATCATTGTATTCTGCTTGTAATTCGAGTTGAAAGATCCTCCCCCTTGTTTTCACTGAGTCAGAAGTAGTTTCCTCAGAGCTGAAAGCCTGTCCGGACATATTGCAACAAGGGACAATATTATGTCAGAATAAGGAAAACCCTGCTTCCCTTTGTCAAGGAGGCAGGGTTTTCCTTATACAGACACACATAATATTGTCCTTCATTGCGATCCGTATGGTCAGGTGACTGGCTTTCAGATCTGAGGGAACTACTTCTGACATAGTGGAAAGGGGCGGAAGGGGGAAATTTTCAAATCAAATTACAAGAGGAATACAATGATAAGGACATTGAAAACTGAGGTATGCAATATATAAAATTATAATTAATTATATATATGCATTATATAAAATTACAACAAACAATCAAATGTAACTGTTTGTTAAAATTACTATCCCCTTAAACTTTCAAATATGTAAACCTAATTAAATTTGGCATGTCTACTTTTAGCACATGTGAAACCCATTATTTTGAGGGTATCATTCCCCTTTAATGGTCAGCAGAACTCGGCTGTCACCTAGTTGTAGGTGTGGCCAACTCATGCATAGTATAATTGTATATGCTACTTCAGTTAGTTGGTACATTTATGTGCTATATCTGTCTGTGTATGTATCTATGTGCGTGTAAAGTGAATGGATGGCACTGAGGGAGTGGAGATTGTGCATTAACAGGTAAAATATCACTTGAAATGTAAATCCAACCTTCATTGTAGTACAATCCTGTCTGGTCAGTATTGAGTTATTCCAGGACAGCGTGAAGATTTATGAGTTTGAATTTCTGTGCATTATAATTTTTAGTGCCACTATTTAGGGTTCTTTTTCCTATTTATGTAATTGTGTATATAAACACGTTTGAGTTCTGGCTTCGGAGTCTAGGCTGTTACTTCTCCATACATAACCCACACTTACAGTATTAAATGCTGTGAAGATTTGCTACCTGTATAATCCTGCCTGTGTGAGTGGGACTTAATCTGTTGTTAGGTATAGTACCCTTGACCAAGTAAAGGCCTGGGGCAGGGGTAGTCCATTGCTAGTTATCAATCTGTTATGGACTACAACACCCAACAGCAATGACAATGGGAATTGCAATGACTATTGCCTTTTAATGGCCTGTGGTGTTCGTATGTTGCTCTTTGCCTTATGTTTTGCTGTTTTTTTTTTAACCCCTTGACAGCTAGAGCTTTCTCCATTGCTTTGCTTGACATCTTGGAGACATCTCTAGCATTAAAGAGGAAAACCCTTTGCAATGCGTTTTGTACTCCTCTGGCTCTCAAAGGGTTAAAATATATTTAATGTGATTATTTTCATATGTAATTAATTTCCAAAGTTACAGATAAGAGAATTGGAGAAATTCTAGGGCCATCTGAACCATAGGGGACAAATACAAATTACCACTGATTTAAATAGGGACTTTAACCCCTGAATGTCTGTTGCAGACCTCTCTAGCACACAAGGGGTTAAAATTCCATTGTTCATCAACGGGGAATCTTAATTCTCCCTTATAATGCAGATGGTTTGCCCTAGAATAACCAACCAATATAGTGTAAATTATGCCAATAATAGAGGGAGAGGTTAAAGGAACATTTACACCTAAAATGACCTGGCGTTATACACCCTTAAATACCTTGTACTCCATGCTAGCCTCTGTAAAATGTCTCTATTTGTTTTTTGAGGCCTAAAATGTAGTCTTGTGTATGTATCTGGGGCTCCATTTCCTGCCTTTCGAGGGCTTCCATTGCAATAGCAGTCTGGAGCGGTGTCTCAGAAAGGATAGTGTTTTATTGTCGGTTAAAGGGCCCAAGATATTTGCATCGATGAATAATATACATTTATAGTATTGGCTATGGAGAAACAATTAGAAACATGGAAACATAGAATTTGATGGCAGATAAGAACCATCCGGCCCATCTAGTCTGCCAATTTCCTACTGTAAAAACCTCAAAACTTTTTTTGGTCCTTGGTCTTTTCTTATGTTAAGGACAACCTTATGCCTATCCCATGCATGGTCAAATTCTGTCACTGTATTAACTTTTACCACTTCTGCTGGTAGGCTATTCCACTTATCTACTACCCTCTCAGTGAAGTAAAACTGTCTTAAATTACGTCTAAACCTGTGTCCCTCTAGTTTTAGACTATGGCCTCTTGTCCTAACATTTTTACTCCTTTGAAATGTACTTCCATCCTGCACTTTATTGAATCCCTTTATATATTTGAATGTTTCTATCATACCCCTCTCTCTCTCCTCTTCTCCAAGCCATACATGTTCAGATTCTTTAGTCTATCCTGGTATTTCTTTTCCTGTAAACCAGTCACCATTTTAGTAGCTCTTCTCTGAATTTTCTCTAGAGTATCTATATCTTCTGGAGATGGGGTCTCCAGTACTGTACACAATACTCTAGGTGAGGTCTAACTAGAGATCTGTAGAGTGGCATGACCACTTCCCTTTTTCTGCTACTAATGCTTCTAGCTAAACAACCCAGCACCCTGCTTGCATTCCCCACCGCTCTATTACATTGCCTGCCTACCTTTAAGTCATTAGAAATAAATACTCCCAAATTCCTTTCCTGTGTTGTCACTGACAACAAAGTACTCTTAATAGTATATTTTTCGTTTGGATTTCTATGTCCCAAGTGCATTATTTTACATTTGTCAACATTAAACTGCAGCTGCCACACTCTTGTCCATTCTTCTAATTTACCTAGATCATTTGGCTTATTCCCTCTGGAATGTCTGCCCTATTGCAGATCTTTGTATCATCTTCAAAAAGGCATACCTTACCTTGAAGACCTTTTGCAATAAGGACAGTAATGCCTAAAATAAAGTAGATCTCTGAGTCTTCTCTATTATAAACGTAACACTTTGCTCTGTTTAATAACAGATTTTCTGTAGTTTTAAAAATATTCAGTGTAAAAGGACCCCCCAACCGCCCCTTCTGGCAGCCTCTCCTTAAAGCTGCAATCCGGTCCTGGGACCGGATGGATGTAGAGTTAGACAAACTTAAGTCTGTAAGTATAAGGAAAACCCTGCCCCACTTGATGAAGGTGGACGGGATTTTCCTTTGCTTACGGAAGATTGTCCCTTGCCCCTCTCCATCCGGACCACGCTTAGATGCAGCAGGACATGGCCAGAAGGGGAGGGAGGGGGATCCTTTTACATTGAATATCTTTACATCTACAGAAAAGTAAGTTATTAAACATGGTGCAAAGTGTTATGTTTATAATAGAAAAGACTCCGAGATCTATATATTTTGACATTAGTATCCCTTTAACCCAAGGTTGTCTATATAGTATAGTCTATACAAGCATTATAATACATGTATAGAATTACATTTCAGGAATTTAACATAAAGTAACAACACTTTACAGATTCCAGTTGGAAGTACATGATATTTATCATTATATTTCTCAATTTCCTTTTTTTTGGTTTAGCTTTCCTAAAGTGGACCTGTTACCTGCACAGCTTTTACTCTCATTAAATGTATCCATTTAAACTGCCCACAAATTGTGTGTTTTGTTAATTGTTTATTCATTTTAGAGAGAATTGGTTTTGTAGTTTGGGAAGCTAATTTCACAAGAGGTGCCCAGAAAATCACCTCTCTCCACCTTCTTAGGTTACTAAAACCAGTTTATAGGACTTGGAAAAGAGCTACATCTTGTTTAACATTTAAATCTATATTATTACATTTCTATTATGGTGTGTCATTTTCACTATGTTGGAGGCCAGATAATAAAACTATCTTTTCAATATATACTTACAGGAATACCGGTACATGTTAGGGCTCAAGTCACACTAGTGATAGAGGCTGGTGTACTAAGACAACATGGGAGGGGGTTATGAACTAAGCTATGATAAAGGGCCTGTGATATAACTTCTCCAGTTCCTGTGTTACTCTATTGAGCCTATGCGCTAAAGTTTGAGAAATCTTACTGCATTGGCTCTATAGGATAAGATAGGACTTGGAGAGTTTATAAAGCTGGAGAAGTCCTCTCCACTTTATCATCTCATTATCACACCTTAGTGCATCACCTACCTGGAATAATTTTGCAGCAAACCAACTGCACCATAGGAGAGCAATAATAATAATTACATTGATATAAATGTAGCTTTTAATCCTCTGCTTTCTATAGGGCTCACCATCGTGTTGCAAGAGAATGTATTGGAGATTTCTCTAGCATTCAAGAGGTTAAAACCCCCCATTTAAATCAGTGGGAATGTTATTTGTACCCTCTAGTGCATATGGTTTGCTCCCAAATGACTCCACTTCTCCTTATTACTTTGGATTCACTGAGGCAGATGTACTAAGAAGTGACAAAAAAAAGTTCTGTCAAATGGAACAAATATTCTCAAGCCTCTTGTTTTACATGGGGTTTTAACCTATTGCATTTTAGAGAGATCTCCAAAGCATCGTGAGGCAAGGAAGTTGGAACCTCTAGCAACTGAGTTAAAATATCTCTTTAAATTGACCCTTTGCGTGCTGGAAAGACGTCCAATGCATTTCGCTGCAATGCACTAGATACCTCTCTGGTATCTAGTGCATTGGTCCAATTACTTAATACATCAGCCCTACTGTCACTAGATTTTGTTGCCCAGGATAATAACTGATATGATAACCATTGCCTGGTTTCTTAGACTGTCATACCCAGATAGTACAAAAAGCAACCCTCAAACCTTACGTGATTCCATTATCTAGTGTAGTGGTTCTCAACTAGGGCGCCATGACTCTTTGGTGCATCATGGATATCCACTTCTTTCCTCTACAAAAACTTTAACAAAAGTGTGTTTATGTAATAACCATTTGTATAACCTACTATACATTCAGGGCTCAAAATCTCCACTAGCCACTAGCCAATGGTGAGTGAAAATTTAGCCCTGGCGAGTAGAAATTCAGCTCTTTTGGGTATGCTATGGCTTGCAGTGGTGAGTAACTTTTCAGGTCTGGCTTGTAGCAAAAGACTTCAGATTTTAAGCCCTGATATATTTATGTATTTTACCCTCATTACATCCTTGAAAAATGACCTCTGATAGGTTAGGGCTGCCTGAAAATCCCAGATTGAGTGTAAGGGGTGTTTGAGCAAAAATTACCAATGAGAACCACTGATGCAGGACAAGGAAGACAGAACCACTGATGCAGAACAATGAAGACAGAGAACCACTGATGCAGGACAATGATCGGCAAACATCCATCCCAACAACCGCATCTGTAGCCTTCATGTGCAACAAAAAAGCCCAAGGGATCAAAAACACCTCCGCATAATAACCTCCCATTTACCTTAATATGACCAAAATTCTAAGTAGGCGTTTTGGGTTTGTTCAATAGAGACATCTTCAATCTGACCTGGATAATATGTCCATGGAGGAGAATGTAACACTTGCTGGCAATTTTTTCAAGGTCATGTATTAACCTGCTTAACCCTTAAGAACCAGAAGGGTGCATGTAATATTGAGAAGCAATGCATTGCACTCCCCGCTGGTCCATATGCAGTGGGTGGAGTTTGTGTCCTGTGGTCACTGCTGGAAACTGTCATGTCTGCCTCCCTGGACTAATTGAAGATATTACATCTCTTGAACAAAATCTCATGGTTAAAATTCATAGGGCCCTTTAGGATTTTCTGCAATAGTAAGGTAAATTGGGCTTGTTGTATGTAGGATGTGTTGCTTCTTCTTTGAAGTGGAACTAACCCATTATAATGACAGGGGATTTTTGAAAGCGCTTTCAAAATCCCCTATATTTATGCTATAAGAGATATATAGCTTTATTTGTCACAGTATGCAAATTAGGTAGTACTGGCTGGCACAACTTGGTGTACTGGATACATACATTCTAATCTCCTTCCCAAACAGCATTTCCTACCAGGATATACTACTTGTGCATAAACTGACAAATAAGTAAAGCTTAATATATCAAATTATAATTTTACATAAAGAATGGCTACTTTAAAAATAAGCAATTCTAAAAGTCCTTTCTAAATCACTGGTCACTATAAAGTGTTAGTTTCACTTTAAATTGTAATATTGTATAGGAATGTATGCTCTAAAGGCAAAGAAAGAGACCGTGTGCTTTATGGGGTAGGTTTGTGTTTGATGTGACAAAAAGGCATTTATCTGCTCTTCCTATCGTACTACAAAACACACTTGGCAACTGGAGAAGCTGCTAAGGTCTGCCCGTCGTCCATCACTGATAAAAGGGGACATCTAGAATGGATTATCTCAAGATGTTTTGTGGTTTGATCAAATTAACTGAAAAATAATTTTAAGAACCGACTGGGCAATTATAGCATCTTAATTGCTGTAAAATGTTCCTTGTAATCTAATGTTTATATTAAGTAATTTTGTTAATCATTATGCAAATACTTTGCTATATACAAAAGTATTTTTTTTAAATAATTATACTTTTCTGTTTTTAACAAATGAAAATATATTGATTCGTGCAGCTATTGATGACTGACAAGGTCCTGAATAATAAATAATCATAATAATAATAATATATAAAGTGAATTTATACCACTATGAATCAGTGGACTAGTCAAAAGAATATTAGTGATACTGTACCAATATGAATCAGTGATTCTTTATTAAACAGAAGTATTTAATGATGTAATTGTCCTTAATACAACAGATATGTGTATCTAATCTCTACCTTGGAAGTCTGCAGTTGGATTAACAAGACTACATTAACTTCCTGCCTCCTCACTATAGACAAACACTCTGAATGAGAGTCCTTGAATCCTATAGCATATATTCGATCCACACTCACATTACTTTGTAGAACCATGTGAGATGCTTCACTAGTGAAAGAGAAGACACTACTTATCAGATGTAGATTACATAAAGCTTTCAAAAAAGAAAATGGTTAGCACCCGTGGGGCTCTTTCAATTAGAATCAAAGGAATTTTTTTTATTTAATCCTATAGTCACTGGGGGAGATTCACTAAGCGGTGATAAAGTGGTGATGATTTCTACAGTTTATCACTTCTCCATTTTCTATGTTATTCTATAGAGCTTATTCAATAATTTCTCCAAAGTTGAAGACATCTTATTGAAGAGGCTCCATAGAAAAACATATGAATTGGAGAAGTGATAAATTGGAGATGTCATCTCTGCTTTATCACTGCTTAGTGAATCTCCCCCCAGTGTTTAGGTCCAACACTGACCTTATTCGAGACAACGCTGAGAGAAACAGAAAGATTAAGCATATAAACGTTCAAAGCAATAAAATACTATCCAAACAATGCTTACATCTTCAGTTTGTAGTCAGTGCTGTGAGGGCAATAGATGATATCAACACACTGCGGTTTACTTTTCAAATGTCACACCTTTCACAGAGCATCTTAAAATGTTGCATTTGTTTGGTCGCATCAATGCGAATGGCACATTCTGAATGTCACAAGTTAAAGAGTCGAAAATTCAACATGCCTCCCTGTACAGCATGTCACCTTCTATATGGCGCCTGAGTCAAAACGTCGAACACATGTTGAAGTTAGGCGCACTTAAGGATGCAATAAACGCGCAATGAGGACATATTAAGGATGCAATAACGATGCAACAAGGGCGCATTACAGATGCAATAAGGGTGCTATAAGGATGTAATAAGGGCGCAATAAGGACGTATTAAGGATGCAATAAGGACTCATTGAGGATGCAATAAGGGCCACCCCAAACACTAGCATTCCAACCTCAAACACACCAACCCCAGCCCTAGAGTATTAAGGATGCAAAAAAAATCCAAAACACAGTAAAACCAACACAAAACCCAACCAAAAACACAGTAAAACCAACCCAAAACACAGTAAAACCAACCAAAACACGAATCCAAAATCCAACCCAAAACCAACCCACAAAACCCAACACAAAACCCACAAAAACCAACCCAAAACAGTAAAACCAACCAAAAACCTAACCCAAAACCCACAAAATCCAACCCAAAACACAGCAAAACCAACAAAAAACAACACAAAACCCAACCCAAAACACAGCAAAACCAACCCAAAACCCACAAAAACCAACCAAAAACCCAACCCAAAACCCACAAAATCCAACCCAAAACACAGCAAAACCCACAAAAAACAACACAAAACCCAACCCAAAACACAGTTAAACCAACCAAAAACCCACAAAACCCAAGCCCAAACCAACCCAAAACACAGTAAAACCAACCAAAAACCCAATCCAAAACAAACCCAACACAAAACCCCAAAAAACAAACACAAAAACCAACCCAAAACCCACAAAACCAACCCAAAACCCCCCCACAAAAAACAAAACCAATGTGTCATTATTGAGCCCTCTAGGTGTCACTGCAGTGTCCTCAATGCGTCATTATTGAGCCCTCTATGACTTTGTCACTACAGCGTCCTCCATTTTTTGTAATGTGTGCTTTTAATGCACCCTTCTTGCGCCCTTAAGCCTTGCAACATGTCAAATGCTACATTGTAAGACGTGCGACGTTAAATTTGCGACTGTTTCAATTGCAACATGCTGAATGCAACATTCACATTGACGTGACCAAACAAATGCGACATTTTAAGATGCGCAATGCTGAGTGCGACATTTCAAATGGATACACCGCACTGCAAGGGCCAATGAGAATATATTAAAAATGTAATTTACAAAACAAGAGAAAAAGATAAGCTAGAAGAGAAAAGAAGCCAAAAAAGCAGAATATAAATATATATACAGCAAGAGGTCAACCACAATAGTAATTAAAAAAAAAATAAAACCATTGTAATAAATATCTTTCATGGAGAGAAGTACATCACTTGCAGTATTTTATCTGGAGTTTACAATACAAAAAAGAAACACTAGAGGGAGTCTTAATGGGAAACTGTATCAAAAGAGCAATATGACATTGTGCAGCACTTAATTATAAATAATGACAGTAGGAATAACAAAAGGTTGTAGCAGAATGTATCAATGGTGAAATAAAAAATAAACTTATGTGGCTATAGAATAAGTAAATGGGAACTGGAACATAATGATTGCAAACAGCAAAACTGTCAGCATTGTATTGCAACTGCAAATAAATGACACACACAGGTCAAAATGAGCATGATGAAAGCAAAAATAGAATGAGTCAAGAGAGACTTGCACACAACAAACAGAGAAGTATGTGAGAATGTACAGTGAATTTCAGACTGCTGAGCAAGAAAATAAAATAATATAAAGCAAAATACTCCAGGTCATACTTGTTGAGAGAATATGTTGAATCACTACAAACAGAAGTTTGATTAGGCATTGATAGAACAAGGATAATGAAGTGGCATCATGGAACACAATCATGAATAATGCATATACAAATGTAAAGACTCCAGAGAAACCTACAATTTGTGGACTATATAAATGTTGTTATAGGAAAAGTAACTCAGTGTGTGTCAATTAAAGGGATAGTAATACTTAAAATGTAAAAAAGATATGTTGTAGGGTTTAACTCCCTCAGTAAAACACGAATACTCCCACTGCTGAAAGGTGTTTCATTCAAAAGTTATTAATTTTCAAAGTTGAATTTTTTAGGAGCAATATCACAGTGGCCTGGAATTGTACAGTGGAGCTGTTGCTACACCATCCTATGGAGATTTATGGTCCCGGGACCAGAGCTGTCCATAGGATCATGTAGCAACAGCGCCACTGTACAATTTCAGGCCACTGTGATATTGCACCTAAAAAATTCAACTTTGAAAATTGATAACTTTTGAATGAAACACCTTTCAGCAGTGGGAGTACTCTTGTTTTACTCAGGGGGATAAACCCTACAACATATTTTTTTTTTACATTTTAAGTATTACTATCCCTTTAACAGTCTATGAGTGATGTATGGGAAAAAATCCCAGAGAAGATATAATGGACTGTACACACATAGAAGCATATGGGTGGGAAGAGTAAGTTAAGCATTGTTGTCTGATGTCAGAACCATGTTCTATGTATGGCAGTGGTGCATATAGTGACGCTGTCGGTACAGAAGTCTATGCACAGTTGACCAGAAACTTCCATAGAATGTTGTAGTAATAGTGTTACTGTAAAATTTCAGGCCATGAAAGCCATACCTAACTTTTTTATGTACTTTCTGGTAGGACAGATGACAAGTAAATTGTTGGCTCTCCCAGCATTTATATAATCCTGCTTATTGGTCTGTCTGTTTGGTTCCACGGAGGCCCTCTCTAGCCTAGTTTTCCGAGGATGTAAGTCCTCTAACACCATTAACTCTTCGATTAGGACCACTATTTTGTCCTGACATCTGGGGTATAAACTTATACTTCAGGAGGGCAATATCCAATCTTCCATCACACCACTGTGGTTGAAACCTGCTCTGGCAGCGTTCTGAAAGATTAAGTGCTTTCAGGTATGTTCCCTAAGGGGAATTAAATGTCTCCACCAGATTATCTCTGGTGGCACTCTCCTTGGTTTCCCTCTTTAGGAATCCCAATTTAACATTCTTCTTTATATACATTTTTGTTACTTTCAGGTTAAACACTCTTTTCAGACTCAGTTTAGGCATACTCCACTAAGGGCTGATCAATATACATTAACAAATTGTTAAACAGGAAACTCTTAGGAAGCCATTAACCTAGATTATCTGTTTCTTTGTCCTTTATAATTCCCCTATAAGGGAGCCTTGTCATATGGCAGTAGGATATTCCGGGTCTCTCTCTGGAGCTCTGGGAGGATGTCTTGCATTCAATAACCAGGATTCTGGTGTCTGCCATTTCTTCAAAATGTCTACTACAATCTTCAATGACTGTTTAAGATGGATTGGAGGTCTAATGACAAATGTAGTAGATGCTTGTCAGAGTATTGTTTATTCCTCATTATTTGGCTTGTCCTGTGATCATAATATTCTGATCTGATATACTTACTGTAGAGCTGAACTTTACACCCTGTGGTTGCTCTTATGAGCTTAGTGGAAGATGTGACTTATATTAGTGGAGAGAGGACCTTATGCCAAATTCTCCTGCATTATTCTTGTAAGGCTAGTATTGTTAAATGTCATCTGCCTCACAAATACTCCCAGCGGCTTTAATTCAGTCATCCCCTTATATAAGATAATATATATTAAGTGAGGGTGACCAAAACAGTTTGAGAAATCTAGTCTGAATGACTTTATTTTCCCCTTTCCAACATCCCCATATAACTTGCACTTGATCACATCTCACTAATTTTTCCCTCTTCATTTCCCCTCTTTAGTACAATGTAGAACACAGGAACCAGAAGGTAAAGTATCCTCTGGCCAGCAGGGAAAGTATTTGTGGAGGTGGAGACCCCCTCCCTACTCTACTTTACCCCAACCAGGCATGCCCAGTTTTAAAAGTGACCTCAAAGTAGGTGCATCAGGGCAAAGAGTCTCTGAGTTATCCTTACTTTTTTATGGGGCTGTGTAATCCCCCATTAGGAGGGTTCCTAGCTATGGCCTCCTTAAAAGATATGGACCAAAGTGTAGGCTGCTACAGGACCTGGGTCTGCTCTCTTTCTCTCTCTTAGCCATTTTCCTCTTCCTTCTGCTTGGTAATGTGTGCGTAAATTATGTATAGAAGCCACCTGAAGAGGATTCCTGTTTTCATAACCCCCAGGTCTTGTGACTTTGTCCATGTCTATCTGTCTAACAGCCACATTCAAAGAGACTGTAGTAAAATCACTAGTTTTGCACTATGTTCTTCTTTTCAGCCCTAATCCCCTTCCCCTCCTCTCCAGTGGTGGCCTCCTTCTTGACTTACAAAACTTTTACCTGACTTTAGTCTTCATTATGGGCCAGTGGTGCCTTATGTGAGAGCTTTAGGCAGTCATATTGAATGAGAACCGACAGTAAAGACCCCCCTTCCCTGTTGCCAGGACGGTGAATGAGCCACCACAGTGTGAAGCAGAGGTTCTGTGCTTGCCCTATTACTCTTTTCCTGCAGCATGCAAAACAAGAGATTAATTTTCCCCCCTTGCATTCTGCTTTAACACGTTCAGGCAGATAAGTATTTTTATACTACATTTCCATCCTGTGAAAGATGTATGTGAAGGCAGCTTGGTTAGTTGTTTCTGTTATCAATCTGATAAGGACTGTGAAAAAGTTGGGTCCCTTAAAATCCATTCAGATCTATGGAATTCTGTCTTTTTCTGTGAGGAGCTGTGACCTTAAAGCAGGCTTAGAGCACTATAAATAGAGAACAGCAGACATAGGTCAAATAATAAAAATATATACCACACTGCTGGGTGAAGGATACCTGTCTAGACAAGTTAATCTGTTAAATGAATTGAGAGCTACTTATTCCTAGAATATAATTTGCTTTAATGGCTCACTAAGAAGAAAAAGTTTGCAAGCTTGCAGAAAGAAGTACACCTGTTGCTGTGGAAATATAGATATGGAAAATGGATTAAGGACTAACTTTCCCCTAGTTTGCCTATTTTTGTATTAATGCCTTGAATGCATATGATGACTTGGGAGGTATCTTGACACATGAATTTTTGAGTGCAGATGATGTCTTTCAAGATGTAGTGACATCTAAAATGGGGCTTAGAGACTTACCATGCCCATCAAGATCTTCACAGGTCCCATGCTGAGACATCTTGTGATATATCTGTGCATGCTTGGTGATAAACCCCACCTCAACCTGATGTTCTTTTCTGACTTAACCCTTTAACTGCCAGGGGGTTGAGCAAGGCATTGATCACCACTATGACATGCAAAGGGTTACATTTATCATCTACTTTTACAATGAGATATCAAATGTTTTGAGTGCAAAGCACAGGGTAAGGCAACCTTTGGCTTTGGTTGGGGTCGATGGGAGTTGTTGTCTCCAGCAGCTGGACAGCCTAAGGCTTCCTAAGCCTAAGGTTTCCCCTGCCATAGCACAATGGCCTCATATCCATAATTAAGTACAAGTCAATCAATCACAGTGAATTAACCATTAATTCCTCTCCTGTGATTAAGCAGGGGTAAATCTGAAAAAGTTCACTGTTGGCGTGTCCCGAGGAAGCATGTTAAGAGACTCTACCTTAAATGCTACAGAGATGTAGAAATGGGGTGGAAACCAATGTTGCTTTCAAGGTGTTAACTTAAAAGCCATTCAAATCCATGGGAACTTTAGGAATTTGTATTTGTACCCTGTGGTGAAGTTGGTTTGCCTGAGAATTGCGCTTCTTTTGTTTTGTACATTAGGCTCAGTGTAAATATACAGGCCCCTTTCAGAGTAAACACCAACACAGAGAAGGTTGCATTGGTTATATCGTACTTTGTGAAAAGGGTGGACACAACAGCGTCCAAAATGTTGAAATGTTACTACTTTCTCAGAAATGCAGTAATGATGCAGCAAGAAAGGTCTGCATGACTATGTATGGGGCCACTGGCAGATCTTTCACATAAGTGGTAGTTCAGATTTTAATACTGATTGCAACCTGTTTGGAAGGACTGACCTATGTAGGAAGCAGCCATTAATATTGACTGGGCTGGCTGTCAGACACAGTTGCGTCCAGATTGGTGGTGGACTGCAGGTGGGCAGAATTGTAGCAGCGGCTGTAAGTCTCCTGTGTTAACTCACCGAATGTCTTAGGGGTATGAAAGCACTCAAAGGATTAAAGAGGTATTAAAAATCCTAGACAAACTTGCCTTTGATTGTGCTGTCTGTCTGCAAGAGACTGAAACACCCATTAATTTCCATGTTACTATATAACCACAGTAAAGAAGATATATTGGAGCTGCCACATTTCTGGCCTTAGACAAAGAATGAAAAGTATCTGACACAGGTCATATCTGACAAGAGAAAGCAAAGTAAATCAACAACTAATGAAAACTGAACTGGGGCACAGGAAGGTACACACTAGTAATATGATGACTGAATACAAGTTTCAGTTATCAAAGAACAAGCTGAATCTCAGATGAATGTAAATTTCCGTAAACTATTAACCTAACCAATCCTTCCATGTTTTATAGGAGATAACAAATAATCATAAAAATGTAATATTTTATATGAACTGTACAATATTTTTTTTGTCACTGTTGGCTACTATGTACTATATCAGCAACATTATGCTATTTGGCTATTGTTTTGCTGTTGTTTAATAACCTAGATCAGAGATACCAGAACCTAAATTCTTAGGCTAAAATGTACTGTCTATAATTCCATACACGTAGCACTTTACAGTAACAGAAACGGTACAATGCACAAATGCAGGACAGGATAAGAACATTGGGCTAAAGTGTGATCATTGCATTATTAGCATGGGAAAAAGAACAATTGGGTCACAGGAATTAGATCATTGTATCAGAGTATATTATTTTCCTAGAAGGGACTTTGTTTTAGTGCTTATTTCAAGCGTAATCTAACAGAAAACAAATTTGGAATGTTTGTCACCCACACATGCAGTGCTTGTCACCACACTTACACTGTCTGTCAGCCCAGCCTTGTTCCCCTGTCCATTGGTAGTCACAAAACCACACTTATTGACCTTGATTCAATTGCTTCCATCAGCAAAAACAAAACCCCCAGTTTTTTAAAGGGATAGTAATACTTAAATCTTGTAGCCCTTCAAAAACTGAGTACAATGAGCCCAGATGCATCTCTCAAACCTTTATGGTTTGAGAGATATCCACTTTCAAAGTTCCCTCTTTTTGCCTTTCCCCTGACGTCAGCGTTCTACCTGAGAGAAGGGGAATCCTCTCCTGGGATCAGCCAGCGACTTTGCAGCAGTGCCGAGATCGCAGTAATAAAAATAAATCCTTCACTAAAAAGGTCTTCTACGTGTGCTTGGTTTGCAAGCACACACAGAAGACCTTTTAAGTTAAGGATTTATTTTTTATTACCGCAATCTCGGCTTTGCTGCAGAGCCTACGCTGGTCCCGGTACCGGATTCCCCTGCTGTCAGCTAGAATGCTAACGTCAGGGGAGAGGGAACTTTGAAAGTGGATATCTCTCAAACCATAAAGGTTTGAGAGATGCCCCTGGGCTCATTTTACTCAGCTTTTGAAGGGCTACAAGACGGGGGATAGTAATTTTTAAGTATTACTATCCCTTTAAAAAAAAACTGGGGTTTTTTTGTGACGGAGGCAATTGAATTAAGGCCAATAAGTGTGGTTTTGTGACTACCAATGGACAGGGGAACAAGGCTGAGCTGACAGACAGTGTAAGTGTGGTGACTAGCACTGGATGTGTGTGTTAAGCCATTCAATTATCCATCATATAAACAGCTAACGGCAGTTTTAAAATCTCAACGGACATTAATATTTCACCCATTGAAAACAATGGAACAGCTATAAGCAGGACCCACTCAATTTTGTGCTGTAATGCCAATGCACCATAAATTGATACATTTAAGGGATGAAATTCTAGATCCAGTTTTACTGACGTACAGCACACACTGGACAAAAAAAAACACCATTGGTCAAACCAAAGCAGGGAAACATGCTTACACAATACCCAGCACATAGCACACCAATGGCAAAATTTACCCCTGCAAAGCCAAGCAAACACTTGGAAAATTAACATGCCCTACAAACAAATCCTGGACAAACAACAAATAAGGTGATCAAAGATGACATCAATCCTATATTTAGCACCAACTGTGCCCTATCTGGCCTGCTATGTGCCATACATTTTATGGTAAGTGGATATTTCCATTCCACAGAAGGCTATGCATCTGGCATGTCCCAGCCCACATATTCAAGGGAACTATCACAGGTGTTGTCAGCCCTCAAGAGGAAGGCCAGGAGTTACCTCAGATTCCACTCTGCATAGATGTAGTGGACATGTCAAGCAGGACTTCTACACAAGGGAAGGCATGCATAAGGTGCCACAGACTGCACACATGTGCATTAAAACTCCAACACATGAGTGACATCTCTACATCAACAGGAATAATTTCCACTCCATCAACGTACAGATGGTGTGTGATTCCAGCATGAGCTGGAGCTGTCACGACTCCTATATCCTCAGACACCCCTCCATCCACAGGGACTTTGAGAATGGGACCTATACAGGAGGATGGCTTCTGGGTGAGTCAACAATACAAAAATCACACCACATCCACAGGTGTACACACACGACTAATGTCAACATTGTTTAGCATGGTCATGACATAAGTAGCACTCCCCCTAACACAATATCATCCACACAACATGAGGTCCCTGTCTCACAATGTCACTCTCTTTCCACAGTTGATGCCGGGTATGGTTGTAAACAGTGGCTTCTCACACCACTACCAAATCCACAAACACCTGCATAGGAGAGCTACAATGAGACTCAAGTCCAAACAAGGAATGCCTTTGAGCACAACTTTGTCCTGCTCAAATCCAGATTCTGGTGTCTGGATCACTCAGGGGGGGAGCTCTGCAATATGCACCAGGCAAGGCATGCAACATCATTCTAGAGTGTGCAATACTACATAACATATCTGTGGACACATATCTGGTGGACGATGATGATGAGCCACTACCCATTGTGGAGGTAGCTGTTCCATGTGCACGGCATGAGGAGACCCTGAGAGGGGAGCAGATAAGAGACAGGCTCATCAGGGACCACTTAACCTGTGAGTATAACACATAAACAAACACAATGCATGTATGTTCATGATCAGGCTTGGGAATGTGTTCAAACACTCTCACACAACAACTGTTTCACCCCACAGTATGACTGACATACACAGCCCTGATATTGCCTGCTACAACCTCACAATCACATAGTTGCTACAGTATATGACCCATGCAGCAGCTATTCCATGGATTTGTTTTATTGAGGGTATGAATTAAACTGTCAGTTCAACTGGCCTTCAGCCATCATCACATTGCCACCTCACGGATACATCCATCCCCTTGAGAAAAAAGGTACAACTAATTGCCAGTGTTCATCAAATACCTGAGTTGAACTGACAGAAAACAACCTCTATTGAGTTGAACATAGCCACCTCAACCACAGAATTCTTGGAGCGATAGAGGGATATTAAAAGCAATGCATCGGGCACCACTCTGTCATTCCAGGGGTTAGTATGAGAGCAATAGGTCTGCAAAGCCTAAAGGAGCAGCATAGGGATAGATATACTGTGTTGGTGTTTTCTACAGCATACTGTGTTAGTGTTTTCCACAGCATCAGAGTAACTAAATGGGTGTCAGGTTGCAATCCCACCATGCTGACCAGTGTGTGTGCAGCACAATCTCATTGGCACCCTAACACCCTCTGTTTCATGGGGCTTGGTAGATATATAAGATGATGTGTTGCTCCAATGTCCCTTTCACATATAAATATGGCTGGTTAGCATCCCCTTGTTCTTAACCTAATGGGTTCTAGAGTGGTAGACAACCCATTGGTTGAGTAATGACTTCTGAGGGGAACAAAGGGGATACCTTGGTTTTAATTTGCATGAATCTGGATTGCATTGAGGAGTATTTTGCGCTGTCCCCTTCTTTCTTCTTGTATGCTTCTACTTAATTAACAGGGGGGCTAGAATGGCCTCTTGTAATATGAGCAGATCCTAGTACCTCCAGGTAGGATTCGTTATATGAACACTCCCCACAGTTCTCATCTCCTCTTAGGTCAGTATTAGGTTTCCCCAAAAAGAAAAGAAGGTGATAATACCTTGAGGTCCCCAACCCAACTCAATCACTGCAAGTGATCCCTTTTTGAAAACAGCATTTTTTGAGATTGATCAACTATCCCAGAAGAAGGGAGGTGTCAAAACCAGGTGCCTCTGGAAATTCTATTGCATATTGGCAATATTATAATGCAATTATAACGAGAGTCTGTCTTTGCCTCTGGTTCATGTGAGTATATGATTGTAATGTTGTCAGTAAGTTCACTCCATGTCTCCTCCCTTTGTTCATATTGGCTTTTCTATCTTTTTAATGAGGCTTAACCTGCTGAGGGTTGACTGATTATCGAGCTTCTAGTCTCCAGGATAATTTTGTTTATTGTGTTATCTGGTACCTGACTTCCACATGTATCTTGACCTTGTTTGATATCCGTCAGCCTGACCTTTGGCCTGTCTGATTACGTCTGTGGATTCCCCTCTGTATGGTGTTTGTGACCTTGTTTGATCTCTGCCAGTACTGAACTTCAGCTTGTCTTACTATGATTGTGTATTCCCCTATTTACCATATTTGTGACCTTGTTTTATCTCTGCCAGTCCTGGCCTTTGGCTTGCCTGACTACAATATTGGATTTCCCTTAGTTGTATTGGGCCATCATCTTGTCAAATCCATCTCAGCCAGAGTGTATTGGGAGAAGCCTTCCATTAGTGTTTGCTGGGTCCTTCATCTTGTCAAATTAATGTCCTACAGAGTGTACTGGGTAAGCCTTTCGATCACCGTTCATTGGAGCCTCCAGCTTTTAGAACCCACATACCTCATGATTACTGGGTGAAGCCTTCCATCAGAGTTTGCTGTGGCATTCATCTTCTCAAATTCATCTCTGCCCAAGAATACTGGTCTAAGCATTCCATCAGCATTTGCTGCGGCCTCCATCTTGTCAAATTCACCTACACCAGAGTGTTTAGGCAAGGCTGTCCATCAGGGCTCATCTGTTCCTTCAGAGTGTCAAATCCACATCAACCAGAAAGTTATAGGCAAAGCCTTCCCACAGCACTTGCCAGAGCCACTTTCTTTTATCCCCTTCTGTGAGTATGTCCTAGTTGATTCTATTTGGCAGTCTTCTAGCAGCTCTGCATCTTGGGGTCCAAACTCTTGTTCTCACCAGAGACTCCTCTCGCGACCGACTGCCCAATCCACCAGCTAAAGGAGTGCTCATCTGGGGTCAGGCATTTGGCTTCATGACCAGCAACTTTAATTCAGCTTCGGGCTGCAGTGAGGGCACTCTTGGAACCAGCAGCACTACTTAGCATCACTTTCTAATCCTTGCACTGAAGCCTCTCTGGGGAGTCCATACTTCCTGTGTACAAGATTATTACAGTGAAGTGGTGGTGGCCCAAACATTTAGCTACTGCATACAACACTTACAAGACCCATGGTATTATCACCTTATTTTCTTTATGTGGAGACCTCCTGCTTAATCCCAATTTTAAAAAGCTACATACCTCTAAATTCTCCACTTAACACAGCAAGGGGGAGGACAGTGTGTTGACATTTGATGTTTTAGTTTCACCTATGTCTTGTCTAATGCCATGTATAAAAAAGGATAGAGGAAACTATGTGATAGCATTTTCCTGGGCATGCTATGGGGCAGATTGTGTAACCATTTTGTAGTGTGTCTGCCAGTATGCACTACACTCATCCACTATATTGCATACAATGAAGAGCAACCACTGGGGAAGAAGGGCCTTTGAGCACTATTAAGGTACAGATCTTAGCTCTTTCTATTCTCTTCCAGAGGTGCATTGAGATCCTTCAGGATGTTAAGACCTTTGTTTAAGGGGTGGCTCATGCTTTCCCTTCCTTCAGGGATCTCACACACCATTGTGATCTCAACTTAGTTTGTTGTGTCCTTCAGAGACCCCTCTTTGAATCTCTTTCCTTTGTCTCTTTGCATGTTTTGATGCTCAAAATGGCTTTCCATTTAGCCACTGTATCTGTACAGATGGGTTGCTGAGTTGCAAGCTCTGTCCTGCAAACCTCCTTTCCTGCTTTTTTCATCAGGACAAGGTGGCACTTTGTAGCTCTCAGAAGTTTTTACCCAAGGCTGTTTCAGACTTTCGCATCAATCAGCAGATAATTTTGCCTTCCTTTCATCATGTCCCTTCCTCCAAACAGGAGAAGGAACTGCATTTGTTGCACGTGATGTCTTAAGTATTATTTTCATCGTACACAGCCTGCAATTTTTTGCCTGTCTTTTCTTGCAATTCCTTGCCTGGTTTTTTATTTGGTTCTTCTTGTTTTCTGGATCCTGGTTGCCCACCTTATTTTGTGTTTTCTCTGAGTCTTTATCAAGCTCCAGTGCCTCAGTGCTGATGAGTGATCAAATCGTTCCAGTTCGTGAGCTGTAGTTCCTGTCTAGTTGCAGAGTTTTTGTGTCTTGACCCAGCTTTCTCTTCAAACTCTCTCCTGCACCATGATTTGGTACCGTGCTTATCTAATATCCTGTTACTGACCGTGGCTCCATTATTTGATTACAGTACTGTTTGCCACTTTATACTGCTCTGCCTGCTTGATACCGACCTTGGCTCTGTTTTTTGACCATTCTTCTGTTTGCTGGCTTTTACTGCTTTTCCCATCTGGCTTTTCTGACTTCCTTCTCCTTCAGTTGTGCTCTGACCACCAGTCGGACTTCAACCTCCAGTCTGACATAAACCACCAGTCATATCTTGAATTGGGGGTTGAGCATTCTGTCTTGCTTTGACTATCCTGTCTGCCTTTCCAGGGTCTCTGGTCGAACCTCGACTGATCCTGTCTGCCTGTTCCTGTTCATCCCCTCCAGTCGAACTCCAAGTATCAGCATTAATGTTCAGCAGCTGTTGAGGGGTACTATAGGTAGCATGTGTGTTCTGTTATCCTCCTTCAACCTTAGTGGGTAGTAGCTGTTCTCTAGGCTGCTATCCTGGGTGCAAGCTGGCTCCTCTGGTCGGCACTAATCTGGCCTAGGTGTCACCATCTGTATCCCAGCTTAGGCCGCACCAAGGCACCTTAGAGAGCAGCCGTCACCAGCCAGCCTCAAACCCCACTAATCGCCCTCTATCATGTGGATCACTGGGGCCTACCTTGCAGTTTACCTTTGTGTTGTTTGGTTGTTGTTTCTTATTTTATATATCAACTTAGCAGTCATCACCTCTTTGTGAGGACTCTCCTTCACAGAGTTTTATCAGACAGCTTACACTGGTTGCTCCAGCTTGTCATAGCATTATCCCTTTGTCAATTCTGAGGGTCCTAGTAAAGGTAAGGCATCATCCAAGGTCACTATTGCTTCTTGGATTAAGATTACCATACGCCAGGCGTATGTGATCAGGAAGAGCCCTGTTTCCTTCAAAGCCATGGTGCACTACACCAGGTCTGTGGGTGCTTCCTGTGCCTACAAAAATCAGGCCTCTGCTGAACAGCTGCTACATGGTCTTCCTTGCAGATATTCACCAATAACTAACATGTAAATGTTTTGGCTTCGGCTGAGCCCAGCTTTGTCCAGAAGGTCCTTTTTTGTTCAATAGTTTGATATCCGTTGGCTCTTGTTTGGGTTTGTTTGCTGTGCTAGTTCAGAGTCCGTTGACACCTCAGGATACATAGATCCAGTTCCGTCCTGTGGACTACTGGTATCCTATTGGGAGAGTGAGTTTTTCTCCGTTACCCCCTGGAATCTTTGGGATGCTTTGGTATATCCCTGTGGGTCCTGTGTTCCATATTGGAAGTGAGAGAAAACAGGACTTCAGTAAACTTACCATTAATCCTTTTCTATTTAGCCCCTATGGAACAAAGGACTCCCACTGGAGAAAAAAAACTACCAATGTTTCCTTCTCCAGGCAGAGGAGTGCTCTTGTGGTCTAAATCTAGGGGGTTTCCTTTTCTTCTTTGGTTCTTACCACACATGAATCTGGAATTAGTGCGGGGTATTGAGCTGGATCAGGAGGGACTCTCTGACCCAGAAACCTTGTCTTTTTGATGTGCCGTGCCCTCCTGGAGTAGGGATCTTAACCCCATGATCCCCTTGTTCCATAAGGACAGAACCCTATTATGCCCCTGCTAGTGGCATGTACAGGTGCACTGCCTGCTTGTGTCATAACAGTAACAAAAGAAATTTACTGTGATATCAACCTGACATGGCCTGACTGAAAAGCAATCCTGATGACTGGTGTCTCCTACCCCCTCCTTACAGGCAATTGCAGTACCCTATTTTTCCTCCTGCATTTAGCCTTTGATCTATGTCTTCTCATTGTTTGGAGGTCCTCATTTTAACCCCTTAGTGATCGGCCGCGTTGCACGTGGCTGGCACTTAACGCTCGCCAAACTTTTTTTCCCACTGCATATAATGACTTCCGGGATGTACATGTACATCGTCGGGCAGTAAGGGGTTAATTTATCACAAAAACATTTTATTATGAAAACTGAAAAGCAACATAGTAGAGCTTTCTCTGCTGAATAAAACTGCATAAATGTGTGTATTATTTTTTATAGTTTGAGTTTAAAATGTCTTTCTGTCAATTCCATTTTATGCTGACACTGTTGATATTGCAATTCGTGGAGACCTGTAAGTACGTTCCAATGCTCTTGACACCTTAGGGGTTGTGCACTAAAGAGTCATAAAGTGGAAATAAAGGGCTGGATTCAATTGCAGGTGCTAATTTTATCACTGATTTTATCTCTAGGTTGCCCCATTGACTTCAGTAGGAAAATGTTTGATAAAACAAGTGTTAACATTTATCACCTGCAATAGAATCCAGCCCCCTGTGTTATTCTATAGAGCCTATGCAATAAGGGATTGGATTCTATTGCAAGTGATAAATACCCACTTTATCAAACATTTTCCTATTGAAGTCTATGGGGGAAACTGGAGGTATAAGCAGTGATAAAATTAGCATGTGCAATAGAATCCAGCCCAAGATCTCCAGATTTGGAGAAATCTTAGTGCATATGGGGCTAGATTCTACTGCAGGTGCTAATGTTATCACTGGTTTTATCTCCAGGTTTCCCCAGACACTTCAATAGGAAATATTTGATAAAATGGGAAGTAACATTTATCTCTTGCAATAGACTCTAGCCCATTCTCCATAGAATAACATATAAAATGGAGAAGTGATAAACTGGAGAAGTCAGCTCTGCTTTATCACCTCTTTATCACACTTAAAGGGATAGTAATGTTTCACAATAAAAACAGTTCCAATTAATCTTCATAGTATTTGGGCCATGGAGAGTGTTATTTCAATACTGTCAGTTGTAGTTCAAGAGTAATTGAATGATAAAGTATCTCCCTCCCACCCCTTTTACTGATGTAACACTGCTCACCTCAGAACAGAAATGTGGTGTCCAGATGGATCGCAGAGAGGGACAATGTTCAATTAGCATGAGGGAAAAACTTGAAAAAAACTGTCAATGGGGGCAGGGCTTTCTTTGTTCTCGCAGTAAGAAGATTGTCCCTTGCTGTGACCTGTCTGGTTCCAGGACCAGATTCCACATCTGAGGGGAGGTGGCTTGCACTAGGTAAAAGGGGCAGGAGGGGGATACTTTATCATTCAATTACTCTTGAACTATAACTCTCACATTATTGAAATAATACTCTCTATGGCTCAAATACTATGAAGATTAATTGGAGCTGCTGTTTTTGTGAAACATGACTATCTCTTTAAGTGCCCGAGTGATATCCAGTGCATTGCTTCACTGGCACTCGTGTGATTAACCCCTTAAGGTGAGCTGTATAAAGCAGTGCATTGCACACTCCTCTGATCCTTAAGGGGTTAATTTAACAGTAATGATAAATTAGCTTTTCAAGATTAAGAATTGAGCAAAACAAATGACTACAATCAGGTAAGAAGTTGGTGCATATACTTTAATAGTATATACAATACACAAGGAGGTTATTCTATCCAGTTTAAAGATTATTTTATTTAATTCCCTTTAATTTCTACACAAAATTAAACTCACTCTCAGTCATGTACTCATCAACCATTCAGTAATAGTATTTGTGCAACACATTCAAATATAGTTTTAGAACCTCCTTAACCCTTGGAATGCCAGGAATGTATCCAACGCCTGGAACATAAAGGGTTAAAGGAAGATTCTTCAGCCGTAACCCCATACACATTTTAAATATATTCACAAATATTCAAAAATACTGCTGATTATATTTCTAGTCAAATCCTGCAAGAAAAAAATATTATTCAAAAAAATAATCCATTTTGTTTTCTGGGTCCAGAAAGATATTCAGTTCTATACAGCCAGAAGGATGTGGCAAAAGGGGAAAAAACAAGACCTAATACAAGTCACATCTAACATCAACATGAAATCAGTGAAGCTGATGTACATATGATATGTTTCTTATTTATAATGTGATTTTATACCACACATAGTTATTCCAATCCACAGGCTTAACCATTTGGGTGCCAGAAAGGTACGCAACGCAATGCAAAACAATGCTTTGCTTACCCTGCTGGCACTCAGATCGCTAATAGAAGCATAGCAGATGACATTAACTGGTTTCTCAGAATCAGGACTAGAATTCACATAAGCAAAGTACACAAATTTTGATGGCATGACAGCTGTGTTGGCCACGCCCACTTACTTGAGGGCATGACCAGGGTAATCTCAATTGCTTTATACCAGATGCCTGTTCCTTGTTAAAGGTGGCAAGTTTATTTTTACCAGTTTTTTGCCACTCTTTTGACCAGTTGGATCCTAGAAAGCTTGTGTTGTGTACCAGACAACAATGGGTGAATTTGGGGATGGCCAAGTTTGAAGCTAAGAACACCAAGGGTACCATGCGTAAGATTGCCAAAAGGTGCAAATCCAGTCATGTTCAGAAGTATGGACAGCATCATAATAATTTTCCATTATTAAACTGAATTCCTTGGCTGAGTGTTCATCTGTTTCTTCATTTACTTATTAGACAAATGGATAGAGGAAAAACAGGAAACACTTTGGTGTGAAAAAGAGATGATAAAGTGGAGATGACTTCTCCAGTGATATCACTTCTCCAGTTCCTATGTTATTCTATAGAGCCAATGCACTAAAATCTGCAAAGATGGAGAAATCTTAACGCATTGGTTCCACAGAATAACATACTCACAGTACAAGTGATATCACTGGAGACGTACTCTCCACTTTATTACCTCTTTATCACACCTCAGTGCATAACCCCCTTTGTATATCTCCAAACATTAGGCTACAGTGGATGCAATGTGCGCTGTGGGAACATATATTCTGCATCTGTAAGTCAAACTAGATAAATAATACAATGTCCACAGTAAAACAAAAGGGACAAACATAAAGTATATATAGTTTTATTGTTGATGTATGAAATAATTTATTGTACTAAATAAATAGTATAACAAACAGTATTACTGTCTGAATAGTCCCTTGGCTGTTGAGTCATAAAACTATACCATAAAACTGCTACTGTAATTTAATTAGCATCTCAGAAGAGCTATGTGCTCATTCAAATAAAATATCTAGATAAAGGCTGCACTAAACTGGCTTTTTATAATTATACTGATAATATTCAGGTGCCATCTTGTTAGCCTATTTTAAACTCTAATCTTCACTTGTAGGATAAAATAGTAATATATAAAACACAAGGGTATTGTTTTCCATGAATGCATTCCAAATAAATGTAAATAATTGCTTATGTCACAAATGGATAGGAGGGTAAGCCTACCCATTCTTATAACTATTAACTTATTAATGGGATACCTGATTATTTGTGTCCCACTGGTAGCCAGAGAAGGCTCCCGTGCATTGCACTGCAATGTGATAGCGCTCCACATCATGCAAGGGACTAAGTCCAAATATATTAACCCTTCAAGGACCTATTACGTGCCAGCATCATTGTGCGTGAGTGCTCCATAAGGAACCATGAGGGTCCTGGCACGTAATGGATTTCAGGGCTCCCCACAAGGCTGTGTGCAATTCTGGGAGCCCTGAGAGCTCCGTGGGCGTTAAAGGGGATGTATCACCTAAAAAAATGTTTTACCATACGTTTTGTTAATATAGCAGTAGTTGGAAAGCAGTTTTTTTTTTTAAAGTAAGTACTTTTAAAGATATTCTGTTTTCAAGCTGTGCCGGTCAGCATAATGCAACATGCTGATTCTTCGGCACAGCTCTATCTAACTGCCTAATCTCGTCCCACCTCCCTTCCAGCTGCCCCAGGGAGAGAGCTCATGCTTCCCTTCAGTGTGCTGTGAATGCTTTCTATTGTTATATCAAGCTCCGGTTAGCATTATACTGAGGTTGGAAAGCGTGAACGCACTCCCAGGGGCAGCTGGGAGGGAGGCGGAAGGAGAAGAAGAGCTCTGCTGTGTACATTATGCAGAAGTGCACAGCAGAGAGGAGGCAATAGCTTTTAAAATACTTACTTTTAGAAAAAAAAACAAAAAAAACAAAAAAAAAAAAAACAGCTTTCCTACTACTAATGTATTAACAAAACGTATGGTAAAAATTTTGTTTTAGGTGATACATCCCCTTTAAGTGCTGGCTGCGCACACGACCGGTCCTTAAGGGGTTAACACCATCAGATTTGTGTTAATTTATGACCTAATAAATAGCACAAGTCAATACAATTTCCCCATTACCTGTATGTTAGAAAACATAATTGGACATTCTGAAAAATATTCTGTGTTAAAACATGTTTAAAATTTCAATGCAATAACTTCTTAAAAATAATTTCCAGAAATGCATTCACAATTTACGTGTGGTATAAAAACACTGTTTCTATTATGTAGTGAGAAATTGCAAATGTCAATAAAAACAAAATCCCTTTTTTAACGAATGAATGGTTCGTAATACACAATTATGTTATCTGCAAGAAACATGGAGAAATGCAAACGTACTCCTGTTTGGCCTCAAATAGGTCTTCAATGGACTGAGAAGAGATAGAGACCCAGACTGAAAGCCAGAGTTTCATCTCATTCTAAAATAGTAAGTGGGGAAAGTTGGGTTAACCAAAAGCTGGGATAGGACGGTAGCGTTGTTACCAGCAATGACACACGCAGCATTGCTTTGGTTGACACGTGGGGGTTGACCAGTGAGGTTGAAAGTAGGGCAGTGGTAAAAGTCTCTCCACTCTTCTATGTCCATGGGAAGGTAATGCACTGTATTTGTAAAGCAAAGACCTCTTGTTGGGCCTTCTCTAATTTAAGCATACCCAGTATGCTAAAAACTGGAACTTTTAAAACACAAGTTTCCATTAAAAATAAAATAAACACAGATTGAAAATAGCATGGAGGACAGTCCTTGCTCTCTCAAAGAGCACTCGAATATCCTGCTTATTCTCCATCTTCTCTCATCTCAACTATGTCTGCAATCTCCTCGTTCTGGGGCAGGTCAGTCATTGCAGAGTCTTCACCTTCAACAGCATTTTCAGTCTCGCTCTTCTTCTTCTAAGATGAGATATGGAAGGAAAGATTAATAGACTTGCTAAGCAAGTGTATGGCTGGAAAATATGTGATCGCACAATATAGCTAGATCATGAAGACTATGAGTATGTGGAACAAACAAACTAAAAACAGCAGTCAGATATGTTTACTTCTTGGTAAAAAATAAACAGGTTTATAGCTCTGTGTTTCCAAAAAAACAGGTTACTTAGGAAAAAATATAAATCCTGATGACCTCCCCACCATGTGAAAGGGCATATAGCCCCAGAGCATAGCTATGAATACATTTCTGTCCAAAGATCAATACTTGCTCTGTCTCTTCCCTGATCACTACTGCACATGAACAAAACCGAAATCCCTGCCTTGCCCATGAACAGTAATGATAATGGTGTTGCAGAGAGAAGTGTGTCCTTGCTAAGACCAGTATCTCAGTTTGTGATTTCAGCAGAAAGTAGACAGCAGGTTCACCTGACCTTGCCAGAATTGTTGCTGGATCAGGTTAGAGACACGGTAAGTATTGATCTTTGGGTTGAAATGCATTCATAGCTATATGCCTTTCTGGACCATATTTGCTTCTACTTTAAGGCAAAACTAGAGCAATTCTGGGGCAAATAAACTGCACTGTAGGGAACACAAATTTTCGTGGCTGGACTATCAGTTTGGCAAGATCAGCTTTATTACCTCTCTGTGAAAGGCACTAGCGAGATAAAAGAGACTTCACCCTGGGTATAGAGCCTGCTAAATTCTATAGCAGGTTAATTCCTCATTGAGCATCTCTCACCAGTACTTTTGCATAAGCAAATTACCCTTGGATTTTATGGGGGAATCAAGGACTGGACCCTTGGCTCACAGTTGCCTAGAGATCAGCTACACCTCACCAATGAGGCCCAACAAAGCCATAAGCCATGTCTGGAGTTGGTTCTCTTGTTCAGAGAGGAATTGCCTTGCACTTCACGGCTGGACTTTCATTTTGGCAAGACCAGTATGATATGCTTGGATATTTCCTCTCTGTGAAAGACACTAGTGAGTTAAAAGAGACTGCACCCTGGGTAGGACACCACTCCTATAGAGCCCACTAAATTCGATGGTAGGCTCAGTCCTAGTAGAGCATCTCTGACTAGTATTTTTGAACAAGCAGAAATTCCCAACATTGTCATTTACACAGACCTTTTAAAGGGATACTAATGTTTCACAAAAACAGCAGCTCCAATTAATCTTCATAATATTTGAGCCATAGAGTGTTATTTCAATACTGTCAGAGTTGTACTTCAAGTGTAATGATAAAGTACTCATTGTACTTCAAGTGTAATGATAAAGTATGAATGATAAAGTATCCCCTCCCGCCTTTTTTACCTAGTGTAAACCACCTCCCCTCAGATGTGGAATCTGGTCCACAGACCAGACAGCTCACAGCAAGGGACAATCTTCTTCCTGTGAGAACAATGAAAGCCCTGCCCCCACTGACAGATTTTTCCCTTATGTTAATTGAAGATTGCCCCTCTCTACAATCCAGCTGATACCACCCTGCTGCTCTGAGGTGAGCAGTGTTACATCAGTAAAAGGGGCGGGACGGGGATACGTTATCATTCAGTTACTTTTGAACTACAACTCTGACAGTATTGAAATAACACTCTCCATGGCCCAAATACTATGACGATTAATTGTAGCTGCATTTATTTTGACACATTACTATCCCTTTAACCTCTGGAATGCTAGACAGGTCTCCAACAGACTGGGAAGACATGCTATTGAGACTGCTTAAGACTCAAGTAGTCAGAAGCTCCATTTAAAGGATATGAACTTTTTTTTTTAAATTTAAATCATACATTTTTTCCTGCTGAGTAAAATGCCCTCACTGCTGGGAAATATGTCATTCCAAAGTTATTACAGTTTAAAGTATTGTTTTTTTTTGTTTTTTTTTACATTAACAGTGCCCTCTCTTGTCCCGACAGTTCACTTACAGTTCACCTGGTGTTTAGCGAGTTATTCTGTTGCATTCTATGGCAGAGTGGACTCCACAGAATGTAATAGTAACAGCTCCACCACTTAGTGACAGTTTGAACCATTACAACTTTTGAATAAAACAACTGCCTGCAATATGAGCACTAGATTAGTTCCACTATTGTCTTTTTTACTTATGGCCTTAACCCTTTGAGTGTCAGAGAGGTACGGAATGCATTGCAAACAATGTGTTGCATACCCCTCTGACATTCAAAGGGTTAAACATTTAGTGTACAGGTATGTCTAATCAGAATGTGTGTAGCACAATATTAAGCGTTGCATGCAAAAATAGAAAACATATGAGCGATTCTGGATCAAACCAACTGAACCACAGTGAGGAAATAAAAATTCCATTGATATAAACGTGACTTTTGCCGTTGAATGCTAGACAGCTTTAAAGAATGAAAAGACTGATTTTAAATCAGTGAGGAATTTTATTTGCTCCATATGGTGCAGCTGGTATGGCTCTCAGTAAGAAAACCACTTATTTTCTCATTACCTGCAACTCTGCAAACTGTTTAACTCAGTATCACTGCAGGACACACAAAAATTTGACAGGTATTGCATTTTAACCTAGACTAGATTGCTTCATATACATCCAGAATTACATCAATTATACTTATTCTAAACACACTAGTGAATGCGTCACGGTGTTGATCATCGGATATGGAGATCCTGTAGGTTGGGAAACAGCTGGACATCGTGGTGCGTGTTGCTGCAGAGATTTTCACAGTAGCGGTCTGTGGGCTTCACTCCACTGACGGCTCCTGTGAAAATCACCGACCCTGTGAATATCGCTGCAGCAGTTTTGACAGGAGTGGCCACTCCTGTCAAAATCACTGTCCGTGACAATTCCCTGGGTTCGGGCGCACTCCAACCCCTACCTGTGAGGGGAAGACAGTGAACCACAAAATGTTAGATTTTTGTATAGTAGAAAAGCATAATGCTACGTGTGGAAAACCGTGCATCCCTGCCATTGTCCTGCACTCTGTACCAGCTTCCTCTTTTACAGAAGTACAAGGCAATGTTAACCCTTTAAGGACTGGAGGGGTACGTAGTGCATTGTGAAGCAATGCGCTGCACACACCTCTGGTGATTAAAGGGATAGTAATGTTTCACAAAAAGGCAGCTCCAAGTAATCTTCATAATATTTGGGCCATGGAGAGTGTTATTTCAATACTGTCCGATATCAAGAGTAATTGAATGGTAAAATATCCCCCTCCCACCCTTTTTACCTAGTGTAAGCCACCTCCCCTCAGATGTGGAATCTGGTCTTGATACCAGTTCACAGCAAGGGATAATCTTCTTACTGTGAGCATAAGGAAAACTATCCTGACAATCTTGCTGCTCTGAGGTGAGCAGTGTTACATCAGTAAAAGGGAAGGGGGTGGATACTTTATCATTCAATTATTCTTGAACTACAACTCTGACAGTGTTGACATAACACTCTCCATGGACCAAATACTGTGAAGATGTATTGAAGTTGATTTTATTCTGAAACATTACTATCCCTTTTATGGGTCAATGAGGTTGGAGACATGTAACAGCAGCATGTAAGAAAAAGAAAAAAGAATGTGTGCCTGTGAGAGTGGGATGGATGTAAGAAGGGGAGACACATGTTTTGTGCCCATGTTGTGAGCTGCAGTAGTATGTGCTGTGCTCTGTACAACTCTATGCTAGCAGTAGTACATACATTCTCACACCACCTGCAAGGCGGCATCATGTAGGACAAATCTTTTACACCACCCTAGTAGGTGTCATAAGGTTTTCGCTTTTAGTTCCTCTGTGGCCAGTAAGAAAAGGAGACAATTACTCATTAGTACATCACCACAGACTATTTTTACATAAAAAAGCAGACATCCTCTTTCTTTTGCTTCACAGCACACTCATAATTCATCTTCTTAGCCTTAGCAATACCTTCTAGTGGCCTAATGTCATTCCCCTAAATATTTTATAAATGTTTAAAGTCATTATTGCTCGAAATCTCCCCTGATGTGTTGCCCTATACCTCATTACGTAAAAAGCATTTATTACCTGCTTTCGATATACATAGCAAGATGCAATAGCAACCATAGTGGATTCTCCAACAAAGCCGGCAAGAAGAGAACCTACTCCTAATGTGGCTCCATGGACCCTGCATGGGCAAAGAAAGACACACTGTAAGCATTGTGTATAGAAGGAAGTCACTACTAAAACACTTAATTTTACAGCATGAAATCACTAGAGACATCTTGCATTGGAGATGTTCCTATACAGTGATTCCTAAAAGGCATGTCAGGACACATTTTTGAGCCAAGGCACCAAAATGTGTCATACATTCCCAAAAACATTCAATAAATGTAGTAAATCCTAATTATTATAGGGGCACCAGTTCTGAAAAAGGATGGAACTAGAGAGACTACAGTGACAAAATTAATTGAGCAATGCATCGCGTACCTCTCTGTCACTCAAATGGTTAAGGGAATGTAGGGAATAGAGGACTTGAAATATGAAAAACGTCTAGAAAAACATGGCTTATTACTCTAGAAAAACGACGACTAAGAGAAGATCTTGTGACAGTGTATAAGAACATGCCATGTCAATATAGGGGTCTCTCTAGTGAGGTTTTCATTCCAAGGCCTGATGAAAAAACTAGGAGCTATCTCTTAAAAGGAGGAAAGGAGGGTTCAACTTCAGCAGAGGAAGGGTTTTTTACAGTAAGGACTGTTACATTGTGGAATTCTTAGCCGAAGCATGTGTTAATGGCAGATACAATGGATTATTTAAGAAAATGTTAGATACATGTCTAGCAGAAGGAAATATACAGGGTTATACTGGGTATTAGTGGGTAAAACATAAAGTAATAACCATTTAGGAGTCTGGAAAGCTTATGTAATTCTCAGTTTTTGTGCAATCTGACTATACATTTATTCATTTGCCATTAAAAAAACCCACTGATTTCTCCCCTTCCACAATCAGGGCCCAGGCCCCAGGCCCCATTCCTACTAAGCTCTGGAGAACAACCCTTTATAGCAGCCCTATATTTAGGGGCAATATGTTTTTTTATGGTTCATATAATTTAAACGGAGGGACTGCCATTATTTGGAGGGTGTTATGTTAGGAGAAGCTTTTCGCAGTCTGGCAAAAATCTGGTCAATGGGAGCCCTGATCCCACTGATTAGAATAGTTTTTAACAAGCGACAGAGATTAAAATGCAACTGCCCAAAAAGAATGTCTGTCCCAGAAAAATGCAACACAATTAATAATGAATGCTGTCAGTGGCAAGATGAGTGAGATTTGGATACTTATATAATTTATCACAGGAAGAGGGGTTTTTGTGTAACCAAATAAATTAATAATTAACATAACATCTGTATTACTTAACCCTGTTTGTGCCTAGTACAAGACTAGGGGTAACTATGTTGTGTTCCACCCTAGAAGTCACCTGCTGTAAAGACAATGATGGACTGCATGGAATTTAAACTCATAACCATTTGAGTGCCAGAGCACTCAAAGGGTTATGCATTCCGTACCCCTCTGACACTCAAAGAGTTAAATGCTAAACAGTCATCTGGCATCTAAGGGATTAAAGACTAAAGATAATTGAGACATTTTAATATTTTTTTTTATGCATAAAAGATATATATTGCATTAATGACTATTTGTAACATTTTTCACAATAGCCATACTGTCTGAAAAGTACATTTATTTTTATTTTATAATTCAGTATCTAAATGCAGTGAAACCATGGTTTATTTAATCACTTGGATGTAGATTGTGAACCAATTTGTTGGAGACCATCTCTAGAATTCACAAGGGTTAAATAAGAATCTTGACAATTTTTATTCGTCCACTAGATGGGAGTAAATTTGCTCTGGAATCGCTCCTTTTGTACTACATATGGCTTTTAATTTGCTGCTAACATATACATGGTTTGGTGGTTTGTCATATTGAAATTCATTTGAAAGTAGTTACGTGATATATATTTACAAAATTAGTAAATACACTTCACGTATTTCTTTATCTCAAACATATAAATGTAAAGTATTGAAGAGTATATATTTTGCTACAAATGTATACAATTTCTGTCTGTGTCCCTTAACACAGAGGGGTATGCAACACCTTGATTCACACTCAGTGGGTTAAAGGCATAGTAATACTTAAAATGTAAAAAAAATATATTTTGTAGAATTTATCCCCCTGAGTAAAACAAGGCCTGAAAATTTACAGTGCGCTGTTGCTACACCATCCTATGGACTGCTCTGGTCTGTAGACCATAAATCTCCATAGGATGGAGTAGCAACAGCGCCACTGTAAATTTTCAGGCCACTGTGATATTGCACCTAAAAAAATTCAAGTTCGAGCTGTTATCATTTTTTAATAAAATATCTCTCAGCAGTGGGAGTACCCTTGTTTTATTCAGGGACATAAACCCTACAACATATATTTTTTTACATCTTAAGTATTACTATCCCTTTAAGTCTAGTCTTCAGTGTGTTTTGCACAAGTAACTCTATCTCTTTCCCTGTACACCAAAGGTTCATTTTCCAAGGCCTTCCTAAAACGAGTTCAAAGGTGTAGCTGTCCTATATTTAGCCTGGGGAACATATGTTTGTTAAATGACCTTGTAAACAGAAATACTTTCAGAAATGTCGCACTTGAATTTACATGTCTTTGAAAATGACAGTAATCAATGAGGACAATGTACTAAGAATAACTGAGTACTTCTGGAACAAACCAAATGCTACATAGGAGATTAATAAAATTCCTCAAGTCTCTAAATAACCCCTTGAATGCACTGCAACTCGGGCCTATCTATGACTCAAGGTTTTAAAATCCCCATTTAAATAAATTAGATTTTTTTTTTGTTTGTCCCCTATAGTGTAGTTGGCTTGCTCCAGAATTACTCCAATTCCACTTAGTACATTGGCCTTAGTATAGTTATACCACCTCATTACATTCATTTTCCAACTATAAGTTAGTTATACTAGGCTTTCATTTGAAGATATTCAATTACTGTCCATGATGTGGAAAAGGAAGAAAAAAGCTTATACTCTAATTGACTGTTAGGAAAATAACAAGGGTATAATTAAATAACACTACTAATGTATTACAATGGTGGAGGTCCATGGCCCTTCAGCAACGAAGACAGTCAATTCCTTGGCTTGTAAAAATCTGAGAAGCACTATACCAGCCCATATGATTTATTATAATCCTTCCAAATGTAGAACCTATTTTACAGCTTTCATTCTTTCTCCATGTTGTCCAAACATTTTTGTGAGATGGTGGACTTTTTACATTAACATGATTGGGCTGAAACTGTTACAAAATCATGCAGACCACCAAAAGCCCCCCGAGGGCTGTATCTGACAGCATGCCTTCAGTTGGTAGACTAATTTATTCAAATTATGCTGATATCAAGGAATGCAACATAAGGACACAGAATATACAATGTGACTTAGCTGTTAAGGTTAATATAGGCATGTCACTTACCCCAAGTAAGGTAAGATGATGAGACTGGAGATGAGAACGATAATTCTCAAGACAGAACTGGGTGCCAGCACAAATGTCTTTTTGAGTGTCATTAACCAACCGGTTAAGTGGGCCCGCACTGTAACTGTGAATGAAAAGAAACAACAAAATTGAGTCTATAGACAGCAAAAGAAAAGTTTGTTATTTTATTCTTTATAAACATATGTTATTGAAATCTGTCACTGAAATTAATTAACTTTCTGGACATTTTATGTGCCATAACCCACTAGATGGGAGAGGTCTCCAAAACATTGTGAAGAAATGCTTTTAAGACGTCTCTTTCATCTAAGGGGTTAATATAAGAATCAGCGAGGCATTCTAATTCACTTCTCTAGGACTGTAAGATTCTCCCAGTGCAGACCTTCTCACTTTAGCCTCCAAAACCAGTGGCTGTAAGCAGTTTAGTAATTTGCCATTAGACAGATGTAGGACTAGAAAACTGACTTCAGCTCCGTTTTTTTGGTGTGAAATCGTATTTGCACACAAGGCCGAATTTACATCTCAGGAGCCTGTAGGCACAGAAATCTGAAGCACCCCTCCCAGCCCCCCCCCCCGCCATTGGCCATCTCTATTGGACACCTCCACACAGGGCCGGATTTGCCATAAGGCAGAGTAGGCACCTGCCTACAGGCGAACGCCACCGAGGGGCGCCTGCCATTGGGATTTTTTTTTTTTAATTTGCTAGCCTGCCAGGCCAGCCTTTAATCCGTCTGGGTGGACTACAAAGGGGGGAAGGGGGGATGCATGCTGCCCTGCTGCCTGCTGTAACAGTGTGAGTGAGTGTCATGTCTGTGCAGCTGATGTCACGCTGTGTGAGCCTCTGGACAGACTACAGTGTGAGTGTGACAAGATCTATCACCTACCTAAGAGAGATGTCATAAGCGCAGTGCTGTGCCGCTGCCGAGTCTGCAGACACAGTGCTGTGTCAAAGTCGGCGTGGCGCCACCACTTAACCCCCATTATTTGTTGATCACATCTTTACTTTTGAGACTCTGCTTTGACACAGCACTGTGTCTGCAGACTCGGTGGCGGCACAGCACAGGGCTTATGACATCTCTCTTAGGTAGGTGATAGATCTGGCAAATCTGAGATTTGCACCTTAATAGAGCTCAGACTAAGTCCCTTGTTCACACGGTCTTGCTGGAAATCAAGAACCGTAGGAATTCTTGGCAGACACATTTTGTTCGCATACCACTGGTGGAAAATGGTCCAAATCCTATGACATGCTTTAGAATAGACAGGTTTGCTAGACTGCAACAAGGTAGAGAGACCTTTCCATCTCAGGATGGTGGTTTCAAGAGCCATGCTGTCAAAGCTCGACTTTCCAAATCCTGGTACCAGATGGGACCCTGGCAAAGGAGATCCAGTCTTGGAGGATGAGGGGATGGCTCCTGGATGGATAGATTGAGAAGATCTGCAAACCAGGCCTAATGGGCCAGAATGGGTCAATGAGGATGACTTGGGACTTCTAGGAAAGATGGAAGTTCCATGGAATGGACATTGTGTCCCTTGAAAAGGTCAATATATCCCTTGTCTTTGTGCAGAACAGAAGGACCTTCCTGTTCTCATGAGAGGCCATCAGATCTACCGCTAGAAGATCAATGTTGAGCTATCTGATCTAACACTTCCTGCTTCAATTACCTGCATCCACATCTTGACATGTGAGAAAATTTATAAGCACATTTTTTACCCCTGGTATGTGGGCTGCTGAGATGGCTAGAACATGGATGAGCTCCCATAATTCCTTCTGGAGTGACTCTCTTTGTGTCCCTCCCTGGCGGTGGATATAAGCAACTGCTGTTGAGTTGTCTGACTGTACCTGGACTGGAGTCCCTTTTAGTATTGGACACCAGTGAAAAAGTGCCAGGATGTTGACCGACAGGAGGCTCTTTTCTCCAGTATGCCATCCCTGAGCTGTCAGGAGACCCAGGGTTGCACTCCAGCCTCTCAGACTGGCATCTGTCATGATCAGATTTCCATCCAGAATGATGAAGGGCCATCCCTGAGTCAGATGAGTATGATGTAACCACAAACAGAGATCCTTCCTCATTTGAGGTTAGAGGATCATTGAGTAAGAAACGTAATGCTGTCAGGGCAAGTTTCTGAGAATGTCCAGCTGGAGTTCTCTGAGCATATGGGACAGCCACCAGGACAGACACTAGACGTCCTAGGATCCTCATGTAATCCCTTATTGTCACAGATGGCCAAGCCAGTGCCTGTGACATATCCTGGAACAGGGTCTGTATCTTGTCTTCTCGTAGAAACACTCGTCCCTGAAGGGTGTCGAACTTCATTCCCAGAAAGAAAAGGATGGATGGAATCGGGGAAGTCTTCTTGAGACTCAGAATGCAACTGTGGTACACTAGAATGCTTGCACACTCTTGGATATGCATGGACTAGATTTCTTCAGAAGGAGCCTTGATCAGTAGATTTTCCAGATATGGAGTCAGACAAATGCCTTGTGAGGGGATGTATGCTGCCAAAGCTACCATGATCTAGATGATTCTTGGATCTGAAACCAGTTGAAAGGCAATGCAGTGAACTGGTAATGATTGCATGAAAAAGCAAGAAAAAGGAATTGTTGGTAGTCTGGAAGATCCAGAGAATTCAGGAACTCGAATAGGCACACCTCTGAGATGACAGAGTGCAAAGATTCCATCTGGAATTGCATAGAAACAAGTGGTTGAGGCATTTCAAGTCCAGAATTGGGGTGGTAGCCACTGCCCTTCCTGAGAACAGCATAAAGGTTGGAATAAAAACCTGAAAAGTGCTCTTGGGCTGGGATTGGAACTAGAACCTGCTTATACAGAGAAAGAAGAATGGATAACAGACATACAAATAAAGAACTGAGGAAGAGAAGTAAATTCAGAGGCTGGCATTGGAGATTCATAATATAATTAACTTGATATCTGATTAACATTTAACAGGTTTGGTTGATTTTTTAATGGGATCAGACGCACAGTTAACATGTTTGCCACCGATTCATTGTATGTGTAACAAATGCCTTTCCCATTTTATGAATATAGAAACAATCAGTACAGCTCCTATGCAGGAGCCATCAATCCTACCTGGTACTGGAAAGAAGGAGAAGATTCTCAAAGGAACCACACACAGCTCTGCAAAGGCAAAATCTACTCCAATGATGTCAACGAGGATCTTCTCTGATACATTAGGTGTCCAGAACATCACAAAACAGAGCTGCGGATAAAGAAGACACAATATTCCTAATCCAAACATTATCTGAACAATGTGTGCTTTGTTCCCTTTTAAATAAAGAGGTCAAGGAGAATGTTTTCATTATTAAAGTGACTTATTTCTATGAATATATATATTCAAAATGTATTACAACACAAACCTGTCCAAAAGATGCACTTTTCATTTCCTGTTTTTGGAGAACGTCTGTTGTTGGCTGTAGATATTCATAGAAAGCAACAACAACAGTGCCTCCTAGTGCTGACTTCATAAACAGAATACGAAATAATGTTTGAATGAAATATCTCAAATCAGTAGGAGTACCCTTGTTCTACTAAGCACAAAAAGCCCTGTGATATATATATATATATACAACATATTTCATAAAAAAGTTATAATTCATTAGATATACAGAGGCAGTAAACTGAGACTGAGGGTGATCTGTTGGGTCTTGTATTACTGTCCTGTTTTTGACTATTACTGAGAATGGTAAGTAGCAGACAGGTAGCTAACCCCAGTCGTAGAGACAGTTATTAGGGTTTGGGTTAGTGGTAGGTTTTTACCTTTTTGAAGCTAGTGATGTCTATAATACATTGCTTACCCATATGTTAGAGATGTCTTTAGCATCTAAATAGTTAAGGTTAGAGTTAGGAAATTATATGAGTTTAGGTTTACGGGCTAGTGGTTCGTATTAAGAGTCAGGTTTAACCCTTTGATGGCCAGAGAGGTATCCAGTGCATTGCAAAACTTGGATACATCTCTGGCACTCAGAGGGCTAACCCTTCAAGTCACAGAGTAGTGTGCAAACATATTGCAGTACATTGTGTATCCACTCTGGGCATCTAAAGTTTCAAGGCATAGTAATGTTTCAAAATAAAAGCAACTCCAATTAATCTTCAAAGTATTTGGGCCAGGGAGAGTGTTATTTCAATGCTGTCAGAGTTGTAGTTCAAGAGTAAATGAATGATAAAGTATCCCCCTCCCACCCCTTTTACCTAGTGTAAGCCACCTCCCCTCATATGTGGAATCTGGTCCACAGACCAGACTGCTTACAGCAAGGGATAATCTTATTGTGAGAACAATGAAAACCCTGTCCCCCTTGACAGGTTTTTCAGGTTTTTTCCCCTTTTGCTAATTGAAGATTGTCCCTCTCTGCAAGCCATCTGAACACCACCTTTCTGTTCTGAGGTGAGCAGTGTTACATCAGTAAAAGGGACTGGAGGGGGATACTTTATCATTCAATTACTCTTGAACTACAACTCTGACAGTACTGAGATAACACTCTCCATGACCCAAATGCTATGAAAATTAATTGGAGCTGCTTCTATACTGAAACATTACTATCCCTTTAAAGGAAAAGTACTGCATAAGATGGAAAATATATATATTGTAGGACTTTTCCAGCTGAGTAAAACAACTGTACTCCCCAGTTCTGGAGTAGGCATTTTTGGCCTGCCATTTAGGGTGGTGCTCTTACTATTGCTCCCTATGGATAACTGTCACAGACAGTAGCCTTCCATAGCCTGCTGTACAAACACCACACCCACAAATGCAATTCTGAGCTATAAAAACGTTTGAAAAAAGCATTTCCCAGCAGTGGAAATAAATGTATCTTTTTTATCAGGAAGAACCCTAAAGTGCACAATAATTTTACTTAGGGATAAGATATGGGATACCATGGACATAAAGTAAGTTACAATAGTTATTTTTTTATACATATTTATATATATACTATCGATGGTGAACGGTGTTATCCATACGATTGGCACTCCATGCAGTTCAGGGACCCATTGGACCTTTGCAGTGGTGAGTCTTGCTGCAGCGATATTCTCAGAAGTGGCCCAGATTTGCTGCCTGCCATAGATCTATTTCCCCCTGCTGCCCCTGGGTGGGACGGGCAGCGAATCAGGAACACTTAGACTTTGATATGTATCTTAATAAAAGATGAAGCAGTCATGTCATGTGACCGAGAATTCTCTGTCCATGCCAGTCACACCCAGGAGCGTCAGTAAGGAGGAGATATGCTAATGACGACCATACTTCCTCTCTAACACATAGCAGGGGGCATGATTTTGACAGGACTGACCAGGGGGGCAAAGCAGTTTTGGACTTTATCTATAACATATGTATCACAAAATAAAACACATTACTAACAGAAATGAAGAAAAAATGGAGACACTTAAAAATATATATACATTGTAGTGCTTTTCCTGTTGAGTAAAATAAGAGTAGTTCCACATCCGAGAAATGCATATTTCCACATTTATTATAGTTTAAACCCATGTTTTTTTGTTGTTTTTTTTTTGCAATAACTGTTACCTCTAGTGGTCAAATTACAGTTAGTTATTCTGTTACATCTAATGGGGAGGAAAGGCAGTGACATACAGAATGTGATAGAAACTGTCTAGTCACTTCCTGTCAGTTAGAACTTTCAGGAAGTAAACGCAATGTAAACGCAATGTAAATTCACCTCCTCATTATTTGATCTGTTATAAATTTTGAATAAAACAACTGACAGCAGTGGTAGTTCTCTTGTTTTACTCAGCAGGAAAAGCTCCATAACATACAGATTTTTCTAAAGAGGTTTTACTTGTACTTTAATGACCTTTTTCTTAGTACATAAGAAATGTATTACATAATATAAAATTCATGCAGCTCCTAGTATTTCTTCAAAAATGTAGCAATAGACAGAGGCAATAGAGTTCCTAATATGATAAGTGGAAGTGTAGGTTGAAGCTGCAGTAGTTTAAGACAAAGTACTCACACCCCCATGACCCCATTATCTAGACTGAAACACATGTACAAGCAATGTTCATACTGCTTAGAGCTGCATAATCTGCACAAGCACACTTACCATGTGCACACAGAAAGTAGGGATCAAACTAACAGTACCAGCAGGGACAAATAACATTCCACAATGATTTCAACGTGGCTTTGAACCACTTAACTGCTAAAAATGTCCCCAACTCACTGTAAAGCTATGTGCTGGAGACCATTCAAGTTTATACTGTAATAACATTTTAATTAAACCCTTCCCATCAGCTGGGAAACCATTGTTTTACTAAGGGATTATCCTGTTTTCCACACCTTCAGGAAGAGAGTATGCAAGATTATGGGAGCTTCACAACATCCTGAGGTTACATAAAAAATTATTTTCAAAGAGAGTTGAGAGCTCACACACCTAGATTCACACAATCCTAAGCACTTACACCTATGGTAATTTGAGAAAAAAAAAGTTTTCACTCCAGTCTTTACAATATGCAAAGTTTTACCAGCTGGGTTTGCACATTTATCAGGACAGTGTTGTGTTTCCAGATTATAAAGGATAGAGACACCAAGAGGGTTCCAAACTTTGCTGTGGCAGCCAGTTTCTCATTCACTTCAACTAGTGGGTCCTGTGCAGCTGCCCACTTTGCCCTAGTGTTAAACCAGTTCTGGTTTATGTAATAAACAATTCTATCATGATACATTAAAATGCTTATCAAAATATAAATTAAGTTCTTGTATTTTTCATGTAACATGGTGCTTCAGAGCAGGTGCGGTAATTCAATATCACAAGTGTGACCAGTGTACTCATGATTAATGTGCTTGTTTTCAGGCAACTTTGTAAAACCCAGTATAATGACCTTCACTTGATAACATGAGTTGACAAATTATTTCATAGTTATATTGTGGTATGATAAAGAAATAATGCAAACTCTGTTTCATATGACAAGTGGGGACAAAGTAGGGTGAGGGTTTTAGGTGACTGTGCTGGAACAGTAATGCACCCCCTCTTGCTTTCATAAATTCCCTTCTCAACCATCAAAATTATCACATTGACATCTGCCTTGATAGTGGTTGACAAGATGGCATCAGGAATTCTCATACACATTCCTTGTACAAGGCATGTGGCATAATGCAATAATACAGTTCACAATTGTGACTACGGCATTTACTGTACAATCACATTAGCATGGAAACACAGCAGGTTATCACTATTAATCCGTGCAAACATGAGGGCAGACTGGGAAATATATATGGTTGGCAATCACAAACAGATGACACTCTGGTGCCAAACGTCACCTACAAAAAGCACCAGCTACAATCAAGCAGTACTTATATGTCTTGGCTTCTTTCTTACTGCTTAGCAATATATCTCTGTTCCTGTCTACCTGATTTTGACCCAGGTTGCTTCCTTGGACTCTGCTTGACTTTGCCTGTTTACTAGTTCTGAACCTTAGCTCTGTGCCCCTGACCTTGGACAATCTCACCACCTGTCTGCATCTGCCCTTTTGTACCGTGCTTTGGACGTTTTTCTCTGGCCACCGGTACCTGCGCAACCTCTGTGGGTCAACCCTAGGGCATGCTTGGTTGGCTCTGTGTTGGTCACAGCTACCTGCCACAGGGTTCCAATCTCCAGAAATGTTACAAAAACTAAATAGAGAATGGGCTCATTGATTACAATCTCCACTCCTTCATCTAAATTAAAAGTACAGAGAAAGCAACAGTTGTCCTACACAGAAACACAGATTTTGATAGCAAATTAAACCAACTGGCCCATCCAGTCTGACTATTTTCTTATCCAATTAAAATACACAATCTTACATACTTCTCAGAACAGTCTATCACAGGCATTTTAATTCCCTTATAAAATGTCCCTATCAACTATGCTATTAGGCTGTTCCATGAGTCTATGTTCTTTTAGTCTATCCTAGTAGCTTGTGAAATGAAGACCCTGAAGCATTTTAGAAGCTCTTCATTGGACTACCTCTAATCTATTAATGTCCTTCTGGAGATATGGGGCTGGATTCTATTGCAGGTGATAAATGTTACCTCCCGTTTTATCAAAAATGTTCCCCAGAATTATCAGTGAACCTCTAAACTCAGCAAACAGTAGTGCTGTGCCATAAAATGGAAATGATTCAAAGCAAAAATATAAATAAATAAAAAACAGAGCCATACACAGAAGACGCACAATTGTGGGGCAAACAAAACACCACAGGGGACAAATTAAATTTCTACTGATTTACATTGGACATTTGACCCCTTGAAAGCTACAGAAGTCTCCAACGCATTGTAAAGCAATGCACTGTAGACCTATCTAGTTTTCAAGGGGTCCAAAGCCCCATTTAATATCAATGGGAATTTATAGATTGTTTAATTGTACCTTATAGCGCAGTTGGTTTGCCCAGTGTCGTCTTTTGTTTTCGGCATATAGACCTAAATCTATCTCACACTTATCAGGAGGGTAGAAAGAAAAAATAAAAAATAACTACAAATCCTTATGATTTCTTCACAATGCGTTGGAGACTTCTCTAGCATTTAAGAGGTTAAACTGGACATTTAACTCAATGGGAATTTTGGGAGATATTATTTATTTTCCTCCCAAACTGCACCTCTTTAGCTTATGGAATATGACCCTATGGGCCTAATGCATAGTGAAGCAACTACAATTCCCATTAGGGTTGCCACCCAGCCAGTATTTTACCGGCAGGCCGGTATAAAATTGGCTTCTGTCCAATGTTAAGTCTATGGAGGGAATGCCATGGCCGGTATTTTTTTAAAGAAAAGTGGCAACCCTAATTCCCATAATCCTCGGCAACTGGTATACAGAACATATCTTTATAATATGTTGGAAACTTTCCTGGAATCCATAGGAATCAAACTAAGCAGAACCTTTCCTGCACAGAATACACTGGTCCTTATGTATGAACTCAAAGTGGCGCAATTCTGAGGTAAACCAACTGCAGCCTAGGGGGCAAATACAATTTCCACAAATCCCTATTGATATAAATGTGATTTTTAACCTTTTGAATGCCAGAAAGGTCTCCAAATCATTGCTACCCAGTGTGATGGAGACCTCTCTAGGATTCAAAGGATTAAAAGCCCTTATTTAACAATGGGGAATATTTATTTGTCTCCTAGAGTGCAGTCAGTTTGTCCAAGATTTGTTCTGCGTTGTGCTTACAACCAAAGCTCAGACTTTATTGTACATTTCACACCTTTTTCCATTTCAGTAATAATACTTAGTCATTGTAATGACTACATGTCAGTTAACCAAACACCAGGAGAGTTTACACGCCACGCTGCTCATTTAAAATGAATATGTGGGCTGCCATTTAACCCCTTGAGAACCCCTCTGGTCCTCAAGGGGTTTAGTTAACCCTTTGAGTGCCAGAGAGGTATCCGATGCATTGTGATGCAATGCACTGGATGCCTCTCTAGCACTCAAAGGGTTAAACGCCTCAGTTACAGGGCAGGGAAAACAAATGTCAGTGCAGGGGAGGAGGAGAGTGAATAGCATAGCATTGGCATAGCAGAAGCCTGGCAATAAACTCAGTGCACTCCAGGAAATGATTGCACAGTCCCATTTCTAAATGCGGAGCAGGCTCTGCCGGCGCGCCTTCTGTTACTCCTGCAGGAGGCCTAGTCAATAGCAGCCTAGTTGATATTCATTGTGCATCTGCAGAGCAGGATATCATTTTCATGTGCATGCCCACTGGGTTACTATACCCACAAGACTGAAACGATTTTATTAAAGATCAAATAACTCCTGGTTGTTTTTTCTTTCAAATCCAATGTTACAGAAGAATTGTTTATTTAGAAGAATGTAGGTCCCATTGTGCTCATCATTGATTGTTCTTGCGCACATGTTATTTTTTGTTTAAGAGCCACATTGCCGGAATGCAGTTTGTTAATAAAGCTTAACCATTTAAGAACCAGTGGGTGAACAGCAAATTGCAAAAGCAATGTGCTGCACATCCCTCTGTTCCTGAAAGTGTTAAAAAAATACACATTAGGGCAAATGTAATAACACCATGCTTTAAAAGTAAAGTTGAAATAGTAACTATGATTGTATCTGTCATATTTATTAACTAGTTGAAGAGCCCGTTACACGGGCCTCAGTGCCACTGCCAGCCGGTTGCGGGGCAGTCATGCACGGTAGAGACTGCCCGTGCTGCGGCTGATACAGAGCTGGATGCTCCGTGTATCAGCCTCGGCAAGGACAGTCTCTACTGTGCATTACTGCAGCACGCACAGCAGTCTCTACTGCGCACGTTTTAGCTAATTATTATATAGAATAAGCTTGGCACATGTGTATGTATAAAATTACTTTATATCATCCTACATAATAATTCGCTAAAACGTGTGTAACGATAAAGTTATGCGCAGTACAGACTGCTGCGCATGCTGCAGTCATGCGCAGTAGAGACTGCCCACGCCGCGGCTGATACAGAGCTGGATGCTCCTGCATTCAGCTCTGTATCAGCCGTGGAGCGGGCAGTCTCTACTGCTCATGACTGATCCTTGGCCGGCTGGCAGCGGCACTGTGGCCCGTGTAATGGGCTCTTCAACTAGTAAACAATATTTGCATTACTCATTACATTGCTTAAAGGAGCAGTACACTTTTTTCATAGAAATTGTATGTTACAGAGCTTTTATGTTTTTTTTCATTATTATTATTGATAGATGATAGACTTCACAGCAGTGTGCAGAGTCACTCAGCTTCTGCAAGAGCAAATAGGGTACTAGCCTTTATAAAAAGAGGTGTAGCTGAAAGGGATTTTAATATTATCCTACCTCTATATAAATCCTTGGATAGGCTTCATCTAAAATAAGGAGTACAATTTTGGGCATCAGTTCTTAAAAAAAACATTGTTGAACTAGAAAAAGTGCAGAGATGTGCAACAAAACTGATAAAGGAATTGGAGGATCTGAGTTATAAAGAGAGACTAGCCAAACTGGGTTTGTTTACATTAAAGAAACATCTAAGGGGTGATATGATTACCATTTACAAATACATTCAAGATCAATACAAAGAACATTCCAATTAATTATATATGCAAAGAGCCGAACTAAGACTAGAGGAAAGGCGCTTTTGACTAAAACACAGGCAGGGATTTTTTTACAGTAAGGGCGGTAAAGCTATAGAATTCTTTGCCTTGGGATGTTGTACTTGCAGATAATGTAACTGCTTTAAAAAAACAATGGATGCCTATCTACCAAAGAACAATATTGAAAATTATGACAGCTGGCTTCAATGCAGATAGGTTGTTGATACAGGGAACTATCAGACTGCCATTTGGAGTCGGGAAGGATTTTTTTACCCACTTGGGGCTAAATTGGAAATGGCTTCATGGTTTTGCTTTTTTTTGCCTCTGGATCAACAGGAATGTTTTGGCATGGGTTGGACTTTATGGACATATGTCTTTTTTTCAGCCTCATCAACTATGTTACTGTTAAATGTGGATTGAGCTCCTAGCATTACTCTGTAATTACTACTGAAAGTCATGTCAAAAGAGCTGGAAAGGATTATTTGTTGCAGCTCCAAATTGTCTCAGTGGGGTTCTGTAGTAATTGGAAAAAAAAGAATCATGCCTGCCACTATAAACAAGATATCAATTAATATCTTAAGATATAGTTTAGGCAATTGATCCAAGTGAAACTGATTTGTAGAGACCATCATTTTTCTATGTCCAGATTAATATATGTGTGGGGGGTTATTACTAAGAGATATTACAGTCAGTTAATGTAAGTAGAAACATTTAAATGCAGTGGTTTCTGCAATGTAAACACATTATCCATGATATATTCTCTTTAACCCCTTAAGGACCATTGACGTAGCAGGACTGTCACACTGGTCCGGCACTTAAGGACCAGTGACGGTCCTGGTACGTCACGTACTTTTACACACACCGCGCTCCTGCAGGAACGCGGTGAGTAATACCGGGGACTGAAGTTGATCGCTCCAAGACCGGAGCGATCTCTTTCAGTCCCCCGTTCAGCGTGCCGCCCCACGTGATCAGTCACATGTGACAGCACGTCAAACTTCCCTATCTGGTCCTTAAAGGACCACACACCCCGGGACCGCTGGTCCTTAAGGGGTTAATAATGATTTCGTAGAACATAGAGGGAAGTCAGTTATTGGAAATGCAATAATAAAGACGTCAAGTACACACCAGGAACATTCATAAAAAATTGACCAGATATGACAAGCTGCCTGTTTATAAAATATTTATAACAATTTCCCTGAAAAACAAACTAAAATGTTCAGAAGTGTCTCTACCAGCTGTTATTTTTTACACTACTCCCACCTAGGCTATGGCTGGTTCATCCACTGAAAAATTCCTGCCTCAATTTTTTCCAGCGATCCAACTGTTATGCAAAGACTAGGAAGGAAAGCTAGCTGGTAGTATTGATAATTCACAGGATGATTAATGGACATAACAAGGGAACTGTACGTACAGTAAGATGGGGATCTTAAAGGGATAGCAATGTTTCACAATAAACGCAGCTCCAATTAATCTTCATAGTATTTGGGCCATAGAGAGTGTTATTTCAATACTGTCCGATTTGTAGTTCAAGAGTAATTGAATGATAAAGTATCCCCCCTCTCACCCCTTTTACTGATGTAACACTGCTCACCTCAGAGCAGCAAGACTGTCCAGATGGATCTCAGAGAGAGACAATCTTCAATTAGCATAAGGGAAAAACTTGAAAAAAACTGTCAAGGGGGGCAGGGCTTTCATTGTTCTCACAGTATGAAGATTGTATCTTGCTGTGAGCAGTCTGGTCTCAAGATCAGATTCTACATCTGAAGGGAGGTGGCTTACACTAGGTAAAAGGGGCAGGAGGGGGATACTTTATCATTCAATTACTCTTGAACTACAACTCTGACAGTACTGAAATAACACTCTATATGGCCCAAATACTATGAAGATTAATTGGAGCTGCTGTTTTTGTGAAACATTACTATCCCTTTAAATGGAACTGTCACCAAGAAAAATAATCCTACAGGGTTAGTATACCATAAACCTTAATACAACGAAAAATCTGTAAGTGTAATTACAGAGGAATAGGAGAAATTCTGGGGCAAACACATGCACTACAGCAAATAAATATTCCTCAATTTTCCATTGTTTAACCCTTTGAATGCCAGAGGGGTAGACAATGCATTGCAATGTGTTGCATACCCTTCTGGCGCACAAAGGATTAAAACTGGGCTTTTTACCTCTTTATCATTACTACAATCATCATTTATAAAGCAGTAGTGCTGTACAATTAGGCAACATAGACAAGACATAAACAAATGAATACAAATGGTGCAGAGTGCCCTATTCATGAGCACTAAGAGGCAATGCAATCACTTTTACATTCAAGGGGTTAAAGGCTCCATTAACTCAATGGGAACTGTTATTTTCCCCCAATTCTCTTCCAGAATTGCTTCAGTTCTTAGTGTGTCAGCCTCACACAATCTAGCAGGGAGGGAGCCACCATATTGTAATGTAGCCACTCCAGGCTCTGTTCAAGAAACTAAACAGGTACAACTGCTGAGCAAACCAAATCCATCATAAGGGACATATACAATGTATTTTAACCCCTTAACAACCGGGGTGTCGGTGCCGCGACTGAACGTCCGTTGTTTTCCGGTTCTGGACTCCCCGAACGGCGTGCAGCTCGGAGCTCCATGACGGTCATAGTATGTCATGGGTCGTTCAGTCAGATCGACCCTTGACGTATTATGACCGTCAAGGGTCATTAAGGGGTTAAAGGGATAGTAATGTCCATAATAAAGTTTAGCCCCGAGTCTTCTATATTAGTTTTATAATAGGCAGCAGTAAGTTTAATATATTTAAGCTGAAATGATTCCCCTTCTGCCCCTCTCCCATTAGATCTGGAATCCAGTCGAGGGACTGGACGGATGCAGCAAGGGACAATCTTCATTTAGTAAGTATAAGGAAAGCCCTGCCCCCCCCCCCGATGAAGGAGGGCAGGATTTTCCTTTTGCTTACTGAAGATTGTCCCTCTCCGCTCTCCATCCGGACCATGCTTACAGGTAACGTGATGCAGCCAGAAGGGGCGGGAGGGGGATGATTTCAACTTAAATATCTTTTGAACTACAGAACAGTAAGTTATTAAACTTAGCCCTGCATGTTATAAAACCAATAAAGAAGACTCGGCGCTAAACTTTATTATAGAGATTACTATACCTTTAAAGCCTTGAATGACAAAGGACTCCAACACATTGAGAAGTAATGCGTTTGAAGCCTCTCTAGCATTTAAAGTGTAAAAAGCACTTGTTTAAAATTATGGGAATTTTAATTTGTCCTCAATGGTGCAGTTGGTTTGCTCCAGAAGTGCGCCTGTCTAGTTTCTTAACCCTTTGTATGCCAGAGGTGTAGTCATCGTATAACAGAACAATGGAGCATACAAAGAGTTAAATATGGCCCTATATTACATCTGTAGTATCAAAAGGGATAGATAAATGTGAACAACTTAAGACCCCTTGAATAAATAAACAAACAAATAAAATACTGCTAACATGTTTCCACAGAGAAAAAAGAGATAGATTTGTATTTATTGTTTGACTAAATTCTCTGTGTAGCATGCACTGAATTTCCCTTCCTATTTGCACTCAACCTCACCTGACTCTCCATCCTACTGTGACTAATAAAACAAAACAGGGGTTGTCAAGGGCACAGGGTGCTGACTCCAACATAGCTTATCAGCAGTTCTTCCACAGTGATTCAGCAGCCCTGTTCTACCCATATACACATACAAGTGCTTTAACTGTGTGCCAGGCCACCAATCAGTTCATCTGAACGGATCAGATTTACTGTATTGGCTTGATTAACCCTGTGAGTGCAAGAGAGGTATCCAATGCATTGCGGTGTTCCATCCTTTGAATAAATACTCTAAAAAATGCTAATCACACACACATACATGTTTGCAGTAGCAAAATACTGGTAATAATATTTCTCTATATAAAATTCTAATACGGGTTATAATATTTTTATCTATCTATCTGTCTATCCATATCCTATATAATAATTCGCTAAGTTGTGTGTAACGCCCGACATGCGCAGTAGACACTGCTGCGCATGCGGCAGTCACACGCAGTGGAGACTGGCCGTGCCGCGGCTGATACAGGGCTGGGCACTCCGAAGGAGCGTCCAGCTCTGTATCAGCCGAGGTGCGGCCAGTCTCCACTGCGTGTGACTGCCCCGCGACCGGCTGCCAGAGGCACTGTGGCCCGTGTAACGGGCTGTTCAACTAGTATTATATATAAAAGGGTTCCTGATTTGCTGTCCAACCTGGGCGACAAGGGGGGCGGAAATCGGGGAGGAGATTTTCACAAGAGTGGGCAGGAGGAGGGCGAAGCTGCAGAGAGACTCACCGCTGCAAAAGTCCAGCTTGTCCCCAAACTGCACATCAATCACTAGTGTAGCTAACTCCTGTGAAAATTGGTGAAGCTACACTCAGCGCTACAGCAGGTCTCCAAACTGCACAGAATGCTCAATCGCACGGGCAACATCGTGCACCATCGACTGTATATTATTTATATATATAGCTAAAATTCTATGGGTTCCTGTTTTGTTGTCCTCCCCAGGGTAGCAGAGATTGGCGGCAGGCAGTGAATAAGGGGTGGAGATTTTCACAGGAGTGGGCAGGGAGGCCCCCATCCACTTCTGTGAAAATTGCTGCAGCAGGGCTCACTGATCCCCAAACTGCATGGCATGCCCAATCATACAGGCAACGCTATGCACTATTCACTAGTACAAAATATAAGCTAAAACGTATTTCATTTCTTCTGTCTTCCATTTTCAGAGACATGAGCTCACACTACCTAATTTTCCTTGACCAGAACAAGTGAGCAGACTATTTTATGCATTTCTAAGATCTACAGAGGATAAGGGTTCTTTCAGACATTCTCAGGATGGACACTCTATTTGCCTTCTTACCGTTAAGGAAAGTGCCATGCATACAAATGTGAAGTTCTTAATATGAGTTTTAGACACTGGATTATTGGAGTTCACCATTTTATTGCTAGGATTACTCTGTGGAAAAAAAAGAAATATTAATATTTAAGTTTTACTCATTGCTAAAATTAAAACTTGCACATTTAGTCATAATTATATTTCATTTTTTTAAACATCAGGCATTGTAATGCTATGTAGATAAACCCTTTGAATGTTTACAGAGTTCTCCAATGTTTTGCTCTAGCATTCAAATGATTAAGAGCCTGATATAAATCAATAAGAATCTGTGGGATATGTGCTTCTTCCTATGGTACAATTGATTTGCCCCAAAGCTGCATCTTCTCAGAATCCAGAATATGGGTCTAAGGGGGAGACTTATAAAAGTGGAGTTAACTGAAAAGAAGAGTTAAAATGGCTGTAAGATTGTCACTGGTAGTTATAAAGGTATTAAGGACAGTTTAGAAGGCCATAGTAGGAAATGTATAAAAAGTGTTCTTGTCCGTTTTTGTGAACAGATCCTTAAAGGGGATCTATCACCCCAGTACAAACGTTTGTTAAACGTTAGATTACCTATCCATTCGGCGGAATTCTTTCATATTTTTTTTTAAATTGTCTGTTGCCTAAAATTAACGTTTAAAGACTGCACTACAGCTCTACAGCTACAGCTCTATACCTGCAGTCTGTAACGCCACCTCCGCTCCCCTCCCTCTAGCCAGCCTCCTCCGATGACGTAGGCTTCTATCTGTAAGCCGGTGCACTCTCATTGGAAGAAATCGATATCTAACCAATGAGAGCGCTCCGGCTTACAGACAGAAGTCTCCGTCATTGGAGGAGGCTGACTAGAGGGAGGGGAGCAGAGGCAGAGTGATTGACTGTGGTTATAGAGCTGTACCCACAGTCTATATGTAAGTGCAGTCTTTACACATTAATTTTCAGCAACAGACAATTAAAAAATATAGATATTAAAGAATTCCACCTAATGGATAGGTAATCTAACATTTAACAAACATTTGAACTGGGGTGATAGATCCCCTTTAAAATGTCCTTATTCCTTATTATGAATTATAAATGTGGTGATAGTAAAGAATAAGAACAGGTTAGACATAGCCTTAAATATTTGGTGAAAATTCTGTCTTTAAATTGTCACAAAAAGCGCAATTTCTTTATAAATTCGCTGAGCCACTTTTTACAAACTTCCTTACTCCAGCTTAAAGGGATAGTAATACTTAAAATGTAAAAAAAAATATGTTGTAGGGTTTATCCCCCTGAATAAAACAAGAGTACTCCCACCGCTGAAAGGTTTTTCATTCAAAAGTTATTAATTTTCAAAGTTGAATTTTTTAGGTGCAATATCACAGTGGCCTGAAATTGTACAGTGGCGCTGTTGCTACACCATCCTATGGAGGTTTATGGTCCCGGGGCCAGAGCTGTCCATAGGATCGTGTAGCAACAGCGCCACTGTACAATTTCAGGCCACTGTGATATTGCACCTAAAAAATTCAACTTTAAAAATTAATAACTTTTGAATGAAAAACCTTTCAGCAGTGGGAGTACTCTTGTTTTACTCAGGGGGATAAACCCTACAACATATTTTTTTTTTTTACATTTTAAGTATTACTATCCCTTTAAAAAAAAATGTACTACACGGCATTATGTCCTCCTAAACTGTCCATGATACTTTTATAACTATCAGAGACACTTTTACAGCCATTTTAACCCTTTGAGTGCCAGAGGGGTATGCAATGCGTTGCGTACCCCTTTGGCACTCAAAGGGTTAACATCTCTTTTGCGTTAACTCTACATTTATAAATCTCCCGCATAATGCCGTATATTATATATATATATATTTTAAAATTGAGTGCGGAAGTTTTTAAACAGTGAAGCAGCGAATTTATAAAGAAATGTCGCTATTTGCAACAATTTAGTGAAATAATTTTCGGCAAATATTTAAAGGGATAGTAATACTTCGTTTTAACTTTATTTTATTTTGTAGGCATTAAAAAACATGAAGAATGATATAAGTCTTATCTCTCAAACCTTTATGGTTTAAGAGATATTCACAAGCAAAGTTCCCCTCCCCACCCCTTTTACCTAGTGTAAGCCATCTCTTCTCAGATGTGAGTCTGGTTGTATGACAGGACAGATAACAGAAGGGGACAATTTTCTTTGTATGAAAACAATGAAAGCCCTTCGCCCCTTGACAAGTTTTTCAGCTTTTTCCCTTATCTTAATTGAAGATTGTCCCTCTCTGCAGTCTACCTGGGCATCTCCCTTCTGATCTGGTTGAACAGGGGGGGATACTTTGTTTGTGAATATCTCTTAAACCATAAAGGTTTCAGAGATAAGACTTATATCATTCTTCATGTTTTTTAATGCCTACAAAATAAAATAAAGTTAAAATGAACTATTACTATCCCATTTGATAAATGTAACTAGAATACTTGGTAAATACCAACAATCCTAATAAGGAATAAGGATATTTTAAGGATTAATTCACAAAAACAAACAAGAACACTTTTTATAAATCTCCCCCTAAGTTCGAAATGGTTTCTGGGAGTCCTGTGAAAGGATATTGACCGCATGTATTTGAAAGTGAGGCTGGAGAAAACAAAATCAGTGTATGCAAAAAACATACTATGGGGGGTACATATAAATAAAGTTAAGCAAATTTGGGTTAAAACAACTGCACAATGGAAGCAAATAAAGATTTCCAATGATTTAAATGGGGCTTTTAACCCCTTTAATACTAGAAAGGTCTCAATGTGTTGGAGAACACTCTTGTGCCTAAGGAGTTAATTTGATATGCCCCATAATTGTTCCATTTCAAACAATTGCCCTAGAGGTTTAGTATTTTATACCTTGTCAAAAGCAGGATAGACAGCTCGAATCTCTGTTAGCCATCCGTATGGCATGTGCCCAACAGGGTACGTAGCAGTAAGAATTGCTACCGCCTAGGAAAAAAACAGCATCCATTAATAGCAACACAATGAGAGACAGGTTCTCTTTCCTGACATTTAATTTTCATACTGTTGAATCCAACATGTCCTATTCTATCCTGTCACACCACTCATTACATTCAGGATAATAAAATGAAATCTTACTGAGATTTGCAACAAAAACATTTTTTAAGTACTTAGTACGACACAATACAGCCTAATCACCTCCCTGCCAATACATTTGTGTAACTGACACCCTTAAGCAAGGGTAGTCAATTGTTAAAGGAAAGGGAAATGGACTGTGTGGCTGATGTACTTAGAAATGGACACATCTGGGGCAAACCAACTGCACCCTTTGAGTACCAGATGGATACTGCATACCTCTCTGGCACTCAAAGGGTTAAAATGTTCAAACCCCCCCTTGATTTCAATGTTGATGTTAAGCACTTGCATTCTTGAAGTAGTGCTTTGGAAACTTCACTAACATTCAAGGGGTTAAAAGTACCAGTTAAAGTGGAACTTTCACCTTAATTCAAGTTTGCATATTTGAAAACTGCATTAAAAACTGCCAATATGTCATGTTACCCAAAAGTACAGCAGATGTATAGTTCAGGAGATATTCACACTTTTACTTCTGGGTAAAGTGAAAGTGAACATTTCGTGATACTGCACAAAACTTAATTAGCATTTGAAATGTCACTGAAAGCTTCATTAGCATATGGAACATTACTGACATATGAAATGTCACTGGAACCACACAGTTACCTGCAGTTAAGCATATGGTAACAAGTGTGAATATCTTCTTAACTGTGCATTTACAGTTTTTAATGTAGTTTTCAGATATGCTAACTTGAATTAACCCCTTAAGGACCGGGAAAATCAGAGGTGGATTTGACTTAAGGACCGGAGCAATTCTGACCTTTTTGACTATGTCTTTGTTCAACAGTGTTTTCCCTCTAAGTCTTTTATTCCACCCCCATAAATTATATACTGTTTTTTTAAGCACAAATAGGGCTTTCATTACATACCCTACTTATATGGATAACCCACCATTTACTTTATTAAAATTAAAGAAAAAGGTAAAAAAAATGTAAAAAAACCCACCATTTTTGTTTTTTCTCTTGGGATCAATTGGGCGCAAAGGGTTACATTTTTATGGAGACTGCATGAAAGGTATGACCACTCAGTCATACCTACAAAATGCGCAGTTTAAAGTGGCCACTGTCCCCCCTGGGTGAAAATCCCCATGTCCCTTTTTCCCACCCTATTTTCCCACTTTTTTGTTCATTACATTTGGCGGTGTGTGTAAGTGTATTACATGACTCCACAACAATCACACTTCCAATTTTGTTTCTTGAGATGTTTTTTTTTTTTTTAATAAAATATTTTATTTGTAAAAAAAAAGTGTATTGTTTTTATTTAAAAAACAAACAAAAAAACCCTGTATTTAGCAGGTCAGAAATTGACCTGCATTTAGCCATCCTCCTGCACCAGCAGTGAAGGGGTTAACACCCCCAGCTGCTGTATTTTGTATTTCCACTAGGTGTCTTCTCCCTGCTTCTGTGTCCCTTACTTTTATGTAAGGGACGCATTGGCAGAGAGGAGACACTAGAGGCAGTAAGTAGCACTGCCTCATTCATTTTTTTAGAATGCCGGTACATGTGATCGCTGACGCAGCGATCACATGACCTGGCACAACCGACGGAGGCTGAGACTGAACGGTCCGGTACTGGACCGCTCAGTCTCAGCCAGGATTGAATGGTAGCAGCGTGCACGGCGGCGCGCTGCTACCATTTAACTCTTGACGTACCAGGACCGTCACTGGTCCTTAAAGCAAATTTACCCTTGACGGTCCTGGTACGTCAAGGGTCGTTAAGGGGTTAAAGGGATAGTAATGTTTCATAATAAAAACAGCTCTAATTCATCATAGTATTTGGACTTTGGAGAGTGTTATTTCAATTCTGTCAGAGTTGTAGTTCAATAGTAATTCAATGACAAAGTATCCCCCTCCCGCCCCTTTTACTGATGTAACACTGTTCCGCCAGATCAGAAGGGAGGTGCCCAGGTAGACTGCAGAGAGGGACAATCTTCAATTAAGATAAGGGAAAAACCTGAAAAACTTGTCAAGGGGGGGCAGGGCTTTCATTGTTCTCATATGAAGAAGACTGTCCCCTTCTGTTATCTTTCTGGTCTATGGACTGGATTTCACATATGAGAAGAGATGGCTTACACTAGCTAAAAGGGGCGGGAGGGGAAACTTTGCTTGTGAATATCTCTCAAACCATAAAGGTTTGAGAGATAAGACTTATATCGTTCTTAATGTTTTTTTAATGCCTACAAAATAAAATAAAGATAAAACGAAGTATTACTATCCCTTTAAGGTAAAATTTCCACTTTAAATGAAGGGGAATTTTTTTGTATTCCCTATAGTGCACTAGGGATGCACCAGAATTTCGCCACTTTTTCTTAGTGCACCAGCCTCTGTGACATCTGCAGAACAGATCTGCAGGACCAAGCATACCATAAATCAGTAACTGTTCTGCAACAACAATGTGCTTCCTGGGGTTTCATTTATCAATCCAGCCCTGACTGCGTAACTAAGTAATCGTTAGGACTGGACTAGCCTTGAAGGGTTATTATGCAGTCGTGCCTTATTCATGATTTAGCACACGGAAATTGTAAGTACAGGTTGCCTTAACCCCTTAAGGACCGGGAAAATCTGAGTTCGATTTGACTTAATGACCGCAGCAATTTTGACTTTTTTGACTATGTCTTTGTTCAACCATATTTTCTCTTTAATTCCCTTTGTACACTCACACAAATTATATACTGTTTTTTAAGCACAAGTAGGGCTTTCTTTTGACACCACAATTATATGAATAATTAATCGTTTAATTTGATTAACCCCTTAGAGTCCGGTGACGTACCCGGACCGTCATGCTGGTCCGGCACTTAAGGACCAGTGACGGTCCTGGTACGTCACGTACTATTACTGCAGGAGCGAGGTGAGTAATACTGGGGACTGAATTTGATTGCTCCAAGACCGGAGCGATCTCTTTCAGTCCCTCAGTTCGGCGCGCCGCACCACGTGATCAGTCACGTGGGGCGGCACGCCGAAATTCTCTATCCGGTCCTTAAAGGACCACTCACCCCACGACCGCTGGTCGTTAAGGGGTTAAAATAGAAAAAAAGAGGGAAAAAAAACCCAAAAACATTTTGCTTACATTTTCCTGTCAGGATTTGCATACCATTAGTTCATTACAATGAACGAAAAATGTCCCAGAAAAGGTGTATGTTTCTGAAAACTAGACAACATAAGGTAAATAATCAGGAGAATTTTGGAGTTTTTATGCAGCTGCTTTTCTAGAAATATTTTTCAAATTTGTGGTAATATTTTGTTTTTTTGCAGTTTTCACACTTACATTTCAATATTACCGTCGATATCAAGCACTGGATAGTTGAAAATTTTAAAATATCCATTGTTTAGTGTTCAGCTCCTTCTACTGAGTACGGCCATACCCCAAACACATAGGTTTCTCAATGTCTGGGGGAGCTATGGGGCCCAAATTGGAACATGCACGTTTCCCGTTTCACACTTTGAATTTTCACAGCTTGCGTCACTGGTGCCATGTCTCATTTGGGGCTGTGTAACAGTGCTCCACTCTAAGATTTCCCCCCAAAAGTGTGTATTTTTGGAACGTAGACACCCCAGGTTTTCATTTTATGTATGCTTTCACATTTTTTACGCAGCCATTTTACCACCAATCCCTCGTAAATCTTGACGTAAGTAAAAAAAAAAATCAGAGTTTTTCACACTTTAACTTCAATCTTGATGTGAATTTCAAGCACATGATAGGTGAAGATTTTTAAAAATGCATTATTTAGTGTTCAGCATCTTCTTATGAGTACGGCAATACCCCATATGTATAGGTTTCTCAAGGTTTGCGGGAGCTACGGGGCCCAAATTGGAACATGCGCGTTTCCAGTTTCACACTTTGAATTTTCACAGTTTACGTCACTGGTGCCATTTCTCATTTGGGGCTGTATACCAGTGCTCCACCTTAAAATGTCCCCCCCAAAAGTGTGTATTTTTGGAAAGTAGACACCCCAGGCTTTCATTTTATGTACGTTTTCAAATATTTTACGCACCCGTTTTACCACCAATCCCTCGTAAATCTTGATGTAAGTAAAAAACAGAGTTTTTCACACTTTTACTTCAATGTTGATGTGAATTTCAAGCACAGGATACACACGTGTACACTAAACCTACCCAACTACCTACGTAAACTACCTAAATATACAAATAATCAGTTTTATTTAAAAAAATAAAAAAATATATATATTTTTTTAAATACAAGGGGAATGGGGGAAGTACCACAGATCAGCAAAAGCTGATCTGCAGCAATTGATCACTTTTAAAGTGATCAGAGAGGGGGGTTTATTGATCACTGCAGTGACAGTGATCAAGGGGTTAATTTGGGGTTTAAAATCTTTTTTAAAACTTTTTTAATACTGGAACAGCTCTGGAACTCTGGAAAACGATGTCTCTGTCTCTCTCCACCTCAGAAGTGTCTAAGATGGAGAAAGGCCAAGAGATGTGACAGGGACAGTATTTACAAATACTGTCCCTGTCATTCAGCTTTTGAAACGTGATTCGCTAAACCAATGTGTTACATAACCCTTTGGCACTCAAAGGGTTAAGTCTGCTTACATGATTATTAACCAAATCCTGATAAGGTGCCATTAAATTGCAGCACTCTTAGTATGTGTTCATGATTTTTATTCTTTTTCATGTTCATGTGTCACAGGCATGCCATTATTTGGCCTATGGGACACATCTTGGACTCCTAGGTGAAACTTTCATATAAAAGGCATACATTTCCATACAATGGATATAGGAAATTTGATGTTTTTTAGCAGTTGTGGAAATAATTATTATTTGCACTCATCTTATTGCGTCTTACAAAGTAGAATACAACCTCTTTACCAGAAAATGTGAAGCTTAAAAAAGATGTCCTCAGCTTGTTAAAAAAACAACACATGCAACTACAAGTATCTAAAGTTTAATGAATGTGTACAAATGATCACATACACAGGTGCTGACCAATGTACAAATGTCCTTGACACCCAGGCACCATCCCTGGTTTCGACTACCTGTCATTGGATCCTGTGGTCCCTGATTTAGTACCTGATTTTAAAAATGTATCATACCCAGGGGAGGGCTGCCCTGCAGAGGGGCAATTACCCCCTGGGCCAGCCATATGTCTGGGTTACGGCCTTACTCGGTCTCCTGCTTGCTGATGTAAATGGAGCTACACTAGTGATACCACAGGGCTAAAATCCAAATGGAGCTACACCAGTAGCATAACCCATTACCCTTGTAAGCTCTATGGTATCACTAGTATAGCATTACTTAAATTGTGAGCTCTGCAGTATCGCTAAGGTAGCTCCATATCAACTGCAAGCTCTGTATAATCACTAGTGCAGCTCCATTTCAGAAGTAAGCTACATGTTACCACTTACTTATCACTTGTAACAGCAAGCTCCATTTGTCATTATATGGAGCTTGCAAGCTCAGTATAATGACAAAAGGAGCTTGCTGTTACAATATACGTGATGCACATCAAGGGACGGATGAACATGCTCCCTGGGAGAGCTGGGAGGGAGGTGGGAGGAGAATTTGAAGACTGGGAAGTCCTGTACCACTGTGCCGATGTTACCCTGTGCTGCAGAATGCAGAAGTGCCCACATGAAGTCTACATTTTAGAGTGAATATCTACTAAAGTATACATGTAGAAACAAACGACAATCCACATACCATTTTACTAGCTTAATCATAAGAGACAAAGTGTAATAGAGATGAAATTTCCCCTTTAATGATGACTTTAAAATTAACAAAAGGGGGTGGGCTGAGACAGTGGGCCGGAACAATAATAGAAATAGGCCACTTGACCATATTTGCCCCCCCCCCCCGGCCAAAAGTTGCCAGCCCTCCCCGATTATCTCCATATTATATGTGCTTGTCATTAAATGTTTACTAGGTTCTGAGCTTACTCTGCTAGGCAGAAGTACAGTCTTAAAGGGATAGTAATACTTAAAATGTAAAAAAAAATATGCTGTAGGGTTTATCCCCCTGAGTAAAACAAGAGTACTCCCACTGCTGAAAGGTGTTTCATTCAAAAGTTATTAATTTTCAAAGTTTAATTTTTTAGGTGCAATATCACAGTGGCCTGAAATTGTACAGGGGCGCTGTTGCTACACGATCCTATGGACAGCTCTGGTCAATTGACCATAAATCTCCATAGGATAGTGTAGCAACAGCGCCACTGTACAATTTCAGGCCACTGTGATATTGCACCTAAAAAATTAAACTTTGAAAATTAATAACTTTTGAATGAAACACCTTTCAGCAGTGGGAGTACTCTTGTTTTACTCAGGGGGATAAACCCTACAACATATTTTTTTTTACATTTTAAGTATTACTATCCCTTTAAGTCTCCTGTGCAATGTTTTGTGTTGGTGCCTCACTACGCAGTACTGTGGGGCCATTAGTGGCACTCTGTAATATGACTGACAATGGGGAAAGTGTCCCTGAAAATTTGTTGTCAAGTATGTCATTACTATACTGTGTTGGTGTGGTTCTATAGCTGTGATTCATTGCTTACCTTACAGGCAGGCATATGCTGTGAGCTCTTGATAGTGAGATTTGCTACTGCAGTGATTCCAGCTAATACAGTACCACACCTCCATTACTGACGCACAAAAAGTACAGTATGGAAGGCCAGATCAGCATAAACGGGAACGTTCATAATTAACTAACGCTGATGTCTTTACAATTCTAGCCCTAAGTACTCCCATGACTAGATTTTAAGTGACTAGTGTAAAAGCCCGTGTACACGGGCCAAGGTCTGGGTAATGTTAACCCTTTGAGTGCCAGAGGGGTACGCAATGCATTGCTTTGCAATGTGTTGCGTCCCCGCTGGCACTCAAAGGGTTAAGAGGCCTCTACCTCACTGCTCCACACGATGCAGTCTTGAGTCGCCTCACTCACGCGATGCAATCATGCGCAGTAGAGACTGCCTGAACGAGGAAGTCTCTACTGCGCATTACTGCATCGTGACAAACATCCAAGCGAATTATTATATAGGAGGATATGTCCCTGCTTGCTATATCCCAGAGATACTCCAAATAACATGACAGAACCTAGAGAGGTCACTGCTTGAACACACACACATAAGATGAGCAGGACTTCTCCCTCTGACTTTCTGATAGTGGAAGTGGCACCAATTTACCAACTAAAGAAGCAGTTGGTGTAGATCATATGTAACACCAGACTCTGCAATGCGTTGGAAACGTCTGTAGCACTCAAAAGGTTTAAATCTAACTCCTTAAATGATAAAGAGTTCTCCAAAGAGTTGGTTCTCAATGCAATGGAGACTTCTCTAGCATTCAAGAAGTTAAAAATTAAATTTAAATTAAAGGGAATTTTCATTTCTCCCCTATAGTGTAGTTGGTTTGCCTCAGAATAGCTCCAGTTCTTTACAGCTGACGTCAGAAGGGGAGGGAGGGGGTAACTTTCAGTGCTAATATCTCTCATACCATAGAGGTTTGATAGATAGGATTTGTGGGACATAGTTTATCTTTTTAAGCTCTACAAAAGTAGATTTTTTTATGGGACGTTACTGTCCCTTTAAAATATCTGATAAAGATAAAGTAGATGTTCAAACTGTATAAAAATAAACAAGAGGAAAAGACACATAAACTAGAACCATTTTATATACTCAAATAGTTTAACCCCTTAAGGACCAATGACATGTCAAGACCATCATGGCTGTCCTGCACTTAAGGACCAATGATGGTCCTGGCACGTCATGGAATTCAGGGGTCCCCATCGCTCAGGGACCCCTGAATCCAATGGCGGAAAAAAAATGCCCCGTGGTTCTTAACTGCCAGCCGCAGTACTTAAGGGGTTAAGACAGTAGTGTTTAAAGGGATAGTAATACTTAAAATGTTAAAAAAAAATGTTGTAGGGTTTATTCCCCTGAGTAAGACATGGGTGCTCCCACTGCTAAAAGGTGTTTTATTCAAAAGATATTACAGCTCAAACTTGAATTTTTTTTATAGGTGCAGTATCACAGTGGCCTGAAATTGTATAGTGGTGCTGTTGCTCCGTATACTATGGAGATTTATGGTCAACTAACCAGATCTGTCCACAGGATTGTGTAGCAACAGCGCCACTGTACAATTTCAGGACACAGAGATACTGCACCTAAAAAAAAACAAGTTTGAGCTGTAATAACTTTTGAATAAAACACCTCTCAACAGTGGGAGTACCCTTGTTTTTACCCAGGGAGATAAACACTACAAAAATGTGTGTTTCAGGGTTTTCCCTGCAGAGGTAAACAAGGTTACATCTATTGGTGAAAGGTGTATTTAAAAGTTATTGCAGAACAAACTTCCATTGTTTGGCCTGAAATGCTACAGTGGTGCTGTTACTACATACTACAGCAGTCTATAGAGAGCTATGGTATAGGCCTAGTATTTGCACCACTCTAATATTTCAGGCCTTGGAAGTACTGCAACCACAAAATGCAAGTTTGATCTGTAATACCCATGTTTTACTTTGCAGGATGGACCCTGCAGTATATATATATATTTTTAATATTAAGCGTTACTATCCTTTTTACCCTTTTACCTTTGCCATTTTAATATATCCATATATAATTTAACCTTTTTACCTAATCCCTGTTAATATAACTATAAGATGATTTTAGTCTTATCTGTTAAATTCTTTTGTTTTAGTTCATATAGCTTACAGGTACCATGGGGAGATGACATCTCCTCCCGGTAGGCTGGAACAATTCTTCAGGAAGTGAAGGGTGGAGCCTCCCCCTCCTCCATAGTAGGCTATCTAGCCACTCCCCTCTTCCAGATAGATTTGAGACAATAAATCTACTGAGCTAGATAGCGAGAGGAAGAAGAGGAAAAACTTCTGTGAACATGGACCCAACCGCACTCCCACATTCAGCCACAGGAAACCAGATATGGTCCCTTTACTGGGTGGAAGACCTGTAAGCTATATGGACTAAGAGAAAAGGATTTAACAGGTAAGACTAAAATCCTTTTTTCTCTGTCATCCAATATAGCTTACAAGTACCATGGGGATGTACCAACACTGAGTTCCCATGGGAGGGAAGAGAAGGAAAGGACAAAATACTCGTCCCCCATGATACCAGAGTTCCCATGGACTATCCAGGACACAGAACAGCCCAAACTAACAAAGTGTCAAAGGACACTGAATAACATAACCCAGCACACAAGAACAAGATCCAACAGGGCTCAAACAGTTAAAGAGCTATAAGGCACAGGAATGTAAAATCCTAGAAAAGCAAAACTGCCTCCAGGACTTTCCTGTCAAAGCTGGTTTTAGCCGAAGCCAGAACATCAACAAGGTAGTGCTTGGCAAAGGTGTGAACAGAAGATCAAGTAGCAGCCTTGCATAGCAGTTCAGCAGAGGCTAGATAATTGTTCTGTAATGAGGAAGGGAACAGGTTTCCCTCTGAGCTCATAAGCCTTTCAGATGGCACACTTAATCCAGGATGCAATAGTCACCTTGGAAGCAGCCAAACCAGCCCTGGGACCCACAGGGATGACAAATAAAGCATCAGTCTTACTGAAAGACTCAGTACGGTGCACATAGAACTTCAGGCAGCGTACCACATCTAACAAGTGGAGATACCTCTCCTTGTCAGATTTAGGGTCATTACAAAAGGAAAGCACAACAATCTTCTGATTGATGTGGAACTCAGAGAGCACCTTAGGAAGAAATTCCTGAGAGGTATGGAGAAAAGCCTTATCCTTGTGAAACACCAGGAAAGGTGGTTTGCAAGACAAGGCCTTCAATTCAACAACTCTGCGGACAAAGACCACAGCCAAAGGAAAGGCCATCTTCCACGACAGAAGACGTAGAGGAATGGTAGCCAAAGACTCAAAAGGAGGCCATTGCAGGACTCCCAGAACCAAGATAAGGCCCCACTGGGGAGTGGGAGCCTTATAGGCAGGGAAAGCCTTGAAAGAAGACACTGACAAGCACACCCTTGAAAGAAGACACTGACATCCGGCAGCATGGCAATGCATCTCTGATAAAGGACCTAAAGAGCTGAGGTCTGGACCTTCATGGAACTAAGCCTAAGACCCTTGTTCACGCCATCCTGAAAAAAGGACAGGGTGGACGGAAGATCAAACTCTTGTGAGGACAGATCCCTGTCTACATACCAAGAATGAAAAATAGACCAAACCCTGTGGTAGGCCTTAGAGGGAACAGATTTCCTGCTTGGATCATGATGGAAACCACCTCAGGAGAAAAGCCCTTCCTCCTCAAGAAGGAGGCATCAACAGTCATGCTGTCAAAGCCAAGCTGTCCACATTCTCTCTACATAGGTAATCCTGGAGGAGGAGATCCAGTCTGCGTGGCAGAGGAAATGGATCCTGAACAGCCAGCCAGATCTGGAAACCAAGGCTGTCTAGTCCAATAAGGTGCGATCAGAATGACTGACACACCGTCCATCTGAATCCTCCTCAGCACCCTGGGAAGGGGAGGAAGTGGAGGAAAAATGTAAGATAGATTAAATCACCATGGAATTGACAAAGTATCCAATGCGAACGCCAGAGAATCCCTCCAGCAAGAGCAAAATATCTGAACCTTCCAGTTGTCCCTCCACTGTTTGTTAAAGGGGAACTACCACCCCACAATAACTTAAGCTTCACTGATTGCTCATCTGGCGACTAGCTGCTTAGTAGCGCTAGTCGCCAGAAATATTACCCGCGCGGTTCAAAAGGGACTGACAGCGCAGGCGCACGGACGTCACTGTGAAGAGACGTCCATGCTTCCTGCCCCTGTCACCATCGGTAAAACGCCGATATCTGCAGAACCGGGTAATATTTCTGGCGACTAGCGCTACTAAGCAGCTAGTCGCCAGATGAGCAATCAGTGAAGCTTAAGTTATTGCGGGGTGGTAGTTCCCCTTTAACTGAGAAAATCTGCCAAGACATTTTCTATGCCTGGAATGTGCACGGAGGAGATGGCAGGAACATGCACCTCCACCCAGGCTAAAACAGCCTTTACCTCCAACCAAGCAGCCGTGCTTCTGGTGCCTCCTTGTTTGTTGATGTAGGTGACGGCTGTAGCATTGTCTGACTTGACGCAGACTAGGCATCCTCTCAGATGAGAGGACCAATACCCCAGAGCATGGAGAATCACCCTGAGCTCCAAGATGTTGATAGGAAGGAGGGTTTCCTCCATCGACCAATGACCCTGAACACCCAGGTGACCCAGGATGGCTCCCCAGCCTAACAAGCTGGAATCTGTTGTTACTATGGTTCACTATGGAATCACAAACGGTTTCCCTTTCCTCAGGTTGGAGCTGTCCAACCAGCAGCGGATGTCCAGTCTCACTTCAGGCGTAGAGAGACAGGACGATCCAGAAGGCCAAGGTTCCCCCAGCAAACCTTGATCGCAAATCTCCAAAATTCTCTGGTGTGAGCCAAGGAATATGGCACCACTTCCATGGTAGAGATCATCTTGCCCACCAGAGAACAGAACTTCTCGTTTTGATGTCCACAAACGAGATGAGATCCTTGAGATCCAGGATAGCATGGCAGCCACCATCCTTCTTGGGAACTACGAAGAGGTTAGAATAAAAACCTAAACCCATCTCTGGCTAAGGAACCAGAGCCAGAACTCCATTGTCCAAGAGAGCCTGAACCGCCCCATTGAAAAGACTGAGCTTTTTCTGTCCCTGAGGGGAGCGAGAAGAAAAGAATCTGAAGGGAGGTAGAGATATGAAGGGAATCCTGTAACCTCCTGAGAACACCTGTAAAACCCACTGATCCGCAACAGAGCCTGTCCAAGTTCACAAAAAATGTTGCAGGCAACCACCCACAGGTGTATGCGGACCAGGGTTTGGTAAGCCATGCAGAAGCAGGTTTGGTGGAGGTGTGTTTGGACCTCCACTGCTGCCTGGACTTGGGAGTGGAATGCGGACTGCTGGCCTGAGGAGCAGCCTTGATCGTCCTTGCCTGGGAATTGTGCTTAGGAACCTGAGGTAGCAAGGTGCTCTTGCCCCCAGTGGCTTCACTGTTGATGTTCTTAAATTCAAGGCCAAAAGGAAATGTGCCCTGAAAAGGAGGAGAAACCAATGATTTCTTAGTTATCAGGTCAGTGGACCAAATCTTGAGCCACAACGTGCACCTGGCAGCAACAGAGAAGGCAGAGGCCTTAGCCTCAAGCCTAACAGCATCAAACAGTGCATCAATAATATAGTGATGAGCCTTAGTAATATTAGCCAAAATGGATAAAAGGTCCTCCTGAGGGGCACCCTTGTGGACAGCATCAGTCAACTATGCAGTCCAGACAGAAATGGCTCTATTAACCCATGCAGAAGCCAAGGTAGGCCTCATAGACGTACACTGAGCCAAAGCTGCACCAGGGAAGAGGTACAGCTTAGAAAATTTCTTAGAAAGAGGGAGACACTTGTCAGGAGTCTTCCACTCATCCAGTATGACTTGATCCAGAGTGGGATAGGCGGAAAAAATAGTACAGGACTTCTTGCGCCTGGAAAAGACGTCAGAAGTAGACTGAGACTCTACAGGGTTAACAGAAATGTTAAGGGTAGACAAAACCACCTTAATGAGACCCTCAGCAGAGGGCTCAGGGTCAGCCTCAGGGGTCGTCATGAAACTGGAAAGAAGCCCTTTCTGAATACACACCATCCTCAGACTCCTCAAATGATTCCTCCTCAGAAGAACCAGATAAATTAGGAATGCCAGGGGTCTTAGGGGCCACAAACCTGAACAAAGTGAGGGGATTTCAAGGATTGGCGAACCCCCTGAATAAAAACAGGAAACTGTATCATAGAGAACTTTACATCCTTGACCCAAAGTGGCTCTTGTTCATGGCTGGAGGGCCCTGGCAGAGAAGCAGGGGCCAAAGCACATGAGGGGCATAAGTGAACTGAGTACTCTCAGGGAAGCCCTGCTTGGCATGAGGAGCAGTAAGCAAGAAGTGTCAGAGACGCCCCTCAGTCCTTAGCCTTAGGTCTAGCCCCATGTCCCTTTGGATCCAACATCCTAACAGGAGAAGTGTCTTACAGTAATAGGGAACCCAAATACTGTCACTCAGATTAATAAAATCACCTCAGAAAGCCCAAAAGAGTACTTTTCTGGCAGGTGAATGGTTAACCTGAGCTGGAGAGCAAGGAGATGCTGCAGCAAAGAGAGAAAGGAAATGCTATCTCTCTTTTTTTTTTGTTGCATAGCAACATCAGAACCTGAACTTGCGGGGGCCCAGGGGCTCCCAAGACACTTGGAATGTGAACCGAATCGCAGGGCAAAGGGAGACAAGAAGAATGAGCCCTCTCTCAACTCTTTAAGTGAAACGGTTGCAGAGATATGCTCCAAAGAAGTTTGCCCCATAGAAGTCGATGGAGAAAGGTCAGGTGTGTGGGAAACGGGCCTTAAAGGCACAGTACGAAAAATACAAACATTTTTAAAGTGATTAGAAATGCCCAAATACCCAAGAGAACATGTAGGGATAAATAAAAATTGATGACCCTTAAGGGAAAACCCAAAAAATAAGCCCATAACCAGTAAAACTAGTAGGGAAAGGGTTAATTTACCACAAAACAGCCAAACCAGCTCCAGTGACTTCAGGATCAAACTGAGTAATACCCAACATGATTGCAGGAGATATGAAGAAAAACCCCTATGCGGAGGATAACAGTGGGACAAGTGGACCATGGCACTGAAAGGGTTGCTCACCTTTTTAGCAGATCTTCTTTTCTTCAGATTACCATTAAAATGGAACAAGCCTCATAGCGACTCCTTCTAGAGAGAGAGACATGTGCTGCATGCTTCTCTCCCAGGGCTGCAAGGGTCCACAGACAACATATGTAAACTGAGCAATCCTCCAGGGGAAGTCAGCAATGGTAACCTGCCTAATGGGGGGATTTTTACACCCCATTTCTAAGAGAAAAATAATAAAATAACTAAAAACTAAGCAGAACTGTTCTCAGCCATCCTACTAGGTGATTAAACAAATCTTGTCTGGAAAAGGGGAATTGCTAGATAGCCTGTATGGAGGAGGGGGAGGCTCCACCCTGCACTTCTTGAAGAATTGTTCCAGCCTACTGGGAGGAGCTGTCGCCTCCCCATGGTACCTGTAAGCTATATTGGATGACAGAAAAATATACTTTAATGTATATAAGCATACATACTTTAAACTATTTTATCCAACCCTGTTAAAGGGGAACTATCACCTAGCCAATGAGAGCGCTCCAGCTTACAAGGAGAAATCCTCCGTCACCTGAGAAGGACGGGAACAGACAAAGATTGACAGAGCTGTAACCTCAGTTTGTCCAGAAGTAAGGCCATGGTTCATGCATTAAATAACAAAATAAGACAAATATTACAGGTTATTGCTATATTAAGGTCATTATGAGCCAAACTTGTATAGGGGTGAGAGTTCCCCTTTAATGAATGTTTCAATGATGTTTCATATGCTAATGAAGCTGTGTGCAGTACCAGGAAATTTCACTTTCACTTTTCCCAGAAATAAAAATGTGAATATCTCCTAAACTATACATCTGCTGGACTTTTGGCTAATATGATGTACAGTTTTTAATACATTTTCCATATGCAATATGCAAACTTGAGTTTAAGGGAGGCAAGAGAAAATAGATTGCTCCCCTCCATATACCAAGTCATTGAAAGTTAAATCTCTGCAGTAGGCAGTACCTTAGTTGGATTAGAAATCATTATTTATGTTCCTATGTTATATGCCATATATGTAAACGACAAGCATATTTTTCACCTCTACTACATAAAAACAAAATATAAAAAGCTCATTTAGCTTAAATAAATATGAATTATTTACCACAATTTTGTTTTATGTATGCAGACTAATGTTTATTTGCATTCTTTTCAGATAAGACTGATGAGGCATCTGTCTTTCTAACTTGAACTGGTTATGTAGATGTAAGTACTACACACACACACACACATAGATATACACACACACATTCGAGCAATTCTTGAGCAAACCAACTGCACCATTTCAGGAAAATTTAAATTAGGCTTTTAGCCCACTGAATGCTAGAGTGATCCACAATGCATTGCTTCACAATACACTGGAGACCTCTTTACTAATCAAGGGTTTAAAGGGGATGTATTACCCCTATACATGTTAGCCTGAATAGAGATTATACAGCGAATATGAGTAAAAGTGTATTCATTTTTTTAAGCTCTATTTGGGCGAAATTGAAGTTATAAACGCTGCCCTGCACCTACTTTCAAAATAGACTGCGGTTACCTGCTCTGTAACCACAGTCTGTCACTCTGCCTCTGCTCCCCTCCCTCTATCCAGTCTCCTCCAATGATGGAGGCTTTCTGCCTGTAAGCTAGAGCGGTCTCATTGGCATAGATTGATATCTATGCAGTCTATCCGAAGTAAGTGCAGGGCAGCGTTTATAACTTCAATTTCGATCAAACAGAGTTTAAAAAAAATTAATACACTTTTACTCATTATCGCTGTATAATATAACTATTTAAAATCCTCATTAAGTCAATGAAGGTTTGGGGAATATTTATTTGTCTCTTATCCATATGTTCTGTAGATCAGGTGGGTTATGCACTAAGGCGTGATAAAGAGGTGATAAAGAATAGATGATTTCTCCAGCGTTATCACTTCTCCAGTTCCTTTGTTATTCTATGAAGCCTATGCAATAAGATCTCCAAATTTCTATAAATCTTAGTGAATTTGCTCCATAGAATAACATAGGAATTGGAGAATGTGATATCACTGAAGACGATATCTCCACTTTATCACCTCTTTATCAAACTTTGTTAATCTCCTCCAGTGTCTCTGTTGTTCGATAACTAGCCAGGATATTGCAAAGGAGTGTTTTCTCCCATTCTCTTTAACCCCTTAACGACCCTTGACGGTCATAGTACGTCAAGGGTCGATTTGACTTAACGACCGATGACGTACTATGACCATCATCGAATTCCGGGCTCCCCCGCGGCTTCACGCCGTTCGGGGAGTCCGGAACGCAACGGAGCAATAAAAAAAAATTGCTCCGTGGTCGTTCAGTCGGGTCGCGGTGCGGATTCCCCAGTCCTTAAGGGGTTAATATCCTGCTTTTCTAATGATGGCAACTCAGTTTAAAGTAGAACTGCTACCCTGTTATAACTTTAGTTTGCATTATAAAAATGAAAGCCTACCTATAAGTTGTACTAGCCATTTTCCTGTAAAATAAACTATTTTTGAAAAATTAGCTCATATGTTTTGAATGCACAATGTGGCACTTAAAGGAGAAGTAAACCTTTTCTTATGAAAACCTATATGTTATAGAGCTTCTTCTGCTCAGTAAAACAAGGGTGTTCCCTCCAATGTCAGTTGTTAGTTATAACAGTTCAAATAATCAGGAAGTGAATTTACTGTGCGCTTACTTCCTGATCGCGCTAACAGCATGACTCAGAAGTTTGTATCACATTCTATAGACAGCAGGTTGTCATTGACTTTCCTCTCAAATAGAATGTAACAGAATAACTAATTGGAAATTGACAGCTAGAGGGGATTGTTAATGTAAAAAAACTTGGATTTAAAATGTAATAACTTTGGAAATATGCATCTCGCAGCAGTGGGAGTATATTATTTTACTCAACTGGAAAAGCCCTACAATATATATATTTTTCATAACAAAAGTTTACTTCTCCTTTAATGCTGAATCTATGCACACTACCCTAATTAGTTCTGTATGTGGCCAAACATACCACTGGCTGATTGTGCTACTAGACATAACCCCAATGTGCAGGCTCTGCCTACAGTCATATATATGGCTTGGAACAGAAGCTAACCAGTTTAAAGTACTATACTGTACCACCAACAGATAAAGATTAATTTCTCAAAACACAGTAGCACACAAAGCAAGTAAGTTAGAACAAAAAAGTCTCTTTTTTAACTTTGGTCCAACGTTATTGTTCCCCTTTTATTGAATGGCATTATGTAAGGTTGCATCTTTATGCTCAGTGGCACAGTGGTGCTTGTCATTGTGTACATGTCCCTGTATAAGCGCACGCTAAAAGCACATGAGACTCACCTCTGTAGCTGCTGCACTGCCACCTAGGTCACGTGAGACAAAGAGGTTGACTATCGGTCTACTGATGCGCTGAGTAGCCAATATTAATGCTAAAGGCCACCAGAAACTCAGCATCTTTCTTATTGTGGCATCTCCCTGCAGAGGGAAATAGAAACACATTCAATTTGTAATGTTTACACAGGTCATGAGCACAACAACAGCTAAAGGATTTTTCTCGCTTTCCTGATCAGTTGGCTCATCACATTTCCAGTTTACTATTATCAAACGCTCACACCAAACAACTCATCAATGTAAAGAAAAAAAAAGCAGCACTAAATAGTTTACATGCCTTTGCAGCAGTTATACTGAAATAAACCAGATGTGAGTGAAATAGTGTGAGCTTCCTTATATGAGAATCTATCACAAGGCACACACATGAAAGTGAACAATGCAATTTAGTGGAAACAGCTGCTGAAGCACAGCACTGCTAGGTAGCACTGAGTGTTCTGATCCACTCACTGCCATCAGGCACCTCTTGGGCATGGAACAAACATCTTCTATAAATCCAGGCTGAAAAAGTCCTCCAGACCCACAGCTGATGGTGACTGATTTAAATATGAGTACAACTGCTTATTTTACAGGGGAACTAAACCTCTAGGACTAAGCAAAGCTCAGTCTGTTTAACAAAAGGACTTATTACAAAGGTACAGATGTAGTCCTACTTATTGGACATAATTTCCTCTACTATCTGTAAATTTCTTGTTAACCCCTTAACGACCCTTGACAGTCATAGAACATCATGGGTAAATCTGAGTTAACGACCCATGACATACTATGACTGTCATGGAATTCTGGGCTCCCCCCCCTCCGTGGTCCTTTAGTGACCGCCTCGTGCCTGTGGTCCTGTGGTTAAGTAAATAAAGATGCTTATGTAAGTCACTTATCAGATTGGGATGGCTGAAGGGCACTTTCAAAAGGGTGACAGAACTGCCACTGCCCTCTGAGATAGTTCTGTCTTCTGAGTAGTTTACTCAGCTCTCTCAAGTGTTTGCCTGTTGATCTGGAATTCAGAGAGGGAGTATCTTCCATGTGATCTTTTTATTTATTTATTTTTTTTTGGTGAAAGTATTTTACCAGGAAGAATACATTGAAATTTTCTCTCATTTTCGAGTATGTCCTGGACTCATTTTATCTACCTTAGAAAGGTGAAAGGCTGAGCTGAACTTGCCGGGACTAGAAACTGTAAGCTCATGGTTTGAGCAGGTTCTACAGATGGTGCCTTAACCAAATGAGCCACCTCTCCGGCAATATTACTTGCTGGTGCCCATGTGGATCAGTCATTAACTGGAGATTGCAATGAGCATCTCAAATGTCAACTTACCTCATGTGTAAGGTCTTCCCGTGGCTGCATAGGACACTGTGCAGATTTTGCTTAGTATAAATCTATATCATTCCTGAGGGAACATAGTAAACTTGCAGCATGTTGGATATTGATGCAATCACACAAGTTGCTCATGTGAAAGACATCACAAACCAGCATGTTACCTTTAACCATGAACAATATATCCAATACAGCATCGCTGCTCTGGTGTCATCAGTGTGAAAAGGGCCTAACTGAAATTAAGGATGGCTACAACTGTAGTAGTCTATCTGTCTGAGTGTTTAATTTTACATTCTGTCTGCCATTGTCTGTATGTACTGACCTCCATCTGACTCCGTATTTAACTCACACCTTTTCAAAATACATTTAAGGTTGCAAATGTCTGAATGAGAATCAAGTAAAGAAAATCACCTTCCATGGTTCTTTACAACCATGAAAACATTTTCAGATAGTGAAACTATAGACTACAGCAGAGTTTTGCTGAAGAAAGTTAGACAGATATAGAAAGATAGATAGATAGATAGATAGATAGATAGATAGATAGAGCTGGAACCCTTTTATTACACGACTTCAGCAGAATTATACTCCATTATGGGTCACCAGATGAGCAACAGGCTATTAAAGTAATTGATGATGAATTGCTCTGCTCGTGTATTTCTCTGCTGATCTCAAGCAATATTTCACTGTTCTGATGGTCACCTATAATGGTGTATTGAACTGATGGTCGTTGGTCTCATGTAATTCAGTGTGCTATACAGCTTGCTCAGACAACATCCTGCCCTTTTCTCTGTGCCTGTCTCTCCCAATGGTTCATCTTTGTATACTCTGTCTTTCTCCTGTGTTCTTAATACCATAGCAAAATTCATACATGCAGTAATTTGGGAAGTAATGTGTCATGGTCAACAAATTACACTTTATTGCCTGAAAGTGTAGTCTTTCAAGACCACTTAGGTCTCTTCATTAGGCATGTACATCAGTTAGCCAATAAAGGTATCACATGGCTAGTCTCCTGTTTTATCTATGGCTAACATGGTACCACCCTTTACCTATAACTATGACAATCAAGAATGAGGTGACCAGGTGATCTTTTTTTTGTTTTAATCATCTCTGAATTACACATGATTGTCAAATACCCAAGTCCTTCTGTTAAACACATTATTCACTCATTCCTATAAGGTTAGTCACCCTTTACGATTTTTAGATTTGTAAAAACATTAAAGCTGATGTATTAAGAAGGACTGGGGGAGATGCACTAAGATGTGATAGGGAGGTGATAAAGTAGAGATGACTTCCCCAGTGATATCACTTCTCCAATTCCTATGTTATTGTATGCAGCCAATACACCAGGATATTTCTTAATTTACTGGTTCCATAGAATAACAACTGGAGAAGTGATATCACTGTAGAAGTTTCCTCTTTATCACCTCCTTATTACAACGTAGTGCATAACCCCCTGCAGTAATTCTGGGGCCAACTAACTGCACCATAGGGGACACATAAACATCCCCCAATGATTTAAATGGTGGTATTTGAACCCTGGGGTGCTAGACAAGTCTCAAACGCATCAGTTCTCTACCACTCAAAGGGAGAAAAGCTTCATGTGAAATCAAGGGGGAATTTTATTTGATCCCTATGATACTGTTGATTTATCCCAGATTTGCCCTTTTTTGTTAGAACATTAGTATGTTTCTCACTGAATCCATTTTAACATCCCTCATAGCAATTAATTTCTCTATGAGACAATTAAATGATTTGATGTGATCTATGACTATGGTTAGTGAATTTGTACATTCAGACTTACTCCCATTTCGGGCCCGCTGCTCTCTGGAATCTTGTCATGTACATTCTTATAGTAGCCCAAGCACAATGTGGTACAGCGGACAAGAGCTCCTATGTATAAGGACAGGATTGGAATAAGAAGAGGTTCCCTGCACTCCAAGTGACTGTGCAGCAAGATGGCCACAAACACAACCTGGGGATCAGAACAAGAGAAAACATAATTTAATAGGAGCTCAATGAAAAATCATGAGGTATTATGCACCTGGCATGAGGGAGAGTGCTCAAACTCAATGTGCTGGACAACTCTCTAGCATCCAAGGGCTTAGTGAATATAACCCTTTATTAACCAGAGGGGTCCTTAATGGATTCATGACAAGGTATCAAAATGTTGAATGGATATTTTTAACCATTTTAGTCTAAAGCCTCCAGCATCAAAGGCGGCTTAAAACTTTTTCCTGAAAGTACAAACTGACAGCATGACTCTAAAGGAGAACTGTTTGTTGGTGATTCAACTCCCCTGTAGATTGCAAAAGTATAACTATTTGAAATCTGGCCACTAGAGGGCCCCTGTTAATATAAAACAACAATATGTTAATACAAAACAACAAGAATTTGCAAACCATTGCAGTGTATGTAGTTGATGTATTAATGATAATACTAATTAATATAATAATTATATAATACATTATATAATAATATAATTGGATCTTTCAACTCTTTGAAATGACTTCAATGCATTCAAGGGCTTAAACGCCCATTTTAATCAGTCGGATTTTCTATTTGTTCCATGTGATGCAGTTGATTTAGCCTAGAAATGGTCCAGTTCTTCTAAGTGCATCACCAGATATAACTGCCGGGGGCTGAAATTCAGAGGTTTTATTTTGCCCGTTGTCTTAAGCTTTTGTTTGGCACTCAATAGCATAAAGTTGTTTTTCAGTATAAAGCTAAAACATAGTCTTTTCTGCTCATATATACATATGTGTAACTGTTGAACACCATTGATAAGGAAGCTTAAGCTCACCAGGTTTTTGTATAATTTTTTAATATATTTTGGGGGTACTGGCTCTTCCCACCTCCTTGGTTGGTAGTTCCATGTACATAGGTGCTACCTGCAACTAGGGCAAAGCATTAATACCGCCTTTATTTCCCTTACAGCAGAGGTAAGAAGGTATCACTGCTTTGTAATTGTATTATACTGAATACATTTTCACCTCAGATCTGGTCAGACAGTGTGAAGTACCTTGATGGTAGGTATGATACACATGCTTTTGGCTACGAAGAAGCGATTAAAGCCTCACAGTTTTCTGTAGTAAGTCACAGGTTGTTTATTGGTAAAGACTCTGATGCACAAACTCTCTCATTTGTTTACTTTCTGTTTATACAGCAAAATATTGCCTTTGCTGTTCTCCTAACAATTTATGCACATATATTGTATATAAATATTTGAGCACTATTGATAAGCAATTTAGTACTGACTGGGTTTTTTGTGTTAAAATTGTTGTTCATAGGCAGGGCCGGCACTAGCATAAGGCAGGATAGGCGGCCCCCTTAGGGCGCCGCAGCGGAGGGGCACCAAAAAGGGGGGGGGCGGGATTTTTTTCCCCCATTTATTTTTTACCTATATATCTGCGAGTGAGTGCTGATTTACGCTATCAAGCTCTCCCTCTCGGCGTCCATGATGTGACACAACGTCCATAGACTCTGACAGCTGCTAGACCACCAGGGACTCAAGGCAGGACATCAAGGGGCATTGTGGAGACGAAGGGGCAATGTGGAGATGAAGGGGCTTTATGGGGCAATCTGGAGATGAAGGGGGTTGATGGGGCAATGTGGAGATGAAGGGGCAATGTGGAAGGGCAATGTGGAGATGAAGGGAGCATTGTGGAAGGGGCATTGTGGAGATGAAGGGGGCATTGGAGAAGGGGCATTGTGGAGATGAAGGGGGCATTGTGGAGATGAAGGGAGCATTGTGGAAGGGGCAATGTAGAGATGAAGGGGCATTATGGAAGGGGCAATGTGGAGATGAAGGGGCTTTATGGAAGGGGCATTGTGGAAGGGGCATTGTGGAGATGAAGTGGGGTATTGTGGAGATGAAGGGGGCATTGTGGAAGGGGCAATGTGGAGATGAAGGGCATTATGGAAGGGGCAATGTGGAGATGAAGGAGAAAGGGCAATGTGGAGATGAAGGGGCTTTATGGGGCAATCTGGAGATGAAGGGGCTTGATGGGGCAATGTGGAGATGAAGGGGCAATGTGGAAGGGGCAATGTGAAGATGAAGGGAGTATTGTGGAAGGGGCATTGTGGAGATGAAGGGGGTATTGGAGAAGGGGCATTGTGGAGATGAAGGGGGCATTGTGGAGATGAAGGGAGCATTGTGGAAGGGGCAATGTAGAGATGAAGGGGCATTATGGAAGGGGCAATGTGGAGATGAAGGGGCTTTATGGAAGGGGCATTGTGGAGATGAAGTGGGGTATTGTGGAGATGAAGGGGGCATTGTGGAAGGAGCAATGTGAAGATGAAGGGCATTATGGAAGGGGCAATGTGGAGATGAAGGAGAAAGGGCAATGTGGAGATGAAGGGGCTTTATGGGGCAATCTGGAGATGAAGGGGCTTGATGGGGCAATGTGGAGATGAAGGGGCAATGTGGAAGGGGCAATGTGGAGATGAAGGGAGTATTGGAGAAGGGGCATTGTGGAGATGAAGGGGGCATTGTGGAGATGAAGGGAGCATTGTGGAAGGGGCAATGTAGAGATGAAGGGGCATTAAGGAAGGGGCAATGTGGAGATGAAGGGTCTTTATGGAAGGGGCATTGTGGAAGGGGAATTGTGGAGATGAAGTGGGGTATTGTGGAGATGAAGGGGGCATTGTGGAAGGGGCAATGTGGAGATGAAGGGCATTATGGAAGGGGCAATGTGGAGATGAAGGCGAAAGGGCAATGTGGAGATGAAGGAGAAGGGGCAATGTGGAGATGAAGGGGACATTGTGGAGATGAAGGGAGCAATGTGAAGATGAAGTGGCATTGTGGAACGGGCAACGTGGAGATATGGGGGGCAATGTGTGTATCCTGTTAAGCTTATTTTTGTATTGGTAAAAAGGGAAAAAACTATGGTTAGGCTTGGGCATTATAAAAAATGTCATCTCTGCACTAACATTATGTTAGTGCAGAAATGAGATTATGATTGCTCAGCCCTGACCAAGATGTTTTTTTTTCTTCTTTTTATGTTTTTTTAGTTGGTGTTTTTGGGGTGGGTGCAGCATTTCATCCATGGACCCAGGCACCATAATGCCTTGGGCCGGCACTGGCTAGAGAGCTGGGGTCTCTGACAGATCTGGCAGAATGGGGCAGTGAAAACAGTAAGTCTTTTGATTTTAACCTTAGAGGCACTTAGGATGATGCGTAAAGTGATGTCTATGGACCAGACCCCACCTACAGTCAGGAGAAAGGGGAAAACATGTCGTTCTCTTGGTGTGATGGGTGGTAATCCTACGTACTTAGATAGGGAAAATTATTTCCGATTGGCTGGCTGAGTATTATGGGATGTGTAGGCCAGCGTACAAAACATGGGAGAATTGTATACTGCCAAAGTATCCTTTAAATCTGTGGGGTAGCTGTATGTGGATATAGAGGTGCCCTGGGCGAGCAAATAAGTGTCTGATGAGTGTACACTGCAGCGAAGGTTTTAAGAGTTCTGGCAGGCGATGTTTTGGTTCCGCTATTCTATGTGAGGAGTCAATCAATGCCCAATCGGCGGGTGAATTGGTTGACACTAGAGCTGTCAAAGCAGTCAGATTGGAGGCCACTTAGTATTTCTAGAAATCTGGTAGGTCAACTCCCCTTATTCTGAGAGAGAGAGAGAGTGTGCTTAGTCAGAGAGAGAGAGCGAGTGTGTGTGTGTGCTTAGTCTGATAGAGAGAGAGAGTGTGTGTTTATTCTGAGAGAGAGAGAGAGTGTGTGTGCTTAGTGTGAGAGAGAGAGAAAGTGTGTGCTTAGGGTGAGTTGGGCAGTGTGGACAGTGTGTTGAGGTGGGCAATGTGGAGGTGGACAGTGTGGGCAATGTGGAGGTGGGGAGGAGGATGGGGTGGGAAGTGTGGAGGTTGGCAGAGTGTGGAGATGAATATGTGGACGGGGGCAGGGGATTCTGGCCAGGTCGGGGGGGGGGGGGCATCAGAATGCACCTTCACCTGTGTATACAAAAATCCTTGCACCGGCCCTGTTCATAGGTTGTTACAGCCTGTTAGTTAACCCTTTGAGTGCATTGGATACCTCTCTGGCACTCAAATAGTTAAGGGTGACAAGTTGAGTTATTGGGGGTCTATTTAATAATTTAAGCTCTATCACAGAGCTACTCAAACTGCTGTTGCATGCTGTTTAGTAAACCATTAACTGTGCCAAGTACACTGTGCTGTGATTTAACTTAACCATGCAAGGTAACATTCTCCATGTATCTTCTCACCAACAGACTTGATTGGTGGCTGTTCCTGCAGCCAAAAATTGAGGGTTATGCACTAAGACACAATAAATATATGATAAAGCAGATATAACTTCTCCATTTATATCACTTCTCCAGTTACTCTATACAGCCTATGCACAACCAAAGTTGGAGAAATCTGAGTGCATTGGTTCCATAGAATAACATAGGAACTGGAGAAGTGATATCACTGGAGAAGTCATCTTCACTTTATCACACCTTAGTGCATCTCCTCCACTGTGTTGTTTCTTTCAGGACTATGTGAAACAAAGCTATGTTTGGCTGTAGTAGAAAGAAGCAGCAACTGCTCAGGTCTGTTGGCGAGATACGCACAGAGAATATCTCTGTGCATGTTTATATTAAATCTCCCCACATTAGAAATATGAAGGCAGGGTTATAAGTTCTGGTACTATGACTTATTAAATAAATAACAGCAGTTTGTTCGAAGAAGTCATAGTGCAATCTTATTAATAGACCCCTATGTGTTTTTTATGGATGGCTGGGTGAACAATAGCTGGGAATAATAAAGCGTGAATGGTCGTACACCGATATTACTTGGAGGACATTGCAACAAACTTTTTTGAGCAAAAATCAGTTCTAAGCTATGACACCTTTTGATAAATGTAGGCTAAGCTTTTATACACCCATACATGAGAACTTTAAAAATAAGCTTTCCCTATTTTGAAAGGGTAACCCTTAATGTCCCCCAGATTGTAGGTTCATGGCATATACCCCAGCTTGCTCTTCTCTAGAAGCATTTCTATCACTGGGTTCACTTTCAAAATGTCACCCACTATTTGGCGAACAACCAAATGCTGCATTAATCATGTCTCCGGCATGTAAAGAGCAACATAAGAATCTTGTCCGCATCAAAAGGAAGAGATTCTGATGTCGCGTGGTGAAAGGTTGCACATTTATATTGTAATTCTGTAATTGCTTTTGATGCGAACAAGATTCTTATGTCTCTCTTTTCATGCCGGCAACATGATTAATGTGCCATTTGGTTGGTCACCCAATAGTGGGCGACATTTCAAAGGGATACCCAATCACTGCTCAAGGAACTCTTAATATGCTGCATCATAGAGAAATCATCTTGAACACACAAGCAGGGCTTTAGAAACTAAAGAGGCAGTCACTTGGTGCCGATCATGCTGTATAGTAGGAAAGCAAGCAGGTACATACTTTCAATACTAGTAATGACTTGGTAAATCTATGGTTGATAAATATAGATCACTGTTGTAATCTGAAGAGAGTCTCAGTTGTGATGTTGTAGAGCCTTAAAATGTAAAAACTAAGTGTCAGTCTCTCAAGTACATGATGGTATAGGCAGATCCTGATAATAAACATGCAGAAACACTAGAACTTCCTAATCCGTGGGGATGAAATGGATCTGAAAATTGTAATATACATAATTCTGTTATTCAAGGACAATACTCCTGTCAAACATACGTGGAAAGGGGTATAAAATACAGGGTTATCTGAATTATAGCAGTGATTACTGTATTTATCGCCTTTAATGTCCCTGTGCTAAAGTACACGTAGGAAAAACCAGTGGTTCCATTAAGAAAAGGTTTCAGAAACAAATGGTAAAATTAAATGTATTTATACGAATACAGAAGAGGGTGCAATTAAAGTAGATGAAAGTCACTGGCAGTCCAACCATGGAAGCTGATAGGAATGGTGAATGAGAGTTGGGTTGCTTACAGGGGTGATAACAGGCACACAAATCTTCTTCAACAGGAGGAATTTGGGATATATGAGTTGGGGCAGTTCAGCCTAAAGGATTAAATACACTGACCATCATATTAATGTCTCCCGGTAAACAGATAATGCTTTTATTTGGGATACTGGAAAACGTGTTTGCTTCTGATTTGCCTGTATCAGCCTGTTCAAATGCACTCTGAGAGAAGATGAGTTAATATTTTAATATTTTTCTATGTTTTTATTTGCTCAGTTTCGATTTTTACAGTGCACATGAACCCTTTGCGTGCCAGAGGGGTACGCACCGCATTGTCCTGCAATGAGTTGCATACCCCTGTCACTCAAAAGGTGAAGAATCCCTTTTTGTGGGTTGTGACTGAAATTATTTATGTTGATCCAATAAAGATGTAAAAGGAGGGGTTACACACTGGCTGGGGGTGTGGTCTATGTTTGCATGTCTATATAAGCCCTAGGAGGGCCACAATTGTATGTAAGCACTTCCTGATGACATGGTGGATAAACCCTAAATACATATCGCCCGTGTGCCCCTAATTAGGAAGGACAGTCCTTCTTTAAAAAACAAATCCCTCTGTCCCTCTTTCCCAGCCTTGTGTCCCTCTTTTTTGGAGATCAGACTGTGTGGCATGTATATAAGTGTATCGCATTTCTCAAGATCAATAAAACTCACATTAATTGTTATTTAAACTTCCATCAAATTAGCCCATCCTGTTTGTAAGCTAGACCTAGGGTTGCCACCTTTCCTTCAAAAAAAATACCGGCCATGGCATTCCCTCAATAAACTTAACATTGGAGAGAAGCCAAGTTTTTACAGGCCTGCCGGTAAAATACCGGCTGGGTGGCAACTCTAGCTAGACCCTAAATCAATGCAGTTATATTACTCCTCTAGGGATTCAATGACTCACAGATGACCCTCAAGGCCTATTCGCTTATGCCCTACTTTTACACTATTATGTATGAAGTCAAAACATTTGTTTCTAGCACTGCACATGAAAGAATGGTATATATTTAATGCAAACAAATACAAGGTCTCCATTAGCTCAAGGATTATGAGGCCAGTATTATCCTAATGACCCCTTCAGGTTTGCCAGTGCAAAATTAGCTCAACTTGGGGAAGCAACTATGATTCTTTTTATATTTTTGAGTGCTAAATGGGTTTCCAAAGCATTGCTTCCCAATACGTTTCACACCCTTCTAGCATTCAAAGGGTTAGACACCAATACCCTAGCGTAGAATAATTGTAGCTGGGTAAAGATGTTGAAGGTTGTTCTACATAGGAAACAGATACGTGATCAGTAAAATATGTACACAGAGGATTTTTTTTTTTTTTGACTAGCTGAAATTAGACAATGTATCACTTCTACTAAGAAGTCTCCAGACAGACGTTTACTGTCACAATGAATGAAAAAAAGAAATTAATTTATAATTATTACAGTTCGGCAGGTTATAATTATTTTGTTCTTTGACCAGAAAAGAAACAAAAGACATTTCTGTGATGAAGACAAAGCAAATTTCAAGTGCATCATATCGCATAACAGCCTTTCAGAATACAAGAATAGTGTATAATAATCTTTATAAATTAACCGGTTTAGATTTTGTCACTGTGATTGATCTACTTAAGTATTTATCCATTTTGCTTCTAGGGACGAGGACTGCCATGCCCTTCAGAGAACTGGTTACTACCGGGGACTGAAAATTTTCATGAAGTCTTCAGTCCTCAGTAGTTCCTCCTATCCTAGGGACTCATCACATAACTGACATCATCATGCTTGTGCTTGACGACATCACTTAACCCCTTAACGACCCATAACGGTCCTGGACCGTCATGGGTTATTTTGTCTTAAGGACCCATGACGGTCCTGGACTGCCATGGGTTAAATGATAGCAGCGCCTCTGTGCACGCTGTTATCATTATTTCCTGGCTGAGACTGAATGCTCCGGGACCGGAGCATTCAGTCTCAGCCACTTTCACAAGTGCCGGGTCATGGGATCGCTGCAGCAGCAATCCCATGTACCGGCACTGTGAAAGAATGAATGAGGCAGTGTTCTACACTGCCTCTAGTGTCTCTTCTCAGCCGTCTGTCCCTTGCTATCAAAGTAAAAGACAGAAAAGCAGAGAGGAGACCCCTAGTGGACAAATAAAATGCAGCAGCTATGGGTATTAACCCCTTCACTGCTCTGCTGGAGGCTGGCTAAATGCAGGTCCATTTCTGACTTTTTTTTTTTAAATAGACAACACTTTTTTTTAAACAAAACTGTTTTCTAAATAAAAAAACATATCAATTACCAAAATAGGAAGTGTGATTGTTGTGGAGCCATGAAATACATTTATACACACCGCCAAAAGTCATCAATAAAAAAGGGGGAAAATAGGGTGGGAAAAAGGGACATGGGGTTTTTCACTCAGGGGGGACAGCGACCACTTAAATCTGCCCATTTTGTAGGTATGACTGACTGGTCATACCTTTCATGCAGTGTCCACAAACATTTAACCCATTGTGCCCAAATGATCCCAAGAGAAAAAAAAAAAATCAAATTTTTTTACGTTTTCTTTAATTTTATTAAAATAAATGGTGGGCTATCCATATAAGTATGCTATCAAAAGAAAGCCCTATTTGTGCGTAAAAAAGGGGTATATAATTTTCATTGGTAAAATAAAATACTTAGAAGGAAAACACTGTTGAACAAAGCCATAGTAAAAAAGGTCAGAATTGCTCCGGTCCTTAAGTGCAATCGTCCTTAAGGGGTTAAACAACACGAACCTGCACTAGACCATCAGGTGAATTTTTTTATCTTTCAGGAGCAGGAAGCAGACTCTTTTGAAGCTAAGATGTCAGCCTCCTCCCACTCCAAACTGGACCAGGATACTCTCATTTTAGAGAGAGGAATCCCATCTTCCAAATTAGGGTATCCTTGTTCATTACAATGTTGGGTGATGTCGCGGTCACCCAACATTATAACACAGAACCTTGTGGAGGTAGGTACTATTTAAGAGCTCCTATCTCAACCCTGTTTTCACTTAAATGATGGATCCCCACTTTCAAACAAGGGTAGCATTTAATATGTTAGTCTGGGATGATCACATATCTCCCCACATTAACCAAGTAAATTTCTCTGAACATAGGGAGGTTGTGGGAGGGTTGTTAAAGAGCCCCTATCTTCTTTCTCCTAAAAAATGAGGGTACCTTTCATTCCAAGGTACACTTTAACCCTTTTATTCTCACCCAACTGGCCCTCAAAGTGTTAACAGTGTACATGCTACATGAACTAGTGATCACTTAACATGCACACTGGATTTGAAATGAAACAATGACTAAGGGAATAAAGTGGACTGTCTGCTTTAATTTCAAGGTATTCATATCCATAAATTGTGAACTGTGTATGAATTACAGCCCTTTTCATACAGTGTCTTTCCATTTTAGACTAAAGGTAATTGGACAAATAGCATAATCTTAAGCAAAGTTATCATATTTAGTATTTTGTTACAAAATTGATGACTGCCTGAAGTATGTGAGACTAAGAAACAAATGATGTAATGAGCAACCATCAAGAACGAACTAGATAAAGTGTCTAGTTCTTAGGCATAGTGGCCCGTCAATGGTGCTACAAGTCACGTTTTTCACTCCCATGTGCCACTGCAGAGAGGAAATTTCCATATTCACATAAGATTGGTCCCACCCTCAGACAGTCCAGCTCCAAAATATCAGGCAAATTCTCTCCATATGACAGAATCAGCAAAAAAATAGATGTATGTTTCGGCCTATGTGGGCCTCGTCGGTGTGGTGCAGCTGATTCCCTCTAGGCACCTGGAGAGCAAGGGCCCATGCCCTTAGGGAGGCTAAAAAACAAAGACACTTTATCTTGTTCGCGCTTAATGGGTGCTCCTCACAATTCTTAGTCTCCTTAAGAATAAGGGCATACCAGGCATGGGCCCTTGCTTCCATGTGCCTAGAGGGGTTTGGCTGCACCACACTAATGAGCCCAATGCAGGCCGAAACGTACGTCTGTGGTTTTGCAGTCTCTCTCGTGCGCAGAGGATTTGCCTGACATTTCGATCTGGACTGTCTGTGGGCAGGACCAGTCTGATATGGAAATTTCTTCACTGCAAAAGGAGTGAAAAACATGAGTTGTAGCACCACTGAGAGGTTACCATGCCTAGAACAAGGCACTTTACCTTGTTCATGCTTAATAGGTGCTCCTCACAATTCTTTGTCTCCTGAAGTATAAGGGCATCCCAAGCATGGGCCCTTGCTTCCATGTGCCTAGAGGTCTTTAGTTGTACCACACTGACGAGACGAGGCCTGCATAGGCCTAAACGTATGTCTGTGGTTTCGCTGTCTCTCTCGTGCGGAGAGGACTTGCCTGACATTTCGGAGCTGGACTGTCTGTGGGCAGGACCAGTCTGATATGGAAATTTCGTCACTGCAAAGGGAGTGAAAAACATGAGTTGTAGCACCACTGAGAGGTTACCATGCCTAGAACAAGACACTTTACCTTGTTCATGCTTAATAGGTGCTCCTCACAATTCTTTGTCTCCTGAAGTATAAGGGCATCCCAAGCATGGGCCCTTGCTTCCATGTGCCTAGAGGTCTTTAGTTGTACCACACTGACGAGACGAGGCCTGCATAGGCCTAAACGTATGTCTGTGGTTTCGCTGTCTCTCTCGTGCGGAGAGGACTTGCCTGACATTTCGGAGCTGGACTGTCTGTGGGCAGGACCAGTCTGATATGGATATGGATATGGAGATTTCCTCTCTGCAATGGCACATGGGAGTGAAAAATGTGAGTTGTAGCACCATTGAGAGGTTACCATGCCTAGAAAAAGACACTTTATCTTGTTTGCACTTGATGGGTGCTCCTCACAATTCTTTGTCTCCTTAAGTATAAGGGCATCCCAGGCATGGGTCCTTGCTTCCATGTGCCTAGAGGGATTCACCTGCATCACAGTGGCGAGGCCCACATAGGCTGAAACGTATGTCTGTGGTTTCGCTCTCTCTCTCTCGTGTGATATGGATATGAAGATTTCCTCTCTGCAATGGCACATGGGAGTGAAAAACGTGAGTTGTAGCACCGTTCAGAGGTCACCATGCCTAGAACAAGACACTTTATCTTGTTCGAGCTTGATGGGTGCGCCTCACAATTCTTTGTCTCCTGAAGTATGTGACCCATAGGCATTACCAGGTGATGTATCTTCCCTGCTGATGGTCAGTCAGACCCTTACTGCAGCCATCTTCCGTTCCTGTTTTTGGGCATTTTTTTCCCTTCAGTCTTGTCTTCAGCAAGTGAAACAGATACTTCGGTGGATTCAGGCCGGGTGATTGACTTGGTCAATGAAGAACATTCCACTTTTTGGCCCTGAAAAACTCCTAGGTTGAATTTGCAGTGTGTTTGGGATTTTGGCCTGCTGCAAGGTATAGCTCCATCTAATTAGTTTTGAGGCGTATAGGAGATAAGTTGTTTCCGTTCACTTCAGAACTCACAATGCTTCGGCCATCAGCAGTCACATCATCAATAAAGACATGTGAGCCAGTTTCAGTGGCTGACATACATGTTCATGTCATAACATTACCTCCACCACTACGTCCACCATGTTTCACAGATGGACCATGTGCAGTTGCTTTCTTATTCTACCCTTTCCTCTTTTCATCACTCTGGTTCAGGTTAATCTTTGTCTCATCTGTCCATAAGAGTTTGTTAAAAATTTTTACAGATTTTTATGTAGTTTTTAACTAACTGTAAACAGGACTTTCTGTTCTTGAGGTTTACCAGTGGTGTGTGGTAAACATTTGTGGTTATGCTGGTATAGTCTTCTATTTATGACACTTCAATGCTTACATCCTGGAGAGTGTTTGTGATCTGTTTGACAGCAGCAAGCATTATTTGATCATCCACTACAGTGGTCTTCTGTGGTCTACCCGGTCATTTGCTATTGTTGAGCTCACCTGTGCATTCTTGCTTCTTAACCCTTTAAGGGCCGGGAAAATCTGAGGTGGTTTGCAATTAAGGACCGGAGCAATTCTGACCTTTTTGACTATGTGTTTGTTCAATGGTGTTTTCCCTCTAAGGATTTTATTACAGCCTCACAAATTATATACCATTTGTTCGCACACAATTAGGGCTTTCTAATGGTACCACACATATATGGATAACCCACCATTTATTTTATTAAAATTAAAGAAAACTGTAAATAATAATGTAAAAAACACCATTTTTATTTTTTCCTCTTGTTAGCATTTGGGCACAATGCGTTACATTTTTATGGAGACTGCATGAAAGGTATGACCGGTCATTCATACCTACAAAATGGGCAGTTTTAAGTGGGCATTGTAACCCCAGGGTGGAAAGCCTCATGTTTCTATTTCCCTCTCTATTTTCCCACTTTTTTATTGCTAAGACTTGGTGCTGTGTATAAGTGTTATTACATTGCTCCACACAATAAAATTGCCAGCTATGTTTGTTTAACCTTCAGAAGATGTGTTTACAAAATATTATGTCTCAATAAAATATTTGTCTCTGTTTAAGATTTATAAAAAAAACCCCAAAACAACCAATTTGCTCTTAGCAGGTCAGAAATGGACCTGCTTTTATCCTCCCCAGTGCTCAAGCCCTGAAGGGGTTAATACCCTCAACTTTGGTCTCTGATGCTTCATTTGTGTGTCTATTCTCTGTGTCTCTCTCCCTAATAAGGAAGAGAGAGGCAGAAAACAGTCACAAAGGCAATGTGTAAAACACATTGCCTTTGTGAATGAAAATGCTGGTACAAGTGACCGATGTAATAGCAATCACGTGTACCGACACAACTGGAATGAATGAAACTCAGTTTCATTCTCCCTAGCATGATAGCAGCAGCATTGAGGCTTGCTGCTATCATTTAACCCATGACGTGCCAGAACCGTCATGGGTCGTTATGGGAAGTTTACCCAGGATGTCCTGGCACGTCATGGGTTAAGGGGTTAACAATGTAATACAAAGTTGATTTTGACACAAATAATGTTTTGGATATCTCTCTGATTGATTTATTATGATTTTTCAGCATCATGTTGAGAGACAACAGCAACTCAAAATGCAAATGCCACACTTAGAATCACCTGTAGAGTTAGCTCTCTAGTGCATGCATTAATGCTGCAAGACATTCACCTGGCCATGAAACAGCAGATAAGTCGAATTACTTTTGGCCCCCTAAAATGGAGGGACTATATATAAAAGGGGCTGTAATTCCTACGTGATTAACGATGTATGGATTTGAATACCCCTAAATTAAAGCTGATAGTGTTCATGTTATCCTCTTGATCATTGTTTCATTTCAAATCCAATGTGCTGGAGTACAGAGCCAAACTAAAACAATTGTGTCACTGCCCAAATACTCATGAACTTACTGTACTCGTTTGACAGGTCAATCTAGAAAGGGACTTTAATTACTACCAATAAATATAGTTATAAGTGTTATATGTGATAAAATGTAGAGGGCAAAAGGCCAAACAGCAGAAGATTAAAACGCTGACAAAAATGTAAAGTACTTTTATTAGACACTAAAGACATTTTCAATGCATTACAAAATGTATTCCATTCTTTCTTTATGGCATTATCTATTAACCTTAGGGTATATACACAGTCAATAAACTTTTACTTATTACTTGCAGGCTGGCTCTGAGTCCCACTCTCCCCCCCTCCCAGTATCATCACGGGCCCAGGCCCCTGTGGGCCGTGATGACAATACATACATGCGCAGAGAAGAGAAAGAGGCACAGGGAGAGAAATGCTTGCTGCCAGACAGTAATGAGCAGTCTGGACTCTGGCAGCAAGTGGTAGAGTCATCTTGCCCAAGTTGCCCGGCTGCATAGATGGTAATTGGATCATGGGCAATGGGCACGCATGGGCAGTGTTGTGATGATGAGGCCTCAATACTTCACTGAACACAGTGTGGCTGCCGCTTTAAATAGACGCTGGTGGGCCCAAACAGGCAGGCAGACGCACTCTGGCACATTATAAACAGGCAAGAGGGCGGACGCACTCTGGCACATATTATATGCTGACAATCTGACATTGCTAGTTGAGGAGGAGGCCCCCCCCTCGGACGCGGGCCCTCAGTCCGTGACCAAAAGCCCGAATGGTCAGTCTGTCCCTGGTATGTGTATGTAAATATATATATATATATATATATATATATGTTATATTGTAGATTTTTTGCTATGTAAAACAAGGGTACTGTCACAGCTGGGAGATATTTCTTCAGAGTTATTGCAGTTTAAACTGTTGGTTTCTTACATTAACATTGACCTGTTGTGTCCAGATTTCATAAAGTTATTCTTAAGTATTCTATGAAAGAGGTGAGTCACTGACAAACAGTTCTCCATGGGATGTGATAATATTGGGCACCCCTCTGGCACACTTTTTTAATTATTATTATTTTTTTTATTATTATGATTGTATTTAATTTGTATGCAAATTTGTCTGGGAGACCAATAGAGGTGACATAGGGGACCAGCATCACTCCCCTTCTTCCATCCTACCCGAGGTACTGGGTAGGAGTGGGCAGAACTGAGGCAAAGAATTTCACGTCACCAGTGACATGAAGTGGAAGGCTTTTTCTGGTCCTGCTCGCTCCTATTTCTAGTGCCTGATTTAGAGCAGAATTAGAAGTTGTTGTGACATACTACATCTTATTTAAAACATTTTACCAATAAAATGTAATGAGAAATATAGCTTATCATACTGCCTTGGATAAAAACATGTCAAAATACATACATACAAGTATAAATATACATTATTTCAGTTTGTCTAATTGCATGTTTTGCTGCATTTATTTACTGCAAGACTACACAGGTAGCACATATGGGATAAAGTGATTTTAATTGCTTTTATTTGCTGATCTGAAAAAAAAATTAATCAGTCCGATTTTATCTTATCCCAGTCCGGGGGGGGGTGCTCTCCTCTCCTCTTACGTCCTGGTCCTTTTTAAGTGTAAGGTCCCTTTAACATGCCGGCCGGCCCGGGTCCTTTTTACGTGCCACTGGGTCTTCTTTTTTTAAATATATATTTTGAATAAATAATTATGAGAAGTGCCCTTTTTTTCATTTGATCCCCTGCCCCCCAAAATGTCTGTGCACTTCCCTGGTCACAGTTACAACTAATGACCTCAGCTGACATTAGCTTGAGAGACCAGACACACGGGTTTTACTAGCACTGAATGATAGCCTGGTCTCATAGTATTTGTGCCCCTGAGGAAAATGTCATGTCATTGAAATGTCTTACTTTTACACATGGAAAAATTCTGTTTTAGATCACAGTATGTGTAAAATACTTCCTAGTGTATTTATACATTCATGTTCATGCATATAGCTATTCAAATTTTTTTTATTCAAGACTGTTAAATACAGGAAAATTAAAGGGTTAGTGATGTCTATTTAAAAGTTGTTCGCAGAGTCTTCTTTACATTAAAATTGACAGATTGCACTATGTGTAAGACCTTACTTTTGTGTAGTTCAAAAATTATGAAAAGATAAAGATCCCCCGCCCGCCACTTCTGGCTACGTCACTCTGAACCTGCAGTCTGGTCAGGACAGCTACAGCGAGGGACAAACTTCAGTAAGCAAAGGGAAATCCTGTACTTCTTCGTTGGGGGGGGGGCAGGATTTCCCTTATACTTACTGAAGTTTGTCCCTCGCTGCAGCCATCGAGTCGCATGACCCGATTAGAGATTCAGAGTGATGTGGCCAGAAGGGGTGCACGGGGGATCTTTATTGCTTAATAACTTTTGAACTACAAAAAAGTAAGGTCTTATACATAGCACAACCTATTAATTTTAGTAGTCTTGTGTGTAAAAGGGTCAGATTCTAGAGATGTTGAGGAGGTGGAGACGGCATGATTTGGAGATTGACTGGATGTGAGGAATGAAGTATAGGGCAGACAAATGTGACCCCCAGGCAGCGAGCTGTAGGGGTCAGTGTGATGGTAGTGTTGTTAATGGTGAGGTTAATATCTGGGGTAAGGCTAGTTGTAGAGGGAGGGAAGATAATCAGTTCAGTTTTGCCAAGGTTAAGTTTGAGTTGTCGGGAGGACATCCAGGAAGACACAGCAGACAGACAGTCAGATACCTGGCACAGGAGGGAAGGGGAGAGGTCAGGGGAGGAAATATATATTTGAGTGTCATCAGCATAGAGATGATGGTAAAACCCAAAGGAGTTGATTAGTTTTCTGAGGGACGTGGTCATAAAACATATGGCGACTAGCTTGATAATATGTGTATTACCTATCAAAAGTGTCAGATTCTAAAGAAATCCTTAATCTTCAGAGACTGGAAGCCAGGCATCAGCACAGACTTCTTGTCTGTGCACCTGCGCTGTCAGTCCCGGTCTCCTTAAGAAGCATTGTAGTATGCCACAAGGTAGCCTGGAAGGGATTGATGGTGCAAGAGTGCAGACTGCACTAACCTGGCCGTCAGAGTACGAAGATTAAAGATTTCTTTAGAATCTGCCATTTTTGATAGGTAATACACATATTATCAAGCTAGTTGCCATATATTTAATGCCTGAAGGGTGACCTATTAATATGTGAAAGTTCCGCTTTAAGGACACTCTAATAAAAAACTTGAAGTTAGCTGTGCAGGGGAAGGGGTTAGCAGCTGGAAAGTGGGAGGAGTTTTTTGTTTAGAGTGCCCTGCCTCCTATAGGAGGCAAATATAGTTTTTGATACCTTTTACTGGCTAACTAAGCAGATTTAAATGCAAGCTTTCAAGACCTTAGGTCTCTTCCTCAGGCATGTTATACAAATAAATTTATCTGTATAACACGCCTGAGGAAGAGACCTAAGGTCTTGAAAGCTTGCATTTAAATCTGCTTAGTTAGCCAATAAAAGGTATCAAAAACTATATTTGCCTCCTGTATTTCTACGGCTAACACGGTACCGATTCTCATCTGCCTCCTATAGGCATGCTGCTTAACCCCATGGTGCCTGCATTCTTATGGTCCTTGCATCCCTCAATGATGCTAGAGAAACAGAGAAATTCTGGGAAAAACCCAACTACACAATACTGAACAAATAAAAATGAACATTTATTTAAATAGGGCTTTTAAAAGCTTGAAAGCTAGAGAAGTCTCGGATGCATTGCAGATCAATGCACTGTGACCTATCTACCATTTAAAGAGTTGAAAAACCTTAGTTTGCCCTAAAAAGTAACCACACCTTCCTTTGTCCATAGGGCCCAAAACTTGTGCTTCAGTGACGTCAGAAACAAGCTACAGGGAAATGTATTAAGGTGAGGGAATGACCACAAAATTCATACCAGTGAGTGAAATTTTCCAGTTATTCCTGTAGCCCATGCCCTAGGGTCTCTCCAGCTTTAAAACTAGACTCTAAAGAATAACATAGCAATTGGAGGGAATCCTCTCACTGGAGTCACTTCTCTCACCTTAGTGCATTTTCTCCTGACGTTAGAAAAATAAATAGTTTACACACCCTGGGGCTAGTAAGTATCTCAAGCAGAGACCAGAACTAAGCAGAAACTTTCAGTTGGGCAAGGACAGAGCTCCCCATATTTTACCAGTTCAACTCTTAAAGGGTTAGTAATGTCTTATATAAATAAAAAATAATATTGTAGATAATCAAAAAATAAATCCATCAATGCCAGTCTGATAATGTTTTAAATTTTCCCCTCCCGCCCCTTGCATCAATGTCAGTCTCTAAGCTGACAGAAGATGATCCTGGTCCCAGGACCGGCCGGCGGCTCTTCGGCAGAGCCGAAATACCGCAATCTAAAAATATATACTTAATTGGAATGGTCTACAAAGTGTACTTTCAAGCCAGGCACATTTTGTAGACTGCTCCAATTAAGTATTTCTTTTTAGATTGCGGTATTTCGGCTCTCCTGAAGAGCCACCTCAAGTCAGCTGACACAAATCTCCTTCTATCAGCTTTACAGCTGACATCAGTGAGGGGGGAACTTTATCACCCTATATCTCAGACTGTCATTGATGGATTTATTGTTTGATTATCTACAATATTACTTTTTATTTATATAAGACATTACTAACCCTTTAAGAACTATCACGACCTTTATCGTGATTTAATGTGCCAACACATCCTGACCTTAACCATTTGTGTGCTCAGCACTGTGTCGGATACCCCTCTGGCACCCAAAGGGTTGACAAATATCATTTGACCCTTTAATGGGACTGGGAGCATTGTCTGCATTCCCACTCTGTGATCTAAATAACCTATTAATGATGGTTATTGATTTCATTGGTTTCCTAGCCCTTTAATCAAAGCTTGTGAGATGCAGTCAGTATTGGCAGCATGCTTCTGTGTGCATGAGTGCGGTATCTCAAACTATGTGAGATAGCCAGGGATTCCTTGTTACTACTGCCAACCAGTCAGGGTTCTTGATAATAAGCATATGAATGGGATGACCTAAATGGAACTCTGTGTATAAAAGAAACTGAGGTTTGTGTACTAAGCCCAAGGTGCATCAATGTATAGTTAAATCCATGTATTAAGTATTTCTCTGGTCCTTGGTACATAGATGGAATTTCAGGTGCAGTTCTGTCTGTAACTGGGGTTGCAGCAAACCCTTATGTAGCAAGCAGGAGTGAGGGAACAGTTGTATCATGTAACAGGCATAGGTATTATAGCTTCCAACTTTATCTTGTTAGCACGTACAGTCCCCTTGTTCTTCTAAAACAAACTAAGCTTTTGTATCTCTTTCCAGCACAGAAGAAATTGGGTGCACTGCTGGGTTCATTCTGCAGACAGCAGAATAAAACTCAGGCACAGGCTGGAGGGGTACGCAACGCATTGCTAAGATCCTCTGGCACTTAAAGGAAGTGTGTTTTAGCAGATGTGTATATATATATATATATATATATATATATATATATATATATATGAAGGGCAAACTGAGAAAGGGTTTCCAGTCACCTAGAGACACCCCTATACTCTTTTGCACCTATAAAATCAGAGAGAGACAGAGAGAGAGACAGCGTTAGCATTTCATAAATTATAAATGTTTACCAGACGTGTGCAATACTCAGGCTTCTAGTTGTTGTTGGACTACAAGTCAGCTGAGGATGATGGGAATCATAGCAACTGATTAATCATATCTGGTCTGTCTATATCAGGTAGCTGTTTTGGCTTTTGGATGCAGAATTACACAAACAAATGTTTGTATTTTTATTGTATACTATTTCTTTCTTAATTTTCTCTGAAATTCCTGAGTTTGCCAGCAGTGTGGTACGTATATGTACCAGTTTAGAATGTTGGGGCTGTGTGTATATCTTTTCTCATTTGTGAGACGTGGGGAATATGGGGTAATTGGAGTGCAAAAGCCCTCTCAGACCCCTATCTGACCCTTTAGTGTCCCCCATTTTCCTTAAACAATCTCCCAGCACCTACACATTATATACGTTAAAGGGACAGTAATGTTTCATAATAAAAGCAGCTCTAATTAATCATCATAGTATTTGGACTTTGGAGAGTGTTTTTTCAATTCTGTCAGAGTTGTACTTCAAGACTAATTCAATGACAAAGTATCCCGCTCCCGCTCGTTTTACTGATGTAACACTGCTCAGCCAGATCAGAAGGGAGGTGCCCAGGTAGACTGCAGAGAGGGACAATCTTCAATAAAGATAAGGGAAAAACCTGAAGAACTTGTCAAGGGGGGCAGGGCTTTCATTGTTCTCATAGGAAGAAGATTGTCCCCTTCTGTTATCTATCTGGTCTATGGACTGGATTCCACATCTGAGAAGAGATGGCTTACACTAGGTAAAAGGGGCAGGAGGGTAAACTTTGCTTGTGAATATCTCTCAAACCATAAAGATTTAAGAGATAAGACTTATATAGTTCTTCATGTTTTTTTAATGCCTACAAATTAAAACAAAGATAAAATGAAGTATTACTATCCCTTTAATGCCCTCCATTGTCGCAATGGCTTGGAGTGAAGTGCACTGCAATGTGTTTTTCCAATCGCACCACCAAATGAGGAGTTAACTTACAGATCTAACCTTCCTTAAAGGGATAGGACATTAGCATGTATAGCTTCATGTGTTGTATACACCTGTGAGGTTTACAGCAGTTTACATTGAGGTATCCCCCTCCCACTATGATATAGTAGTGTGCCAAATCTTTTTGGCAACCAAAGGGTATATTTTACAGCTGGTAACCTTTTATTGATGTATTCCATTTTTTTGCCTCACTTGGTGCTTCTCTCAATATCTTCCCCATCAATATTTTATTTTTTATATATTTGTTTTGACACATTTAGGTTTTGTATATTAACCCCTTAAGAACTGGAGACGTACCAGGAACGTCACTGGTGTCCTTGCCTTGGCACAACATGTATTTTGTGCTTACAGCATTCCTGTGGGAGCACTGTAAGCACTAGTGGGGTCTTAAATTGACCGCTCCGAGACCAGAGCGATCTCTCTCAGACCCTCGTTCGTTGTGTCTGTACATTTCATCGGTCACTTGTGCCAGCACTCTGAACATTCTCTATATGGCCCTTAACTGCTCTCCACCCCTAGGATCTCCAGTCCTTAAGGGGTTAAGGTGACTTATTTTTCAATTAAAATATTTTTATGTGTCATGCATGAACCAGATAGTAGGGTCAAAAAATTACTAGATGAAATGACAGACAAAAATAATTCAATTTAAAGAGATTTTTTTGTTGATTCACTGTTTGCATTTAGGCACAAGAAGCCCTGAATTCAAGATGTTCTGTTCTCAGATTGTATATTTCTGATTAATGTTAGAATTTTTTTTTTAACTTAAAACCAGGAGAGGACCTTGTATGGTACCATGTCTTTAGCTCCTAGGACCTTACCTTACACAGCTTCCCATATGTAAATTAACTGCTTTCTGTGGAAGCTGCTCAGACAGTGAAAAGCATGTCAGATCACGGTGTCTTAAACTCTTGATACAAAAAAGTGACATACAGTAGCTCTTGATAATGACCCTACACTATTGTTTTTTTAGGCATTATGATTTTGGGGTATGCTATTTTTTTACCTTCATATGTTTGGGGAAAAAAAGCAGGTGGGAATGTGGAAATGTTGCTAGCCAGGGCCTAGTAATAACCTATAGCATAGTCCCTTAGAGATGGCTAAAGTACCAGGCCAAATGAGAGAAGTCCATATTCCTAAATCTGCCTTGGCGATTTAACTTCAGACCCCTAGAGTAAAGGGGTAGCATAATCCAATTGACAGGAAGAATACAATTATTGTTCCTGATTTTCAGATTTCGAAAATACTTTATAGCCAGTGTTACTGTTAGGGTTGCCACCCAGCCAGTATTTTACCGGCAGGCCGGAAAAAATTGGCTTCTGTTAAATGTTAAGTCTATGGAGGGAATGCCATGACCGGTATTTTTTTGAAGAATAGGTGGCAACCCTAGTTACTGTTACTTTAAAGGGGAAATTTCACATGTAAAAAATGTTGCGTGCTTAAGTTATTAAAACTATATTAGAAATGTTTGTTTTTTTTTATTTTACTTATGAACTTCTTAAGATATGCAGACTTCATACTAGAAACGTCCGCATTCTGAGGCACACTGTATCTTCGGCACAGCGGCACAGTACTTTCCACCTTGCTCCCAGCTGTTCCAGAGAGTGTGTTCATGCTTCCTTTCATAGTGGTGTTTATCTGGTCTATTGTTACAGCAAGCTCTGTTTACCATTATGCTGAGCTTGCAAGGGCACTGAGCTCCTACTGGGATCTCTGGAGCAATCACCACATTTGTATAGTTGTGAACTGTTCCTCACATCCATTTAGTTAGACCACGACACTGATTTTTTTTGTGCTTTATACTTTCATTGTATGCCCATGCTACCATTAACCCCTTAGTGACCAGCCGCAAGCGCAGCGGCCGGAACTTAACGCCCACCAAACTTTTTTTAATTCCTTAAAACGATTTCCGCAACGTACATGTAGTCCTCTGTCCACCTTCGACATCTGCTCGGGACTTACATGTACGTCCTTGGGCGGTAAGGGGTAAAAACTGAAAGAAAAGTTTATTTCATAAGGAACTCTGATCCAAGAAATGGGACTTCTGAGAGCGTTAATCCTCCACTGGCACAAATATTTGGGTCACAGGAAGTGACATCACAGCATTATGCAAGTTTTGGTCCTGTGATTCCAAGGAATAGAAAGCTGCTGAATTCAGTACTGTAGAGAAAGGATGTACAAAGTGAGGCCCTCCAGATGTACTACAACTCCCACCATCCTCTTCCAGCCAATAGCTGGTGGGGCATAATGGGACTTGTAGACCGCAACAGCTTAAAAGTAACAAGATTCTAACCACTGCTGTAGAGCTATATAGATCCTAGGCAATGCAATTTGAGTATGTATCCTTGCCACTGTATATTGAAGACTGCAGCAAGAAACCTACCTACAGTATTATCAGGTATACAACATATACACTGTATAATCAAAAGTCATAATAAAGTTAATGTAGAAGTATGTTTACAACTATAAAATGTTGCAGCTAAATGAATAATATCAAATAGAAGATACCAAAATAATGTGTTGGTTAGTACATTTGATTTGATAAGTGCAATTTGTTTTAAAGAGATTATTGATTTGACATAATTTATATGTATAATACTAGATTGCTTTTCAGCTGTGATCTGAAGTATTTGCCTAAGATATAAATATAAAATGAAAGCAGCAGATCATTTGGCTCAATGCACACATAGCTATTTTCTCAATATTTTATGTCCATTTTCATTCTCTAAATACTATAAGTGTATATAAATTACACAGTGAAGTACCATCTGCATAATACAATGTAGTACTCAGAGTGATTATTCAGATGCTCAAAGGTTACTGAAAACAGGATGTACTAAGAAAAGTGTTCCCTGTGCTATCAGGATAACTCGAGTCTATATGAGAGGAGATTATTATAGTCCTTTCACTGAATTCATAATGAACTACTACGTGCTCAAAATGAAATGTGCATGTTTCAGTTAAAGAAATGCAAAATCCACAAGCAACTAATCACATATATAGGTACTAGTTGAAGAGCCCGTTACACGGGCCACAGTGACACTGCCAGCCGGTCGCGGGGCAGTCATGCGCAGTAGAGACTGCCCACTCCACAGCTGATACAGAGCTGGACGCTCCGAGTGTCCATCTCTGTATCAGCCGCGGCGTGGGCAGTCTCTACTATGCATGACTGCAGCACGCGCAGCAGTCTCTAATGCGCATGACTGCATCTTTACGCACGATTTAGCGAATTATTATATAGGATTAGATTTTAATGTAATTCGGCTGAAACAAGCACACAAGACAGAGCCTCCATCAGCATATTAACTTATTAATTGATACAATATGCAAGTATCAAAACTACTTACTAGGCATGTATAGTCTCTATGCATATAATATAACTCACTCCCCCATGCCTTCAAGGTAGTATTTGAGGCTCAGTGTGTTCTCCTTCTCCTCTGACTCATCAATGTTGTTCAAAATCACCACTTCTGCCCTTTACAGCAGCTGCTTCGTATGTGCTTCATGTAGGAGAAAGGAGAGGTGTCTCTCTGAAATGCGTGAGCGCCCTTGTGACAACACAGATCTAAATATCGGACTCCTATAACATCTCCCACCTTATGCGCCTATGCACAGCTGCTGCAGAGAGTGGAATTGAGGATTTTTCATCTTTTGGGCATGGGGACAGAAAAAATTAACACATGGAGTATCGAATACTAACCTAAGTGTCTGAAGGAGTGACTTACATTACATGCTTTATAAAAAAAATGTAAAAAAAAATGTAAAAAAAAATTATATATATATATATATATATATATATATATATATTAGTTAAAGAGCCCGTTACACGGGCCGCAGTGCCACTGCCACCCGGTCGCGGGGAAGTCACGCGCAGTAGAGACTGCCCGTGCCATGGCTGATACAGAGCTGGACTCTCCTTCAGAGCTTCCAGCTCTGTATCAGCCGGGGCGCAGGCAGTCTCTACTGTGCATGACTTCAGCACGCGCTGCAGTGTCTACTGCGCATGTCGCGGCATTACACACGATTTAGCAAATTATTATATAGGATATATATATATATTTATTTATTTATTTATAAAGTACAGTAGATTTAATACTTTCATATCATTTCATTTATATAGTTACGACACCTTGAAGAGTCTGTCTTGTGCATTTGTTTCATCACTATCATTGTGAGTTTAAGATCTCTAGGATACAAAACAACACTGAAGAGTGTTCCAAATCAATGGCAGGACAGACGACAATATTGTAAGAAAACTGGTAGGAATGTTTTGCATGTTATTATTGGACATGATCTCTTTTACAACGCTAATTGAATAGTTTAGCGAATTTGCTGTTACTGTACCTGTGCTATGACATCAGAAATAGAGGCACACCCAACCAGGAAGCTGTATTTATGTTTGAGTAAAATTCCAGCATGTGTCCAGGCCTACAAGAGAATAAAACAAAAATTAAAAATGGTCTACACAGCCTCTGAGTAGGACAATTCAAAAACATAATGTTTATATACAATAACACCAACAACCCCTTAAGGACTAGCGTTCCCAGAGTATGTGGTCCTTTAAGGACCAGATAGCAAAGTTTTGATGTGCCGGCACAAGTGGTCAGGCATGCCGAACGGGGGACTGATATTGATCGCTCTGGTTTTGGAGAGGTCAGTTTCAGTCCCCATTACTACTCACAGGGCTCGCCCTCTAAAATCCAATATAAAATATTCACCCATGTTAACACATAGGGTTGAAAAGGATTTTAAAAATGTATAATATATGGTGTTGTAGTTATTATAAGGCACTTTGATTTAAATAAACATAAAAATAAAAGTTATGATTTAATAGGCTGAGAGGCCAATACAATAACCCCACAAATATAAAACAGTACTGAACTTGTCTCCAGTCTTAGTGGTATCAGACACTAGCTGGAGTAGAAAAAAATCAGCCGTAAAATTCTGTTTAGAGATACCACACATATTTTCTATCTTCTTTTTCTTCAAATATATGCTCTCTATATAATACACCACTTACATATACTATCCTCTATTATGCAGTAACCGAATTCCAGATAGAGAGAGCAATTAACCAGCCAACTGACCATAGGTAAGCAAGAAGGAAGACTCCTGTGAGCATGCCCTGAAGGTCTCCCACTGAATGCCACAGGAGAGCCAAGCATGGTCCCTTGACAGGGTGGGAGACCAGTGACCTGTATGGACTAAGTGAAAAGGATTTAACAGGTAAGACTAAAATCCTATTTTCACTGTCGTCCAATACAGGTCACTGGTACTCTGGGATGTACAAACACTGAGCTGACCCAGAGGCGGGAAGTAAGGCAAGCACCAGGCGCAAGGCCCCAAGTCACTAGAACTGCTATGAACCAGTTAATTACATAGCCCAAAATGTAAGTGTCAACGGACACCAACCAGGGGAAAACAACCCCTGAACTAACACAGCACACAGAACCAGAGCCAACCGGGCTCAACAGTAAAGAAGCACTAAGAACCACAGAGTAGAAGTCCTAAACAGGCAAAACTGCCTCCAGGACCTTCCTCCCAAAACTGGCATCAGCCGAGGCCAGTACATCAACTCGGTAGTGCTTTGAAAATGTGTGCACAGAGGACCAAGTGGCCGCTCTGCACAGTTGATCAGCAGCTGCCTGATTCTTGTAGGCCCAAGAGGCCCCAATAGATCTGGTGGAATGGGCAGTCACCCGGAAGGGAACATGCTTATTCCGCAACTTATAGGCTTCACGAATAGTAGCCTTAATCCAAGAGGCAATGGTAACTTTGGAAGCCGGTCTCCCTGCCCTAGGCCCCTCAGGAATGACGAATAGAGCGTCAGACTTCCTGATAGACTCGGTGCGATGAACATAAAACTTGAGGCAACGCACCACATCCAACAAATGGAGATCTCTTTCCTTGTCAGATGAAGGGTTAGGGCAGAAAGAGGGAACCACAATCTCCTGATTGATGTGAAACTCAGACACAACCTTGGGTAAGAATTCCTTGGTAGTGCGAAGCACAGCCTTATCCTTGTGGAACACCAGGTAAGGCGGTTTACAAGACAGAGCTTGTAACTCTGCTACCCGGCGAACTGAAACAATAGCCATGAGAAAGGCCATTTTCCAAGTCAAGAGACGTAATGGAATAGAAGCCAAGGATTCAAACGGGGGTCGCTGGAGAACTCCCAGCACCAAATTGAGGTCCCATTGGGGAGTAGGACTCTTGAAGGCAGGCCGAACATGAGTCACACCTTGGAAGAAAACTTTGACATCAGGAAGGATAGCAATCCTTTCCTGGAAAAACACAGACAAAGCAGAAGTCTGGGAACTCAGACTGAGCCCTTTCTCAACACCATCCTGTAAAAAGGCCAGGACAGTGGGAAGATGAAATTCTAGGGACATCTTCCGATCAGTACACCAAGCTACAAAGGTGGCCCAGATACGATGATAGATCTTGGAGGACACAGGCTTACGAGCACTAAGCATCGTCGACACCACTGAAGGAGAAAATCCTTACTTCTCTAGAATCGAGGATTCAACCGCCATGCCATCAAATGGAGATGCTGAACATCCTCCTTCCACAGATATCCTTGAAGAAGTAGATCCGGACGGGCAGGAAGTGGAAACGGTTCCGCCACTGACATGGCCATCAACTCCGGATACCAGGACTGGCGAGGCCAGTTTGGAGCGATCAGGATGACCGGACAACGCTCCTGCTTCAACTTCTGGATGACTCTAATCAATAGAGGAAGAGGAGGGAAGATGTAAGCCAGAGGAAAATCCCAAGGGATTGACAAGGCATCCACTGCTAGAGCAAGAGAGTCCCTCCACCGGGAGCAAAATACCGGTACCTTCCTGTTGTGTCTGGTAGCCATCAGTTCCACTGCAGGTACCCCCCACCTCTGGGTGAGTAGGTGAAACACCTCTGGATGAAGAGCCCATTCTCCGCTGTTGACTGTGTGACGACTGAGAAAGTCTGCCATGACGTTGTCTACGCCTGGAATGTGAACTGCAGAAATGACAGGCACGTGATCTTCTGCCCAAGATAAAATATCCTTGACCTCTAACCAGGCGGTGCAACTTCTTGTGCCGCCTTGCCTGTTGATGTAGGCCACTGCTGTGGCGTTGTCTGACTCCACTCTGACTGGGCAACCTTCCAGTTGAGATTCCCAGTGCCTCAGGGCAAGCCGGATGGCACGCAGTTCCAGAACATTGATGGAGAGAAGAAATTCCTCCAGTCCCCATTTCTCCTGAGCACTGAAACGACTCAACACAGCACCCCATTCCCGGAGGCTGGCATCCGTTGTGAGTGTGGTCCAATAAGGAACTTGAAAGGATCTCCCTTTCAGGAGATGAGAGAGATCCAACCACCAGTGCAGACTCGATTCGACATGAGGAGGTAGAGAGACTGACAGATGCTGATGATCTGGATGATTCTTGCACGTCTGGATCACAAACCTCTGAAGTTCCCTGGAGTGGGCCATGGCAAATGGTACCGCTTCTATCGTGGAAATGAACTTCCCCACCAGAGATGTCAACTTCGGTACTGGAACTCTGTCCAGCTCCAGGATCCCAGCTACTCGGATGGCTATCTGATGAGCCACTTCCTCTGGCAGAAACACCATGCATTGGCGAGTGTCGAACAGGAGACCCAGGAAGAGGAGCCTCTGAGATGGGACCAAGTCTGACTTGTCCAGATTCAGGATCCAGCCGTGACGGTTCAGAGTGTGTATACACAGCTGGAGTTGTTGGTGGAGAAGCTCCACAGAGGAGGCTTTCAGGAGGAGATCGTCCATGTAGGGGGTCACCCTGACACCTTCTTGATGAAGTACCGCTATCAAGGAACCCAACACCCTCTGAAAGACCAGAGGGGCCGAAGTCAGTCCAAAGGGAAGAGCTGAAAACTGAAAATGACCCCTGTGGCAGGCAATCCTGAGATACCGCCTGCTCTCTGGATGAATAGGGATATGAAGATATGCATCCTGAAGGTCCAGGGAAGCAAGAAACTCCCCTGGAGACATTGCGGCAATCATAGAGCGCAGGGATTCCTGGCGGAAGTGGGAACTCACAACATAGGAATTGAGATCTTTGAGATCCAAAATGGGACGAGCACCTCCGTCCTTTTTGGCCACCATGAACAGGTTGGAATAAAATCCTGAACCTGTGTCCTCTGGAGGAACCAATTCCAGGACCTCTTTGTCCAAGAGATCCTGAATAGCGTCGTCGAACAGACGTCTTTTTGTAGGTTCCTGAGAAGGACGAGTAAAATGGAACCGAAAAGGAGGAAGGGAGGAGAAAGGGATCCTGTATCCCTCTGACACTACCTGAATAACCCATGGGTCTGTCACTGACTCCTCCCAAGTCCGGCGAAAGATGCGGAGACGTCCACCTACTGCCGGATGCGGACCCGAGTTCGGTGAGTCATGCCGAAGCAGTCTTGGAGGTCTTGGCCTTGGGGGCAACTTTGGGCTTCCAGGACTGCTTGGGCTTGGAGGAGGAGCGCACAGAGGACGGACCCGTCTGGGACGTGGAGCGTGTATCAGTCTGAAAGGAACGAAAGGACCGGTTGCGTTTGGCTGGAAACTTTTTCTTGAAGACTGAAGGTAGAAGAGTACTTTTACCGCCAGTAGCCTCGCTAATCATTTCTTTGAGTTCAGAACCAAATAACAAGTTCCCTTGAAAGGGCAAGGAAAGCAAAGCTTTCTTAGAGGCTGTATCAGCAGACCAAATATTCAGCCAAAGGGCACATCTAGCCACCACAGATGAAGTGGAGGCCCTCGCCATCATGCGCACAGCATCAAAGGCAGCATCAGCAACATAATTTTGTGCTTCAGTAATATTAGCAAGGAGCTGCAACTGCTCAGATACCGGTGCATCCTGGCGGACTGCCTCAGTCAGTCGTTCAGTCCAGGCCGCAATAGCTCTATTAACCCACGCCACTGCAAAGGTTGGACGCATGGCAGTGCCAATGGAGGAAAAAATAGACTTAAGAGAAAGTTCTAGCTTTTTGTCCGTCCAATCCTGCAGGGTAGAGGCATCAGAGACAGCTAAAGCAGTAGATTTGGATAACCTGGAAACAGGAGCATCCACTTTGGGGGGATGAACCCACTTTGCCAGTTCAGTCTCAGGAAAGGGGTAAAGTTTAGCAAGCTTTTTGGACACTGAGGAGGATTTGTCAGGATTCCTCCACGCCTCAGAGACTAAACGGGCAAGGGTAGGGTTAGTTGGAAGACATACAACCGCCTTAGATGGTTTTTGGAAAACGTCAGTTGGATCATGAGTAGATTCCTGAGTCAGAGGAAGGTTGAGCGTAGTTAACACAGCTCTAATCAAACCCTCAGCGGAAACCTCAGGGTCACATTCATAAGGGTCCCCAATGGACCTGTTAGATTCAATAACAGTGCCTTCCTCAGCATCAGAATCCTGTAATAGTTCTTCTTCAGAAGAATCAGACACATCAGGAGCCCCCTGTGGCTTAGGCAGGGAAGTCCTGATTGTAGAGGGGGTCTGCCAAACCTGGAGAGCCCCCTGTACCTGAGAGGGAAAGAGTTGGAGAGTGGATCTGAGATCCCTAGTGGCAGCTTTAAACTCTTTCACCCAAGTTGGCTCAATAGCATGGCTGGGAAGCCCAGGGTTGCTATCATGACAATCAGTGCATTTAGGGCATAAATCACCAGAACAATCTCTAGGCAGCCCAGAGTGACAAGAGGAGCAAAGCGCAATGGGGGGAACAGACACCCCAGCCTCCTTAGTCTTGGGTCTAGCCCCTGGCTCCAGTGGAGTAGACATGCTCACAGCGTCAATATACACCACTTAACCAATATCACCCAGTAAAAGTGTGAAAGATTAAAGTTTCACCCCAGAAACGCCTAAAATCGGACTTATCTGGCCAGCGAAGGGTTAATCTGCTGAGAGGAGAGAAGGCTCGGTCCCTGCGTAGTATACTCGCTGAGAAATAACACCACAAAATGGCGGCCGTCAGGTTAGCCAATCAGAAACGAACGCGAACCGGGCGCTCATGGGAAATGTAGTTTTCTCTCAGAAGTACCCCAAACAGTGCCCGAAGCCCCCCTGAACTCCCCACACCCTGAAAACATACACCGGATGATAGAGCAGGAGCATAGAAATAAAATGAGCCATCTCTGAAGTTGCTGTGACAAGCGGTTCCAGAGATACGTCCCACACTGTGAAATCCCATAGAGAGTAAAGGAGCAATGGCGTCTAAGCGGGAAAAGGCGTGCTTAAAGGCGCGGAACACTAAATTTTAATAAAGTCCCACTGAACTTTAAAAAGTGCTAAACAGTTACCCAATACATGAGAAACATAAGTAAAACTATACCCAAAGCTCCAAAACCCAGAGAATACCACAGAAATTGCATAAACATGATAAATGCAAATAAAAACACCCTATGAGTGCTGGAGTGCAATGCAAACTCCCAAATACAAGCCCATCAAAGGGACACTGTGGGGACAAGTGGACCTTCAGCACTCAAGGGGTGGCTCACCTTTCTGCAGGACTTCTGTCTTCAGGTGACCATGATGAAGTAGGAATAGACCAGAGGTAAATTCCCCAGCAGGGAAGCTGCTTGACTCAAGCTGTTCCCTCTTCAGGGCATAAGGTCCACAGAAAATCCCTGGAAGCTGCACTAGCCACTTTAAAGAGGGCAATTCACAGCCATGGTCACCCTCCTAATGGTGGTATTCCATATTTGAATAAAAATAACAAAATACTAAGCTGAAAGCATAGATGTTCTCCACCTGGTGTGCACAGCACACAGGAACAAATCAATCTAGTGGCTCTGGCCTGAAGGCAGCTTAAGTAGGAGGGGAGGCTCCGCCCCCTGCAATCATTTGCATAATTGTTCCTGCGTATTAAAGGGGCGGATCGCCTCCCAGAGTACCAGTGACCTGTATTGGACGACAGTGAAAATGTGTTTTTAAACAGAGCCAAAGAGGCAGTTCACAGTAACTTAAAATGATAGTAATGTCTAAAAAAAACTTTTTTTGCATTTAGAAGAGCTCAAAAAGCTGATCTAAATGCAAAAAACCTTATCTCTCAAACCGCTATGGTTTAAGAGATACGGGCGTTTGAAGTTTGATTTCTCCTACTGACAGCTGTAAAACTGTCAGCAGGAGATTCGTGTCGGTCGACACTGTGGCGCTTGAGAAGTGCCGGGATCTCGTTACTTACACGGAATCCCTTCATTGGAATGGTCTAAAACATGTGCCTGAACACTAGGCACACGTTTTAGACCATTCCATTGAAGGGATTCCGTGTAAGTAACGAGATCCCGGCACTTCTCAAGCGCCACAGTGTCGACCGACACGAATCTCCTGCTGACAGCTTTACAGCTGTCAGTAGGAGAAATCAAACTTCAAACGCCCGTATCTCTTAAACCATAGCAGTTTGAGAGAGAAGGTTTTTTGCATTTAGATCAGCTTTTTGAGCTCTTCTAAATGCACTTTAAAGGACTGAATTTTATTGCACATTAATAAATTATAGAACTGTCAGACACCAAAAAGATACATTGCCACAGAGAATATTAAAGGGATAGTAATGTTTCAGCAACTCCGATTAATCTTCACAGTATTTGGGCCATGGAGAGTGTTATTTCAAAACTGTCAGAGTTGTAGTTCAAGAGTAACTGAATGATAAAGTATCCCCTCCCGCCCCTTTTACCTAGTGTAAGCCACCTCCCCTCAGATATGGAATCTGGTCCTGAGACCAGACAGATCACAGCAAGGCACTATCTTCTTACTGTGAGTATAAGGAAAAACCTGCCCCTCTAACGAGTTTTTCAGGTTTTCCCTTATGCTCACTGAAGATTGTCCCTCTCTGCAATCCATTCGGACAGTCTTGCTGCTTTGAGCTGAACAATGTTACATCAGTAAAAGGGGCGGGAGAGGGATACTTTATCATTCAATTACTCTTAACCAATTAACGACCCATGACGTGCCAGGACCATCATGGGTGCTACCATTGAGTTCAAGCTGAAACTGAGCATACTCTGGTACCGGAGAGCTCTGTTTCAGCCTGTGTCTCTTCTGCTGGTACACATGATTGCTCCAGGAGCGATCACATGTGCCGGCATTTAGATTAGAAAAGGCAGAAGCACACTGACTTTGTGTCTATTCTATGCCTCTCTCTGCCTTATGATCAAAGTAAGGAAGAGTGAAGCAGAGAGGAGACACCTAGTGGTAAAACAAATGTAGCAGCTGGGGGTATTAACCCCTTCACTGCTGGTGCTGGAGGCTGGCTGGATGCTGGTCCATTTCTGACCTGCTAAGATACACTTTTGTTTTACAGAACACACTTTTTTTTTTAAACAAAAAACAGTTTTATTTAAAAAAAAAAAATATATCAATCCTATAGAATAATTCGCTAAAAGTATGTTTGTCAGAAGCCGTCATGTGCAGTAGAGACAGCTGCACGCGCCGCAGTCATGAGCAGTACAGACTGCCCGCGCCTGGTCCCAGGAAGGTGCGCAGAGAGGACTACTGTCTGAATTCAAAGCACCCCGTTCTGTTATCAGCCGCGGCGCATTTGGGCAGTCAGTACTATGCATGACTGCAGCGCTGCCAACAGGATCCAGCCACCAGCCGAGGTTGCTGGGTGGCACTGTGGCCCATGTACACGGGCTTTTCAACTAGTAAACAATATTAGGAGTTTGATTGCTGTGGAGCCATGTAGTACACTTATACACACTGCCAATCCTCATCAATAAAATGAGGGACATGGGGATTTTCACCCAGGGGGGACAGTGCCCACTTAAATCTGCCCATTTTGTAGGTATGACTGACAGGTCATACCTTTCATGCAGTCTCCATAAACATTTAACCCACTGTGCCCAAATGATCCCAAGAGAAAAAAAATTGTGTTTTTTTTTTACATTTTTTTACTGTTTTCTTTAATTTTACAAAAATAAACAGTGGGTTATCCATATAAGTATGGTATCAAAAGAAAGCCCTAATTGTGTGCGAAAAAACGGTATATAATTTGCATGGGTAAAATACAGTACTTAGAGGGAAAACACTGTTGAACAAAGACATAGTCAAAAAGGTCAGAATTGCTCTGGTCCTTAAGTAAAATCCACCTCAGATTTTCCCAGTCCTTAAGGGGTTAAACTACAACTCTGACAGTATTGAAATAATGCTCTCCACGGCCCAAATACTATGAAGATTAATTGGAGCTGCTCCAAAAGGGGCTGACAGCGCAGGCGCACGGACGTCACCGTGACGAGATGTCCGTGCTCCCTGCTCCTGTGAGCTTCGGAAAAACGGCAAAATCTTTGGAACCAGGTAATATTTCTGGCGACTAGCGCTACTAAGCAGCTAATTGCCAGATGAAGAGTGCATTCATGTAAACTTATTGCGGGGTGGTAGTTCCCCTTTAAATTAGGGGGTACCACATACATATTTTAAAACATGACTTGTCTGTAATAAAATGGTGGTCCCAACTACAGAAATGAAGAAAAGGTAGACAGATCACACCATTTTGGAAAGAAGACAGCCCACCACATCAAATGAAGTATCACTTGCCTTTTCTACCCTTAACCAGTCTGCACAAATGATTCCAGAAGGTGGCACTACAGGAAAAAAATTGTATCTTTTACATTTCCACCCCTTCAAATATACTAAACTATTTTAAAACTATGTGATTTATTACTGCAATCCTTAGCTACGATTCCGCCAAGAAAAATGGTACCCCATTGGTATGGCTTGACATACTGTAAGGACTGCCAGAAGCATAAAATTACAACTACCTGTTTTCTTTTTTTTTTTAAATAATCTGCCTGCACTAAAATGGTCCTATTAGAGATACAAAAGGTATGCTAGTGATACCATTTTGGAAAGTAGACATTGACCAGCATCAGATGAAGGGTTGTTTGCCTTTCTACCCCAAGGCTGTAGTGCACAATTATTTCCATAAATTCGAGCTATCAGGAATTTATTTATCTATTTATTTTTTTACATTTCCACCACTTCAAAAATACTAAAATCTTTGAAAACTATGGAATTTCCTACTGTATTCAGTACTTTCTACCAGTCTCCAAAAAAATAGTACCCCGCTGGTATGGGTTGACATACCACAGGGCAGTGATTCTCAACCAGGGTGCTGTTGCTCTTTGGTGTGTCCCTATGAACACTTTAGCATAAATGGAAATCAGTTTCCAATGTATATTTGTTGAAATTGTTAGGCATAATTTGTTCATTTTGTCATTCTCGTTGTGAGATCTATGAATAGCTATATATGTATGTATTTGTCCTCTTCATTAGATCTTTGAGAAAGATCTATGAAATGCTAGGGGTGCTCTGAAAATGCCATATTCTGTTTTAGGGGTGATTTGAAAAAAAAAAAAAATAATAAAGTCAATAACTACTGTCACTTTTAATTTGCGAAATTACCTGCCTGCACTAAAATGATCATAAGAAAAGGTCAGTGAGGCAAACCATTTTGAAAAGTATATATTCATCAGCATCAAACATAAATCCTTGTACAACAGACTGAGAACTGGACAGTTGAACATACATTATCACCACCTAAATAAAATCTAAACAAAACCATATCAATTTGCATTATTAATGCACATGAATCTCATAACCTATTAACATTTTATTGGAAAGCACACAGCGCACACAGACTATACAGCAGTTCAATTTTAAAAGGTCAAGACATGAGACAGCAGGATCCAGGGACAGAGAAACAAGATAAAGAATTCTCCTTAGAAATGTAAAATAATTTTAGTTGTCAGGTAAAGAGTATATATATCTCATAGCAGTGAGAGTCTGTTTCTTGAGAACAGGTTGGATTTTTGTTATATATATAAATATATGTAAAATAGATTAAATTGTGTGGTGGAAAATGCAATAAAGAGCAGATTTCTACACAATAATGAGATATACAAGTAACATTAACCCTCTGAATGCAAGAGGGTTGCAAAAAAACATCCAAACAGTTATAACTGCAGAAGACTAAACAATTGTACTCCTATTTATTGAACTTACATTTTCCTGGTGATTTCAGGAGGGGATGAGGAAGGTGATCTAGATACAGCAGGTCCCCAGAGCAGAGCATACACTCAGACCAGAGACAGGAAGTAGCTCCAGGAAGACAATTTATCTCTCACTTTCATTGGCTGACACTGGCCACATGGGAGAGGGGAAATAGTCTACAGGGTATTGTCATTGTGCAGAATATGTCTAATGGATCTATTTTAACTCCTTCTGGTCTGGCTGCCAAATTCATAGATTGTCACTAACAGGAGCTGAGGGGGGGTGGGGCAAAGAGAGAGAGAGGAGCTGCAGAAACTAACATAGACCTCTGCACTGGGGATGTTTGTAGTAACATGTAAGCTGCTGCAGGGCAACATTACTGCCTAAACAGTTCCCACAAGATGAAAATTATCATTATAGGGCTGTAGACCATGAGAAAATGTTCACTCTCTCTCCCCGGGCTGTTCTTCCATGGACCAATTGTGGGCAGAGCTACACAGCACAGCACTCTCACTGGTAACCTGTGTGCTCCCTCTGCAACACCCTGCTTGGATTCTCCTTCTCTCCTGAACTTATAAGATGCTATGATTTTGTGAGCTTGGGTGCCAGTCTAAACACAAGTATCAATTTAAGTATTTTAAGAGGGAGTTTTATTTTGAATCTGAAGGCTGACTTGTCTCCCCACCCCATTTCCTATATCCATGTGTAGTAGATCATGTTAAGATGACAACGAAAAAAGTTAATTCCATGATGAGTCACTAAAATCTGAGCACCCCTACATTCAAATATTATTATAGCTCAAACTCACAGAGTAGTGGAACTGTTACAATCCTGTTCTATGGAGAATTATAGCTTGAGGCTCATTTCACTCATAGAATGTTACAGAACAACAATCTGACACTAATATAAAAATATAGCAGTTTATGGTGTCATAACTTGGAACAACCCATCTCCCAGATATGGGAGTACCTTTCTGCTAATCAGAAGGAAGAAAAACATAGTGCATGTTTTTTCATAATAAAATTTTATTGCTTCTTTAATATACAATTTTTATATCATGCAGTGGTTATTCTAGAACAAGAGAAGAGAAGGACTTACCATGGCATCCATAAAGGGGAAGGCAGCCAAGTAAAGGAAAGCTTTCCGTGTTTTACTGCCCACTGATTCATCCACATGGTGCAGCTTATTTATAATGTAATATCCCAGCTCACTGTATGCTGTGAAGGTAGGAAGATAATGATATCACAACTTTGTGTATAAAGGTCTGAATTATAATAGCTTTTAATTCCTGTTATATAATATCATCACGACTCTGAAGCGTACACCAGGCGTAGGCAAGCTTTGGTTCTCCAGCTGCTGGGAACTAAAACCCTAGTCATCCTCAACCAGCCGTTGGCTGCTTGGGATGATGACATTTTAGTGTCCAACAGTAGGAGAGCCAAAGGTTATATATCTCTGGTGTAGATGATAATGGCAGTATTCTAATCATACAAAACTAGGGGTGTTGAATCCTAACCTTGAACGTAACAAATAGACTGGTATTAAAGCATATTTCTGTTTCAGAAAAGGTGATAAGTCACTGGAACAGATATATTGATGGTTAATTTGCTCCCAAACAGGGATATATTTAACCCAGTGAGTGCGAGAGGGGGTACGCAATGGATTGCATACCCACTTTGGCACTCAAAGGGTTAAATCCTGGTTTTTCTGCAGCAGCATTGGTAACACATTTTTAATAATCAATAAATCAATTCTAGTCAACTATAAAGTTTTACAATTCAAAACAAGCAGTTATTCCATTTGAGAGGTACAGAGGAATCCAACACATTTCAATACAATGCACTGGATACCTCTCTGGCGCTGAAATGGTTAAGACACGTCTGGGCTCTGAGTAAAGTATGAAATAACCATTAACGCTTAATTAATTATATGCAAGATAGGCATCCAAGGCATTGTGAAGGAATGCATTGTTCACCTCTCTAGCATTCAAGGGGTTAAATAATATCTACACCTGTTTTGCGCTCTTAGTAAAATTATAGTAGCTTGAACATATTAAATTGGAAATGTTGTGGTCACATTTAGGTTCAGACATTTCTGATCCCTACAGCAGAGTGGCAAAATAGGGGTATGTACTAATAGGCTTCTTTTTAATAAAATAAGCACAAGGGACTGCTTTTATGTACTGCACCTGCCTAACACCTATCCTTAAAAATGTCCACTTTGTGCTGTTTGTGCCAAGGGGCAGGCAGTGACGCAGAATATTGGTATTTTAGGGTATCCCGTTCCTCTGCACCTTGTTTTAAGCTACGAAGTAACAAGGTGCAGGGGAAATCAGTAGACAATTCTTCCCATTTCTTACATACGCTATACAGGTGATGTTAGGGCTTGCTTGTGTTAGAGGCTTGCTCTGGTGGAGTTACGTGTCCTGGTATGCCCTAAAGAGTTTGTACATAAACAAATTCATAGGTGCTGGATTTCCATCCATATATATCAGTGTGGAGGATGAACTTCTCTTGCAGATTCATATGTTTCCCCAGCTGAGGTTTTATACTCATCTTCATACAATGTTGAGTTTTTGCACTTGCTACACACTGAGCAGCCTTGGATGACAGGGTGTAATGAGATGCAGGGTGTTCCAAACAGAGTTGCATGACAGTTTCTCCTTAACTGAGAAGACCCCCCACCACTGGGTCCTGTACAAATACCTACATTGTCCTATTCTTAATACATCTCTATCTGTGGGTACCAATGAAATCTCCACTGCACTGCAAAGCGATAGATGTGAGATGTCCCTAGCATCCAAGAGATTACAGTCAAAATTTGCTTTAGAACACATGGAAATGATATTAGTGAGACCAGCTGCTAAATGTCTCCTTCAATAGCAAAACCTAATAAATGCAAAGCTGAGTGCTCTGCCAATACCCCCAGGCACTCAGAATTGCTGAGTGCCATTATGAGACTGAAACTGTTCTACAAAATATCTTATTAACATCATTAACAATAAATGGAAAAAGAATACAGATGATATGCTAGAATGTAGAGTATATTTAAGACGCAATCAGTTTTTTTAAGGCTCTCTTTTTGTCTTGACAAAGATACGCATCCACATGTATATAAATGTCAGTACAACAGACTGTTATCTGAAACCGGAGCATGGCAGAATCAATGGAAAATGTCCACACAAATGAGAGTAGTGACACCTTGTGCTAGTTTGTGTGCACTGAAATGGGAGCACAGCATCTAACACCCCATGGGGGAGATTCACTAAGAGGTGATAAAGAGGTGGTAAAGTGGAGATGACTTCTCCAGTTTATCACTTCTTCAGTTCCTATGTTATTCTATGGAGCCTATTAACTAAGATCTCCAAAGTTGAAGAACAGGCTCCATAGAATAACATAGGAATTGGAGAAGTGAAAAACTGGAGAAGACATCTGCACTTTATTTCCTCTGTATCACCTCTATATCACCGTTTAGTGGATCTCCCCTGTTGTTTCCTTTTTTACTACTGAGAGCCTGTGAAGCGCTCTCAATAGTATGATGTCCTGCACTAACCCAAATGCAGAACATACTGAGTCATGTCTTGATGGATGTGAGAGGGCAGACTTAAAGGTTGGAATCTGTATCATCTTACAGCAGCATAGGATGTTATCAAGGGATGACAAAGTCTCTGGTACTGTTTTCCAGTTTCTGGCTTTCAACGGTTGCTGTAGACGTGCAGGTGTTGCACTACTATGCGCAAATATGTTAAATGATTGATCCTTGATAAATGAGCCTGACTCCACTGCACTCTGCTATCCTATGAATTTGTCCCTGAAGCCTTGTCACAGCTCTTAGACTGTTGGATGTCAATAAAGAAAACACTTCTTTCCCAAACCCTCTCTGTGGTGCAGTAATGTGGGCATCACTGGCAATGAGGATGCAGTCAGCATGGACATCCCCAACCAATGGAGCAATGCTAAAGAAGTAACAGTGTAAGGGGGTAAAGCCATACACTAGATAATGCAAGGATGCGCAGTCTGATGCCCTTTAGCTCTTATGAACTACAACAACTGGAGGGTTTCTTGTTGGACACGACTGGGTTATGAGCTCAGAGACCAGACAGATATGTCTAGGTCAGGACTTACAGTAAAGTGGAAGGTTAGGTCATGTCCTGCTTCTGGTGAACTCTACACCTCTGTAATGGTCTCATCCAGTCTTAAACACTAACATCTCTTAATAATGACCACCTAATTATAACCACCTTCACTTGCCTTAATTTAGGTAAAAAATCCTAATGTCCATAATTCAATTATGTGTGGATTTATTCTGTAAACTTAATCTTTACTTACTGTTTGGAATTATATCCATAAAAGGAAACATGATGTTTTGTTTCAAAAAGCCAAGACTTCAACTTCCTCCCACAGAAGGTTTGCTTAGACACAGAAGGCTTGCTTAGAATACTACAGTGGGATGAGTTTCTGGTTCTGGAGTCCTGAAAAAAGAATCATGTCTGCCTCCATAGCGACAATTAGGATGTTTTACCCAGATTAGGGTATTTGAGGGGTTCTATGGAGGCATTAGGGTTCTTTTAACCACTACAGACCTGGAGCTAACCACCATGTATTATATACAATTTGAACTGGTAAACTTGAAGATAACATTTGATTTGATTATTTGACAGAGTATACTATTGCTTTCACTGTACCATGTCTAATGGTGAGGCTGAGTTTGGAAATATATTCTGATGTCAGAAACTACTACCCTACCTTGTATGTTTATATGTTGAGCATAACATGTGATGGCAGATAAGAACCAGTTGGCCCACCTAGTATGCTCATTTCCCTATCCATTTCAAAATATTTGGATAGTGCGGGTATGAGAACAGTAGTTTCCAGTTATGCTCCAGCCAGTCCCTGCTCACAGTTGTATTCAATATAGATGATGATAATTTAAAACAAAGGAAACAAAATAAAACTAGTAACAGACAATCATGTGGTCTACTTAATGAAGATGTCCTCTAATATTGTCCCATACAGTCATCAAAAAGAAGAGTAACGCCAACTGCATCTGTAGGATTTGTACTACTTAAAGGGACAGTCCCATGTTATTTTGACTTTACATATTCTGCAAATTCAAATTCCCCATACTTTCTATGTATTTATTTATTTTCATTTTCCCTTTTTTTTTTTTATGCCTCTGTCAGGGAGCATTCTCAATATGTTTTCAGGGAGCTTTCTCTGTGAGACCGTGCAAGCAGAGAGAGTGCAATAATGTAAACATGATACAATGTAATAAAAAAGACAGTGAAACAATGTAGTGCTGTAGATAGACTCCAACACTGTATTCATATATCTGCTTTTACATTCCTCCATCTTGAAATTTAGTTGAACATACATAATGTGAGAGGCTTCTGAGGAGGAACAACAGCACAATTGCCTGTTCTACAGCTAGTCACCGCCCAGATGCATCACGTTTTAGCTCTCTACTGCCATTACAGAGGAGAAATTTCCACATACATATTAGACTAATCACACCCAAAAGGGCAGTCCAGTTCCAAAATGATGGGCAAGTCCCCCCTGCACGGGAACACCAGCTAACCCCCGACGTACATTTCGGCCTAGTTGGGACTCGTCAGGAGGGTGCAGCTGGATTCCCTAGGCACTGAGAGCAAGAGGTAACAGAAAGAGTAAAGTGTAAAAAGGTACAAGATTAAAAAATAATAAAAATATAGGCTATTTGACTTTACATATTATGCATTTGCAGAACTGTGATTTTAATCAGTATTACTTCCAGGTCTGGGAGTAGCAGCTTTATAGCCTTCCAACCCTCACTGCATAGGACTCATTGGAGAAGATTTATAAAAACAGTTTTAAGAATTGTGTTTAAGTCACGGCAACTGGCGATAATGCAAGGTCTCATTTATAAATGAGTAAGGGCACAGTTATAAATATGGCGTTATCAATCTGATGTTAACGTCTAGAATGGTTAAGAACAACTTTTTCTTGTCGTTACCATTCCGGTGAAAACAATGTCGCTAAATTGACGCAGTTAATGACATTTCTTTACAAATTCACTGCGTAAGAATTTTTCCCAGCTTTACAGTAACTTCTTCAGAAACACAACTATTTGGTGTTAAAGGTATAGTAATCCTTAATATGTAGAAAAAAAATAAATTGTATCCCCCTGAGTAAAACAAAGGTACTCCCACTGCTGAAAGGTGCTTTATTCAAAAGTTATTAAAGCTCAAACTTGCATTTTTTAGGTGCAGTATCACAGTGACTTGAAATTGTACAGTAGCGCTATTGCTCAATATCCTATGGAGATTTATGGTCAACTGACCAAAGCTAGCCATAGGATGGTGTAGCAACGGAGTCACTGTACAATTTCAGGCCACTATGGTACTGCACCTAAAAAAATGCAAGTTTGATCTATAACAACATTTGAATAAAACATATTTCAATAGTAGGAGTGGCCATGTTTTACTCAGAGGGATAAACCCTACAACATTTTTTTTATATTTTAAGTATTACTTTCCTTTTAAGGCTTCCAAAGCTGCCGTAAGCTTCTTTTTAAATGCCGATCTTCAGTTTTAGGCAACGTTTACTCCATATTTTTTTATAACACCAGGTCTATAAATCTCCCTCATTGTATTCTCCCCACAGATAGTGCTGTGAGAACTGGAGAGACAACTGATGATTCCTGTTGGCTGCTGTGCTGTAACACCCACCAACACATCCAATAGGAATGAAGAAGCCGCCAGCTCTTACAGGAGGTGGAACAGTAAACTAGAGACAGGCTTGAACAATCAGTTAATTTATTTTATTAGTTGCCCTTTAACCCCTTGAGTGCCAGTGAGGTATTCAAAGCTGATTTGCAAGCCCAAAAAAGAAAAAAAAATCAATGCACCATAGGGGAAAAAAATAATTCCAAAAGTTTCCATTAACTTAACCATTTGAGTGTCAGAAATGTATACAATGAATGGGTTTACCTCTGTTTATAATAACAGGGATTTGATGATTTTTTATTTGTCCCCTTTGCTTCAGTTGGCTTGCTCCAGAATTGTTCCAGTTAGCACATCAGGATTTTCTGACTTTAACCCTTTGAGAGCCAGAGGGGTACACAACGCATTGCTTTGCAATGCGTTGTGTACCCCTCTGGCACTCAAAGGGTTAAGAGTAGACTCTAAGGCATAACTTCACAATGCATTGGAGTCCTGTCTAGCATTCATGGGTTTAATAAAAATAATGAATGTTCCACCACAAATAATAGCCAAGTTAAACCAGATGTTGGTAAATGAGACACAGAGACATATGCCTTAGGTATACACAGTCAAATATAAGGTAATATTCAGTTACCAGTGCTAAATTTGATGACTGGCGTTTCATGCTTTGCTGAACACTGATATTATAATGGTAAGGAATGTTACGTAAATGCATGTTTCATTTCTTTCTCATCTCTGCTGACAGGTTGCTGTTCAGTGTATCAGTGGCTGTGTTTACCACAAGTAGAAATAAAATTGCTGAGAGTTACCTATGAGGGTGTGAAAGATAGCAGCCACGATGCCAGCTACAACCATGCACAGAACGGCTTTGGTCCGGTCCCGTTTGCTGTTCACAAAAACAAGGCCCACATTCTTGAAGTCACTCATTGGACCTGTGAAGAACTTCATAAGTGAGTATGCCAGACCATAGCTGGCCAGCATCTCGATGGCATCCTCCTTGACAGCAGCAATACCCCGATTTAATGCCTGTGTGGAAACAAAATTGTGTTTTTCAATTGAACGAATAAACATTATGGGTGTATATGGATCAATGAGTATCAATTGGTTTTATTAGAATCAATCATTTATAATGTACCAACAGATTCCAAAGCCATGTACAATATACACCAGGTGAGGTACATTGGATAAAAGGCTTTTTACAATCTAGATTAAAACACATTGGAGTCTTAAGGATAAAGAAGGCCATGTTACATAAAGCTTACAATCTTTAGGTAGCGAGGAGGATTGATACAAAAGTGCTGAGAAATGCAGAGTGGTACAGCCAGAGGAAAGTGACTGGTCCTATACATATCTGTAGAGTGGAATGGAGGAATTATCAGGAGGGAGAGAAGATGTGTGTGATCATCGTCCAGTCAGGATTTACATCTCAGGTGCCCCTAGGCAAGGCACTCTAGGTGGCCATAGCTCTGCCAATGGCTATACCCCCACTATTCTCATGACCCCACCCACAGTCCCATCCACTGTTTCCTGACAACGGAAATACCCTTGACCTAAAACAAAAAAGTATAATGTCCTTGGGGTCACTAAGATTGATCTGGCCACACCCATAATTCAGAATGAAGGTGTGGCCTGCACATTGAGACACCCCTCAAAATTTGGAGCTCTATGCAGGCAGTTGCCTGCTTTGCCTATTTGGAAATCTGGCCCTAGGTGCAACAGAGGCAAATAAAACAGCTTGTCTTGGTGTGTGATTAATGTAAGCAAGCAGTGACCTTAAGCCATAAAGAAATAGGATGTGAGACAGAGGGATGATGTAACAGGAAAGCAAGGAGAAGCTGTATTACTTTTTAGCTGCGGAAGGAGGTTATGAGAGGTATGCTATCTCATCTGATAGGCTTCTCTGAAGATGTGTTTTCAGTGATCTTATAAAAGTCTGGAGGTTAAGAGAGAACCTGATGGAGAAAGGTAGAGTTCCAAAGTGTAGGAGCAGCCTCAGACAAGACAGGAGTGAGAGATGGTTATTAGAGAGTAATCCACAGCATTTCCTTTAAACACAGATAATTGGCTTGTAAATCAAAATTTCATATTTTTTACTAACCGACCTGCACTGAAAGCGAAAGTATCATTCAAAATGTATAGGGTTCATACCCATTAAACATAATAGGGAAGATATGCTAATACAAGTCTGCACTAACATAAGCTCTGGACACTGTCATAACAATAGGGGTTGCAGGGGTCACACCTACAACCGGGCCCGGCCACCCCCGTGACCCCATCGCCTGGCTCTCGCAAGTAGGTCTGTGCCTTCTTTGGCACAGACCTCTAACAGCTGATCTCCCTCTCCAGCGCTCTAGTAATGCAGAGTGCTAGGAGATTACATCATCATTGAAAGAGCATTCAAAATCACCTATATTTATGTTAGCCATTCATTTAAAACTCTTGTTTAAAGTGGATATATCAACACGTGACAAGTTTTTATCAATATGTAGAAGAGTTAGCGAATAATAATAAAACATTATTATTTAAAAAAAAAAAATAAAAAAAATAAAACCTTATTTGCGAGATAATTACATTTTAAAGAATGCCCAGCAGCCTACTTCCGGCTTAACTGCTTTTGCCACAGTTTGCAGCACAGCCTCTGCTCCCATCACTACCCCCAGCATCCTCCGATGACGGAGGCGTTCTGTTAGTAAGCTGGGCGATCTCACTGGCTAGATATCAATCTCTGCCAATAAGATTGCTCCAGCTTACTAACAGAACACCTCCGGGAGCAAAGGAAGAGAGGCAAGAGCCATGTACCCGGAAGTAGGCTGCTGGGCATACTTTAAAATGTAATTTTCTTGCAAACAAAGTTTTTTTTTTTGTTTTTTTTTAGAAAATAATAACGTTTTATTATTATTCACTAGCTCTTCTACTTTAAGAAATATTTAGCGTTACTTATTTTAAGTTTATGTTAATTAGCCACTGCCTCCTGGTAGGAAGTGGCAGTTGGGAGGGAGAGTAGAATGTTGGTATCAGACACACCATCCTGTGTCAGCCAGTACCCCTAATCTGCATAAACAGAAAAATATAGCTAAATGAAGAATGGTTAACATAAATGTAGATGATTTTCAAAGTCATTATAAAGTGTTTGTTCTACTTTAAGTGCATTTACTGTATTTCACGCTCATGAGAATTCAATGTCTTGCCAGCAGAAGGTGATAGAACACAACACAGCTCATGTGCTCACTGCTATCTCTCAGGTTTCTGACTGACACAAACTGATAGCTAACAAAGACAGAGCAAACACTGACACACTCATATCACAACACAAACTGCTTTCTGTATCACATTGGACTTAAACTTTCCATTTCAAAAGTATAATGCACCAGAAGACGAATCAGTGGCGGAGATGCACTAAGGAGGTAATAAAGCAGACTTCTCCAGTATTATCACTTCTCCAGTTCTTATGTTTTTTTTTTTCTTATGTTATTATATGGAGCCTATGAGCCAAGATTTTAGGACATGGAGAAGTCATCTCCACTTTATCACCTCTTTTTTGCACCTTAGTGCATAACCCCCAATGTCTGCTTAAGCCTTTAAAGGGGCACTCTCAAGTAAAAATGTTTTGGTACTTTAAAAGAGTATTCAAAATCATCTCTATGTTGTATTAACCATTTTTACTTGGAAAGTACTTGGAGTTATTTAGATTTATATATTATGCTAACTATATATATATATATATATATATATATATAGGCAGTGACTTACTTTCTTAGCCGTACATAAATTTCCTCACTCGCTGACACTGCTCAGCAAGGCATGACCCTCCTCCCATAGCACTGAATGTGTGGAGTGTCAGTGAATGTGGAAGTAATGCAGAAATAAGACAGTAAGCACCTGCATAGCATTCCCAAATAGCATAATCTACAAATCTATATAATTCTTAAACTATTTTTTAAAATACAAATGGTTAATACATCATATATCTAGACCAGGAATGTCCCTTAATTGAGGGCTGTGTCCCGCGTCCTGGGTCACTCCCCACCGGGACAATAAAGAGTCCCGGAATGATGCAAAGCCAGGCACCAACGGCAAAGACACTCTCAGCTACCCAGCTGCTCAGCCTTATTCTTCCAGCCCACACGCACACCACCAGCCAATGAAAGAGGAGTATTTACACAATGGTCCTAACTGGCTGGCTGGTGTGTGTGAGACACTGGGGACGATGCATGAATAAGATGTTCTGAGCATCACCAGAGGCAGTCTGACTATAGTGACGAAACAGCACAATACACAACATTATGAAAAGGTAAAGTTCATCCCTACTCCTACTACAAAACTGAAAGGGATGTAGATTCATGAAATAGCCCTTGCCATTTCTATTTGGAGGCTATCACAATCTGACAATAATAAAATGCTATGGGTAAACACCTCTGTTTAGAAGATTTAGCAAAATCAGTGCCTTTTAAAAAGGGAAATGGTCAGACTAGTACTGTATTGTTTTTTTTCTGCGCTCATGTCAAAGAAATTATTAATTATCCAGCTATACATATATCACAACTTTACATAAAAAAAAATACAAACACTGGCTGAAACTGTAATAACAACAAGGCACATATGCTGTCATTAATATTTTCCAATTGTTTACTTATTTGAGTGTCATGAAGGAATGTGTTGCACATTCCTCTGGTACTCAAAGGGTTAACCCTTTGGGTTAAGAGGGGATCTAAACTAGAGAAAAGTAAAACCGAGCCTTTCCTCTCTTATATTATCCACACTCACTTCTTAACCCTTTGAGTTCCAGAGAAGTATCTAATGCTTTGCATTGCAATGTATTGAATACCTTTCTGGCACTCAAAGGGTTGAATCCTGTAGACTGGGGTAGGCAATTGACAGACTTCTTGTTGTTGGGGACCCCAATGTGTTGTGTCTTCTGAGGGTCACGTGACCCTTCCCGTGCAGCCACACTTCTGCTGAGCAGTACTTTGCCGCTATTCTGTTGACAGTGTCCCTGAATGTCAGGAAGTAAATGTGGTCACCCTAATCTAGACTCTTTAAAAATCATCATTGTTGTCTTTAGGTAATAATGTGAATAACCCTCTGGCCATTTAAGGGTTAAAGTATTTCCCTACCTGAGTGTATACGGCAATTGTTTCCATGTGACTGTGCAAGCAAAGGGGCAAAGGCAGGCAGTTTATTTGGATCATTGCCCGTTAAGGAAACTCTGTAAATGTAGGTCACAATGATCTCTACTGTGCACCTGTACATGTGGTCACACGGTAATTAGGTCCCCAGACAATACTGAGAGAATTGCACTAAGTGTAAAAGCAGGAATGTTTAAGGATGTGACTTCTTAGAAAAATATAAATTGGAAGCATTCCTGAGTGTGGCTGCATAATGCATTGCTCCCAATAATAAATATAAAAAGCTGGGTTTTGAAAAAGTAGCGCTCCATTATGTTCATTTTACTCAGTGAATAACAAACATACTGTATGTCAAGAAACATTATAGAACCTCAGTTCAATCAATTAGCTCCTGTGTGCTTTGTCCAAATAATTTATACCTTACAGTTTTTAAGTATATTATAGAAAAGAACAGTACATTAAATAGAAAAAATATACAGCTAACATGAACAAATTGTGGCAAGGGAACAAAATAAACTACCATGACGGTTCTCAAACTATGTTCCTAACCCCAGGTTCACTGAAATAGTGTATGGAGTTCCATGGAACTAATATCTGTAATGGCGCACAGTGGAATAAGGGTGTTAGACTGTGTATGCATGATTCTGTGACTACCAGTAGAGTTAAGGAATATTACAAAATACAAAACAGCACAATTTCATTTTAAATTTGATTTCTGTTGTATTACTAAGCACAAGTTGCAGATCTCCTGAGTTTTTTTTTTTTTTTCAAAAAATATTTGTACCTAATTATCTAATAGCTAGCACACATAAGGGGTTATGCACTAAGGCTTGATAAAGAGGTGATAAAGTGGAGATGACTTCTCCAGTGATATCACTTCTCCAATTCCTATGTTATTCTATGGAGTCAATGTACTAAGATTTCTCCAACTTTGGAGATCTGATAAGCCAATAGGACCCAACATCTGTCTGTTACTAAAGTTGTATAACTCATACCCTAGTTCCTGAGAATAGTTCAGTCTTTTAAATACCAGTAATCTCATTTAGAGCTGGGTGAAACTTTTTACCTGTTAAAGTGGAACTATCACAGATATATAAATGCCCCCTAATTAATTTTTTTACTATAGCAGTAAGCATAGAAATCCATTTATAATCCTTATTAAAGGGGATCTGTCACTCACACTAAAGTATTAAAGTGCCCCCAAATAATTATTCATATAGTGATATGCATACCAATACTTGTATGATCCTGAATAAGTTCAGCATTATTGAGAAATCCATCTTGTTCGGAGACTCACAAGCAGGCATCAGTGTGGACATCTTGCCTCTTCAGCATCTGTGTCACTGCAATGTCCGTCTTGGTCTCCTCTCTGCATTGTACCTTAAGGTACAGGAATTGCAGGAGCACATATGCCGCTATAGCAACGAGACTGCTCGTGAATGTCTGAACAAGATGGATTTCTCAATAAAGCTAGACTTATTCAGGATCATTCAAGTTTTGTTATGCAAATCAATATATGAATAATTATTCGGGGCGGGGAGCTTTAATTTGGGTGATGGTTCCACTTTAAGTGTTGCGTTATTTAGAAATCTAAGTTCTTAGGAGACTCACCGCCAGATGACAGCGCAGACACCTTGCTGAAGAGGCATCTGTGCACCTGAGCTGTCAGTCCCTGTCTGTACCGTGCAGTACAATGCAATTCCTCCTTGTATTTGCCCATCGTTTTTATCACTGACTTGCTCAAAACTGATCAATAGCTAACAATAGTCCTATATAATTCAGTGTTTGTACTTAATTAAAAAATAAATGTGTCCCTTACACAAAAGGATTCCTGATCAAGTGGCCCATGATTGATTAAATGTGGACACTCCTGTACTGTAGCCATCTCCCATGAAAATAAATATAGATATCATTTCCTGGTAACAATTACCTAAAATATTAGCCCAGTGATTCTCAAACTGTGTTATGTGGAACCTCAGGGTTCCTTGAAGATGTAACAGAGGTTCCACAGAACAAAGTTATGGCTGATAGGGGAACAAGGCTGGAAAGGCAACGTACTGTGACTACCAGCGCATATGTGAAACATTTCAAACAATGTAATTACACTTTATATAAAAAACACTATAACCTAGCCCCTTATCTGGTAACTGTCTCATGATCAAATTAAGCCTAATTAAGTTTTCTAACTAATTTAATTTGGTACTATGTTAAGCCCTCAATAATAGACTGGTCTCCTACACATTTACAATCAATGCACTGGAGACCTTCATCACATCCAAATGGTCTAAGTGGTTTGGTTCTCAGGGTTCACTAATATTTTGTGTGAAATTAAGGTTTCCAATCCTATGTAACAGCTAATACTGTCATTCAGACTAATTTTCACCTGAGTGGTAACTGGCCTTGTCTAATTCTCACTCTGACTGAGGATTCACATGGGATGGTGGAAATGAACTGAAGCTTGTTCTTATAAGAGATGAAATTACAATGCAGCATTTACACTAGGAGCTAGATAGTGTCATACGAGAAGCTCTGCCCCAAATAAAGGATGCTGCATTGTTTTTCATTAAAGTGCAACTTTCACCCCGAGTAGAGTTAAAGCAGAACTTCCAGCTTTAAAATATTGCCCCCCAATACATTAGTAATACAGTGATAGGCAAAGTAATAGTTGTATTATGGTGAATAAATCTACGTTATTGAAGTAATCCACCTTCTTCGGCAGGCATACAGTGGACAACAGAGCAGACATCTTAGAGGAAAGTTGCCTCTGACTCTGCTCTGTCCCGTGCACTGCCCGGATTGGTGGTGATGTTCATTGGTTACCTTAAGGTAACGGAAGTTGTACCTGAGCAGGTGCATAGAGCTTCTCTTGTAAGCTCTGTGCCCTGGATGCCTGCCAAAGAAGGTGGATTACTTCAACAACGTGAATTTCTTCACCATAATACAGCTATTACTTTGCCTATCGCTATATTATTAATGTATTGGGGGGCAATATTATAAAGCTGAAAGTTCCACTTTAAGCTTGATCTTTCCATTTTAATCATTGTATTAAGCAAGAAATATTAATTTAAAAATTTACCTGGTGAAGTCGCTGAGAAGCTCCCTGAGATACAAGTTGTACCACACTGCTTCGCTTTAACTCCCCCCAACTTGTCATCAATTAAATTGAATCATTACAAGCACGCATGCCAGGTTATACAAAACACATTGAGAAGAGGAAATCTTTGAGGATATGAGTGACACACATACAGGTAGGAACAGCGCAGCCACACATCACATATTTCGCCAACATGTCCGCGCTCTCCCTCTTCCTGTCGGGACAAAACTTGGGTAGGTTTTAGAATGGTGTAGAAGCTTTCAAAACTTTAAAACCTTATTTCCTTGCTTCTACTGATTGAGTAAATGATTAGGAGAGGACATGTATCGGCATGATAGATCCGCTTTAACCCTCTGAGTGCCAGAGGGGTACGCAGCGCATTGCTTCACCAACATATCAAGAGGTAGCAAATAAAGAAGTAAGGCTTCTTCACCTAAGCAAAATGACACATTGGGCTGTATGTAGATAGCTAAAAATGAGCAATTGCAAATGCACCATGGGGAAATGAATGAATCTCCAAAGATTTAAATAAAGCTTTTATCTCCTTGAATGCTATAGAGGTCTCCAATGCACTGAGTTGAAGGTAACCATCATTCAAGAGGTTAAACTTCATTAAATAATTGGGGATTTATGGAATTTGTATTTGCTATGGAACTGTTCCTCATTCTGAATAAATCCCAGTTAGTTTCATCATGATGGTGTCATGGCTATGACCTTTGTACACCTAACAGCGACATGTGAGACCTTTTTAAGATGACACCACAGTTTAGGAACTATTATAATTTCTATACAGACAATGCTACTAACATACAAAACAATACCCTCTGGCACTCAAAGGGTTAACCACTTAGGACACACCCCTCTGTTCTTTAAGGAGATAGTAATACTTAATACATATACAATATATATTGTAGAGTTTATCCCCAAAGGTACTCCCACTGCGGAGAGCTATTTCATTCAAAAGTTATTGCAGCTCAGTGGTGCTGTTGCTACATCATCCTATGGGCAGCTATGGTCACATGACTATAAACTTCCACAGGATGGCATAGCAACAGCACTACTGTAAAGTTTAAGGCCATTGAGATATTGCACCTAAAGAAATGCAAGTTTGCGCTGCAATAACTTTTGAATAAAACAACTCTCAGCAGTGGGAGCATAGGCGTGCGCACGGGGTGTGCCGGGTGTGCCCAGGCACACCCTAATCGGCCCCGTGCGCACCGGCCAGGGAAGATGGATTTTTTTTTTTTTTTTAATATATCTGCCGCGAGGGAGCGCTGATTTACACTACCAAGCGCTCCCTCGCGGCGTCTATGTGACCCTGACACTGCAGAGAGACCCAGTCTCTGTAGTAATACAGAGCGCTGGGAGATTACATCATCTCCCAGCGCTCTGCATTACTGAGAGCAGCGCACGGGAGCTTCAGCTTTGTGCCGAAGGAGGCACAGAGCTCCCTCATGACACGCCGCTAGACCACCAGGGACTGAAGGTAAGGTATGAAGGGGCAATTTGGAGATGAATGGGGCATTGTGGAGATGAAGGGGCATTATGGAAGGGGGCAATGTGAAGATGATGGGGGCAAGTTGGAGCTGAAGGGGGCAATGTGAGGGCAAGTTGGAGCTGATGGGGGCAAGTTGGAGCTGATGGGGGCAATGTTAGGGCAAGTTGGAGCTGATGGGGGCAATGTGAGGGCACGTTGGAGCTGATGGGGGCAAGTTGGAGATGAAGGCAAGTTAGAGCTGATGGGGGCAATGTTGGGGCAAGTTGGAGCTGATGGGGGCAATGTTAGGGCAAGTTGGAGCTGATGGGGGCAATGTTAGGGCAAGTTGGAGCTGATGGGGGCAGTTGGAGTTGAGGGCAAGTTAGAGCTGATGGGGACAATGTTGGGACAAGTTGGAGCTGATGGGGGCAAGTTGGAGCTGAGGGCAAGTTGGAGCTGATGGGGGCAATGTTAGGGCAAGTTGGAGCTGATGGGGGCAATGTGAGGGCAAGTTGGAGCTGATGGGGGCAAGTTGGAGCTGAGGGCAAGTTGGAGCTGATGGGGGCAAGTTGGAGCTGAGGGCAAGTTGGAGCTGATGGGGGCAATGTGAGGGCAAGTTGGAGCTGATGGGAGCAAGTTGGAGATGAAGGCAAGTTAGAGCTGATGGGGGCAATGTTGGGGCAAGTTGGAGTTGATGGGGGCAAGTTGGAGCTGAGGGCAAGTTGGAGCTGATGGGGGCAATGTTAGGGCAAGTTGGAGCTGATGGGGGCAATGTGAGGGCAAGTTGGAGCTGATGGGGGCAAGTTGTAGTTGAGGGCAAGTTAGAGCTGATGGGGGCAATGTTAGGGCAAGTTGGAGCTGATGGGGACAAGATGGAGCTGATGGGGCAAGTCGGAGCTGAGGGCAATGTGGAGATTATGGGGGCAATGTTAGGGCAAGTTGGAGCTGATGGGGGCAAGTTGGAGCTGATGGGGGCAATGTGAGGGCAGTATGGATTTGATGGGGGATAAGTTGGAGCTGAGGGGGGCAATATGGAGCAGATGGGGGGCAATCATTTATTTAGCACACAAACACACATATATATATATATATATATATATATATATATATATATGTATATACGTGCGTTCGCGTATGTAATACATATACACATATATATGTGGGTATATATATATATATGTATGTGTATATTTATTACATACGCGAACGCAAGTGTGTGTTTGTGCTTTTGGGTGCACACCCTAATGCAATTGGCTGCGCACGCCTATGAGTGGGAGCACCCTTTCTTTACTCAGGAGCATAAATCCTGCAATTTATAAATTTTTTACATATTACGTGTTACTATCCCTTTAAGTAGAATAGATGCATTTTTTTACAATTTAGGTATTATACTTCAGTAGGCTTGTAAAGTAAGCAATGTGATGAAGAAGTATTTCTCACTAGCACTTTTCAGTGATAAAAAAGTTATATAATAGTATATAATATCCCAATAAAGAACTAAACAATTTCTTATTGCTGTCAGGTTCAAAATGGATTTATACATTTTCACAGGTCAATATTCTAGGAAGATTACCATGTGGTCGCTCTATATTAAGTCATTCTGAATATAATTTTGAATGTCTCATTTTTTGTAAGTATCATTCAATAGAAGTCAGAGAATACAATGTTGCTAGGATACAGAATATGTAATACAAGATGCTTCAGGAATCTTGATTGTTTAGAAGTGGATGAATACATTTCTATATCAGTTATAACGGTAT